>CALSBV010012277.1:3530428-3562541 GCA_943590825.1 Bovichtus diacanthus | reverse complement strand
CACACACACACACACTCTATACCTGAGCTGCAGCAAGAGTGAGCTGAAATATGTAGACTTTTAGCTAATTTATCAAATGGAATAAAACAACTTTTAAAAGACATAACGCAATGCGAGAACGTTTCAGTGATATATACTGTAGTTGTTGCCATATAAACCTACTCGACAGTGTCTGAATGAATGCGTATTGGATTGAATCGAACACCCAGCACATCATCTATGACCGACAGTTTCACATCAGACACTCATGTATGCTAGTTCATACGTTAGAGTGACATAATGGGTTTTGTAATTCTTACAAAGCTGGAAAAATCATTGATGCAACTCATGTTGAAGGTCAAACTTACTCATGGCCAACGGATAAATTGTTTCCAATGGATTTGAGGTCATATATTTTCTTGCAAACCAAGATTCACTCAATTTCCGCTATTATTTATACCACAGAGACACCGTCTTATTGATGGTGCATTGCTTATCAAATATTAAGTGAGGCAATTGAATAATAAGTGAGGCAGTATAGAAAATCAGAATGAGAGAAACAGAATTGCCTTATAAAACTATGACAAAGGAGATATGAGAATGGGAGGACAGAAACTCCGTATGCAAAGATGTGGAGGAAAGTGTTCTTAGAATGACACAGCATTTTTTTTGTGTTCGGTCGGACAAGCTTGATGTATGCTCTCTTAAAAAAGGACTGCTTTGAAAATGTATCTGTGGAATTCCCTAAGTCGAGAAAGTCCTTGACTCATTCGCCTTCTTTCTTCCATTACTCATCGTCTCTTTTTCTCTCCACTTGTTTTTCCTCGTCTGTCTGTCTGTCTGACTGACTGTTCTCCCTCTGTATCCCAGTAGTGACACAACAGTGCTGCTGATCACCTATGGAGTATCAAGCCTCTACAGCAGTTGCACGGGTATTCGTTTTTTTTACAACAGAAGCACTGCATATTTCTAGATGCCATGTATTTCTTTTCAAGGGGAACAGAGTGGCGGCTCGGCAGCAGCAGGGGGTTTACTTGGAAAACAACAAGCATCAGAACCGTAAGATCTCAAATCAGGTCGTTCTGCAGCAGTCGTCCTCTCTGCATAACACATTGAACTGTCACAGAAAGGTTGTGATTTGTTTTTCTTTTCTTTTCAAACATGGCCTCACTACAGCACCTATCCTGTCTTATTTTCTGTTGTGTCATTCCTCTGCCTGTGTGTGTGTGTGTGTGTGCAAAGACACACACGTTCGGCTCAGTGCAGAGCAAACACAGCGTATAAGGACACTTACACACACACACACACATACGGGCACAGCTGCAGCAGCAGTTGTAGACTGCTGTCAGCCCTGCCCTGCCTGACCCACTTTGGATGTTTCTGGAATAGGAGAAGGGCTTTTCCAGTCTGCGAAGGAAAAGCCCCTCCATGTTGCTTCTGTTGTCATGGTAAAGTAGAAGCAAAAGGGAAGCGAGCACTTCTCCATTCCTCTTATATCAACAACACATCTGATATCTCAACAGTAAGTCAATCTGATTCAGACGGCTCTGAAAGCTGCAGTGTCCTGTCAACATACTGAATAAACAGCCGCGGCGCAGGAAGGCATTCATCTCAAATAGGTCTCTAGATCATGTGTAGACTAATCTAATGGTCTGATCTATGTAACATGATCTGATGATCTACGGATCTAATCTAGTGAGATAATTGGAGCCAGAGCAGTGAGATTATGGGCGAGCCCCAGCTGGATGTGCCCACAGCTCACTTACTGGGTTTGAGTGTAATAGGATTTAGAACTCAGATCTAATCCCTTAAAAAAAAATCTGTGTGATCAGTGGCTCCGAATCTGCCATCAAAATGCATGGAGGATTCAAAATTAAAGCCGATATGACAGAGGAAACACAAAGCGCTCCAAGGATATTCCCCCAAGTTTTGGACGGGGACAGGAAACCACATCTGTGCATTCTAATGAACGCCGCAGACAACGCTTCATTTTTCTTAAATGTTGCGTTTGTTTATCTAGGTCTATGGGTACTGAAGATCCAGTCATAATAAAAGCATTTAAAAATAGGGATTGCTAAATATTTGATAGTTTTGATACATTTTCTCTGGCTCAAAAACACAATCTAGTATGTCGGTGTCAATCAATACTGCCCATAACAATCGCTTATCTAGTGTCTCATCAGATCAATACTCAAAGCCAAAGGGAATACTGGCGTTAAGAGTACATTTCAGACACCTCCACTCCCTCATCCTGACAGACCTCAGTGGGAACATGAATGTGACTTCAATGTATAATCAAAGTCTTGATGACTTTCTGTCCTGGGGATGTGAAGACAACTGTGTATGCCATATAATTGGTGGTATATTCGACTTTATTCCCACAGGGGGGGGGGGGTGGTATTAAATCAAGCACACCCAACAAGCTATTAGTCTTTCTAAGCTGTGTGCTCTTGTGATACTATGGTGAATTAGGGAAAAGAAGGGAAGGAGGGAG
Source organism: Bovichtus diacanthus (assembly GCA_943590825.1). Taxonomy (NCBI): domain Eukaryota; kingdom Metazoa; phylum Chordata; class Actinopteri; order Perciformes; family Bovichtidae; genus Bovichtus; species Bovichtus diacanthus. The sequence continues at coordinate 3,560,068 of CALSBV010012277.1, read as the reverse complement.
AGAAGAAACACGTGCGAGAGAGGTGTGGAGAGAAACATTGGTTTGTGCAGTATTTTCAAAGCAGCCCCCTGACTGCAGTGCCTGATATCACTTGGTAAAGATTTTTTTAGGGTGAAATTAATGGAATATATTCTCATTAGGCCTCTAATCACAAAAAAAAAAAAAAGACAAAATTGAAGCAAGAGAAAAAACAGAGTGGTTGACCCTGTGTCCTGATCAGAGCTTTGAAATTTTGGATAAAATCCTCATTTTTTTTTTTAAACGCTTTTCCCTTTCATTTTAGTGGGACTGTTTCTCATCTTGCAGGCAGAAGGGTCGTGTTTTTTGAAGCCTCAGGACACAGTTCCCCAACAATTGTGCTGGCACTGTTACTGTGGTTTAACACCACCACTCTGAGGCTCAGGGAGGTCCCTAAGTGGCTCTATAAAATGGCCGTTGTAGGTGTGATGTGCAGGTTGACTTGGAATCCACATGTCTGACTCACAAATCTATTTGGACCAGATCCCAATTGTTCCCAATGACATCCACAAACATTGCTAAAATAATTAAAACACCACACCAAAGAAAAAGAAAAAACACCTACACAAAAACCTATGTTTTTTTTTATATTCCCGTGGCCAGACACTAATTCCCTGACCAAACGACAGCATCGTCTGTCAACACCTCTGCTGTGGGGGCTGCTGGACACTGCTGATGTTTAAATGAAGAAATGGATACGCCACAAGCCAATTCCAATGTGACAGAGGAGGACTGACACCAAACCTGCAATTCTGCTGCAACCTGACCCATGTCCAGATGTGCTACTATATGGATCATGTCATATCAAAACCACTTCAGTCCATGTAATCATTTAGGGCTAGTGAATGGGACATTATCACTCACATTGGTCAATTCCAACATGAACACAGAAAGGGTAGAGGAGAGGCTCAGCTATCAAAATGGCTCTCTTTGTTGAACAAGATGGAAAAACTAAACGCTGCTGCTAGGTGCTTTTGTTAAAAACAAGTGTTGTTTGCAATGTGCGATCGACATTAAATTGTGCAAAATGGTGTTTAATCCATTGGAGTTATAGTAGGTCTGGTGCAACAGGTTTGATACCTGATGATTCCAAGAAGAGCATACAGTCCCCTTCCATTATTCACTAACAAGGACAAATAATTGGAGTAATTTCTTTCCTGAATGAATTATCCTAATTCATTTTTGTAAGAAAAATTACCCTCACAGTTGGCACTGATTCCAGCAGTGAAATAATTGTTGAGAGAGCTCTAAAACAATCCCAGGTTGCCACATTAGAGCAAAAAATGTTCATGACATTTCTATAAGTGGAACGAATATCAGCTGGAGCAATAAGAGGCCATTGGCCCACGGATTCATAAAATTATACGAGAAAAGGATCATGTTTGAAAAGGCGTAACCTCCATTCCGCGTGACATATTGACCTTTTTGCTTGTATATAAATTAGTTTCATTTCTGGCTTTTATGATTTGCTTACATACTAAACTGTTCGGCGAATCATGTGTGTGCTTCATAACGATCAGGCACTTTTCAGATTCCCCGAGCTGACAGCTCAGTAAACCTGTCTAAACCATTTGGTACAACTCGTCGCGAGCCCGTGAGCTACCTGGGATTAAATGTAAATCAGAGGCAGGTTTGTTGCTTTCAACCAACTGGCTCAATAAACAAAACAGAATCCTCTCTCCCACTCAATTTAACTTTTACGCACGGAGGTACAATTTGGCAAGTTTATGAAATCAGTAATAAATGAGTATCATTTATTTCATTATCGTGTACTCTAACTACATAGGAGGCAATGTAATTATGATTGTCAACGGCCTAATTAGAGCCATCAACCAGTGGTTGAATGCACATGTTTGCACTGAATGCACAACGCTCTGCGCCAACAAAGCAGGCACCTTGCACACTAAAGTTCCCAGACCTTGTCTCCGTAGTCTCCGTTTCCTGAGGCCGAAGATGCGCACTTTAGAGAAGATGTCGACCAGGTTCCCATTGCAGAGCCCCTTGTTCTTGTTGGGGCTCTTCCTCCGTCGGTTGGTCGAGGGCCGATCTAAATGCTGCTCCCGTGCCTGTCTCTTCTGCCTGATCAGCCCACTTGCGATAGCAGCAGCCATGGCTCAAAATGTCACAACTGCTCAGGTCCAGTCTGCACACGGAGCACAGACTACACAAACAGCCGCCTCTCAGAGCTCGCAGCCCGGGTCACAGTCCCATGGTGGCGGCTAAGTGGTCCGTTCCGGGATGTCAAATGTCAAATATATTTTTTTAGGAGCTGGATTTTCTGTTTTTGTCCAAACACTACATGGTAATTGCGATATTAAAACAGTTGTCATCATCACTCGAAAAATCCTTGGACATGATGGAAAAAAAAAAAAAAATGTGATCAGTTCATGAGTAATTCCATACATGCATCACTAACCATAGTCTTGATACAGAGCTATGTCAAACTCACGCGGACCGAGATTTCAGAGGATCATTCATACCTGCACAGTGATGTTTTTGTTCATTGTCAGTGACATATTCAGTAGCATCGCCTCCTTAAATGTCCAATACCGGCTGCAGCGTCCTCACAGCACAGCACCCACTCTTTCCTCCTCTTTTCACCCTCCGTTTTCTCCTCCTTCTTGCAGACGAGGTTGCTCTATCAGAAGTCGCTGTTTGTGTACCGGTGGGGACGCCTGTGCATGTGCGCCGCCAGCAATCAAGCAAATGCAGGCGCCTCCTACGAAGATCACCGCTCGAGTGAAGAAGGCACAGCAGCACCGGGCGACAAGAACTCCAAGTTTGCAAGAAGCAATCCGCGACAGCGACCCTGCGGTGACTTGATCAACAGTCACACATTTCAGAGATGGAAAGAAATACGCAACCCGTAGTAGAATTGATGCAGCAGGCTATATCAATGCAAACTTGTAGTCCAACTACCTGCCGATCTGCTGGGATAACGTTCTCAAAACATATTTTCTTCACTGTATTCCCCATTCACAACAGGGTGCGATAGGAGCCAGGGAGAAAAAACATGACTAAAGCTGATCTAAATCCTGTGGAGATGACGTCTGCATTGTGTGACAAGCTGCATACAAATATATAAACTTCAACCCCCCCGGCGATCAGCAGACAGTTCGACGCACTGGGTTTTCCTATGGAGCCCACGGCGGGAGCATGTATGGCGATCAGTGCGTAAAGAGAATAATGAAAGTAACGCCCGCACAATTTCCCACGCTCACAGGGAAAAAAAAAAAAAAAAAAAAACCAATAGGAAGCAGTAGTCACTCGCCTGAGACTATATGCCCGGATAACAACAAATCATTCCCATCAACAAGTCCTAAGCACTCGTCAGTACACGCCTGAGTGTAGAGGATGCCCTCCCCCACACCCCTCCTCTTGACCACCGAGCCCCCTGCTTGAAGAGGAATGAGCAGCAGGGTCTCGATGCTGACGTTAGATGGTGAGATTGTATCTTCAGTTTGGGCTTCACAGTACATTTACTTTAGAATAAGGCAGCTGCTATTAAAACACTTTCTTTTTTTTCTTTTTTTTGCTAAATAGCTGGAATTCCCAATATAAATGATGATGAAAAACTACTACTGGCAGAAAAAAAAACGTATTTCACCTCACTGTTTCAGTCAAACCTGCATGGTTTGAATAAAATTAAAGAATCCAAGTAGATTAACTTTATGCTCTGCCATATAAATACTGGTTGCCGGACATGGTTTCAGCACCACGGACAGAGCCACTCATTTCAGCACCGCACAGAGATGGAGGGAAACGTTTCTCTCAGTCAGACATAATAACCTTTTCTTCAACGACCACCAGAGACTGCAGGATATCTCACGTGAACCACAAGCAACTGGAGATCCACTTAATGCTCCACTCAACTTTATTCCTCTATTCAGATGAGGAATTGGACTCGTCGGTTCCGCACAATAAAAGCCAGTGAAAGACGAACTATTTGATAATGTTCTTGTTTTAGGGCTAATGTCCTCTTTAAGTCTCAACCACACGCACAGAAATTAAAACTCAAGAGAGCCATCTGCCGTTTGTGGCTGTAATTAAACATGTGGGCTCATAGGGGACCGGAGCGTTATGTTGCATTGCCATGGGTTTGCGATTGTTCTGCACACGCAAGACGCACCTGTTGATATCCAGCTGTATGGACGTAAACATGCAGGATGGGTTGAACTGGCCGGCAGATACCAGCCTATAGAAGGGTCATTCTTGCTCATTCATTTCGATTACAGCAAAAGTGTCGGATGAAAAACAAAAAAAACAGAAGAACGGCGAAATGATAGCGTTGCATATAGCACGAAAATGCATACATATTATCGTATAGATGCCTTATCACATTCACTTAAAATGGTATTTATGACACTGCTTATTTAAAATCATGCTTATGTGAAACGGTGGTCAGGTGCACCCCCCACCCCACTCGCACGAGCTCTGGATGCACACACGAGTTAATGTCCCGTGTCTGTTCAGAAGCTTCCTGCTCCGCGCTGCTGCAGAGACACTGCAGTTAACTCTCCAACCAGCAGCGGACACTGTCAGCTCAACAATGGTCCCTCACCAAGAAACCCCCCCCCCCCTGCAGAACAGCACCGCCTCTGAGTGAAGAGGGTTTCTATTTGGCTCACATAGATAATAGATCTTCTTCAGTTATAATCGCACCGAGGTGGGGTACTTGCACGTACAATCGGAGCTCAAAGGATATGAAGGGACTATGGGATGTTATCCTGCAGGTTTAGCAGAATAATCAAGCAAAAGGATAATATTAGACTGTGATTGTACATTGCTTTTCTCAAATAGTTCATTGATGGCGATTATATTAGAGCCTCTCCAGCATAACAACAGCTCAACCAATAAGTATTTTTTAATTGCAGTTTGGAAAAAAATAAGTTGCTTAAATCAAGAGCCATTGTGCATATATGTTACAAAATGAATTTGGACCAAAGAAAAGTATTATTCATATTATTATTATTATTACTATCTCATGTTCTTTGTTTTTAGCAGAGGCATACGTTAGCCATGGTGTGCTTGAATAAGTATCCCCATAAATTCAACAGAATTCAATTCTGGCGAAGAACAAAAAACAACACATAGGTCTGGATCCAGGAAGAGGAGAGGAGAGGCTCTGCACCGTGGCTTTTGTCTTCTTTCTTTTTTTTAAGTCACAGAGCATGAGGTTAAATACGTGGACGATCAGACACGTTTTCCACACATAGCACAGACACGCACATGCAAAAAGCCTTACCACAGCACATACTGGCGGAGCAAAAATAACAAGTATGAACCACGAGAAGGCTTTAATATCAAACAGAATACAAAAACGCATTAAAAACCTTTTGAAATATTCATTCATGAAGCAAAACGAGGACGCACATACCTACATTTTTTTTCCTCCTACATGTAAACGTATGAGTGTCCATGGCAGTCCCATTCCAAAGCTCTATAAGCCGAGACCTTTTCCTGTGACTTCCAATGCCCCATTTATACTGCCCCACCGAGGTCCTAACTTGGTTAGGGTGAACTGACAGTTGCCCCAAGCAGTTCACAAACACTTTAAACACTTCATTTATTCTTTAAGTTGGGTCACAGAGAAAGGCAGTTAGTTTAACACACTTGGACATTTCGTCTGAGACTAGCCACAAATGAAAGAGGACTAAATGTTGCTTAAGGATCTAATTTGGGAGAAACTAGCTGGTTGCAAAGAAGACGTGCAGTTCTGTGCATATCAGCTAGTCCTCCACAATTATCAATACATTCTTGACACAGAATACCAGACACCCTAATGCCATGCACAGTTAGCCTGTATGGAAAACATTGAGACGCAGAAATTGAGCAAAGAAGATGTGAAGCAGATGAAACCACAGCCTCATCAGGTCAGAACATTTTAATCAAATCTCCTCTGAGGAAATCGCATTACTGCTAGTTAGATGTCCTGCTGCCGAGGCAAAGCAAATGTCACCCAATGGAACCGGGATAAACAACCCATTTGATTATTGCTATTACTTTGCTTCAGGGCCATGTTCTTTTATCACCCATCCTGATAGGAAAAACAGTGAGTGGGACTCAGCACTTCTCAGGCCTAGTGAAATAAAAGCAGCTTAACTTGCCGCAATCAAATTACATTGCATTATCAAAGACAGAGAGTTAATTTAATTTGGAATGAGTAATGCTTTTGCTCAGCTAGGATTTATGTCATTTTCTTTTCTTCCTTGTTTTTCTCCTCCTCCCGATGCATTAGCTGTTTAATCATTGAATATCATGAGTCCATCTACTGAAGATGTAAAAGCTTAGAGAGTCTGCTTATGGACTGCGAGAGTTCTACAGTGCATGTGTATGTGTCTCATTTGTTTTGATGAGTCTAATTGTTTGAACTAGTCAGAGAGCTAAGATGGACGAGTGAACTTTAAAAGTGTATAAGGTGGAGTGAAAATGGAGAGCTTTTGTTAAATGGTCACAAATTAAGAGTGTGAGGTGAGGCTCAGGAGGTGAGCGAGGGCCGTAAAGATCATTATAAATCACACCCTGGGGACCAAGAAATATCTGTATATTTTATGGTAAGGACATACATTGTAATAGTGTTAGTATCTGCTGATAACTATTATTGTCAAGTAAGTTTAAATGTATTCATAGAGCACATTTATAAACAACAGATGTTGACAAAAGTGCTACATAGAAATAAACTAAATAAATAATAATATTCATACACAAGACTCCATGTTATTAAAGGCTCCAGTATTCCATCAAATGGAAATATTCTAGATGTATTGTGCATGATCTTAGGCACTTTTTCTCCAAATTCAGCTGGGCATATTATCTTTAAAAATGTGTGGATGTCAACTAGAAATTAAAATAAATGTTTGGCTTTGAAAGATGTTTCAATGCATATGCATTAGGGCTTATGACTCAGTAATAAATATAACTAATTAACATTATTTTGTCTGTTACACTTATGTACATGTTTATTATATAATATATATAAATATATATATATATATATATATATATATTATAATACATATTAATAAATATAATATATTAATATATTATTGATATATTATATATATTTATAATATATTAATATATATATTATAATATATATTAATTGATATATTAATACATATAATATATTAATAATATATTATTGATATAATATATATATTAATATATTATATATAATATATATATTATATATAGTATATATATTAATATATTATATATAATATATATATTAACATATTATATATAATATATATGTATATATATATATATATATACAAACATATATATATATACATATACAATCATATATATACATATACAAACATATATATAAACATATATATAAATTAAAGTGTAACACAATTCAAAAATAAAAATCTGCTTAAATTCGATGGTCAAAACAGGGTTTTTACAGCAGCTAATGGGGATCTAATAACACATTGTATGGAGTCCTCTACATAGCATTCCTTATTTAGTGAATGATGAATGCTTGAATGATTTCAGATACAGTCCATGTTTAATAAAGGCGTAGCATTCTTTGACTGAATATTGCCCCCTAAATTGTGAGGGTTTCCTCAGGCTATGTCCTGCAGCAGTCTTAAAATGCAGGTAAATGACTAAATTAATAAATGAATTAATGAACGAGCCTGCTGTAGTGACCAACTGCGAAGCAATCCTTTAGTGTTGCTTTATTGCCAACAAGCCCGCTCCTGCAGCACACTGTCAATGAATAATATATTTAAAAAGGATGGAAAACAACCCCGGAGAGATTTAGTTCCAAACGAGTGGAAGAGCTCATACATTACGTCTCTGCGCACAGACCTTCAAATCGCTGGTTCATCATATCACGCATAGTGTCATAAAATCTGTTGAATGTACATCACATAATCGCCGCTAGATGTACTATATATGCCACTAGAGAATATGTATAGCCACATTATGATATGCCTCTCTGTTGTGAGCGTGATGGAGTGCTGCCCCCTCCCTCCAGGGATGAGATTAGAGTGGGCCTGAGGTGTGGAGCCCACTGACAGAGACATTAATGAAACACAGTGGCGTCAAACTGTGAGCTCCACTCACTAAGAGCTTACTCCCAGATGAAAAAAGAACGCAGTCAACACTTATGTTGCTGAACTACACGTACAGTAAAACTAAATCAACTGCTACGCGTGGCCTGTAACCCTGCAGGTGACACCTCTGAGAGGACGAGTTGGAGGGTGGGCTTGTGGGGAGGACATGATGTTAAGCTGTGCGTCTTTTGATTGGAATGAGGAGTTTCCACGGTGATAAGGCCGATGGAGCAACCTAATTAAGTAGTCTTGGCAAGTATAACTGTGGAAAGAAAGTTGAGATTGGTAATAAAAAATATATATATGTGAGTGGGGGCTTTTTACCATTTACTGAGACTTTTGCACATTTAAAGAAAACCTGATTACAGCAGGAGGAGGGAAGCACAACGCAGTACGAGTGCCAGTGATTAAAACACAGCCCTGTGGCCACTCAGCAGCAGTGATCAGTTAACTACTAAATAATAGCCAAGATTGCAAACAACCCAGTTATATGGTGCATCATTTAGGATGAAGCACAATAAAGGAATTTAAGGCCACTAAAGTGAGCAAAGAGACAACTATAAAGAGAGGGATGCAGAGGCAAAATAAGACTAAATTCACTGAGGAATCAATATGCTGGTCACACACATCCTCTCTCTCTCTCACACACGCAGCTCCATCCTTTGATCCTATTTTAAGTCTGCAGCAGTGAAGGAATGTGCCTCGTCAGCAGCACTGCAGAGTGAGGTTCCTTGGAGAAGCCCTGGGCAGTTTGGGAGAATATCAATTAGTTCAAACCCCTCTGGCAAGGCCTGCTTCCGGAGCTAAAGGCTGACACCAAGTGCGTAAAAGTATATGTATGTGTGTATGTGTGTGTGTGTGTGTGTGTGTGCGTGTGTGTGTGCTTTATTGTTTATTTCACGGTGAGCAAATGTGTTGGTGCATTGGGTGTGTAGGTAAGCAAAAACACTGTGTGTGCCCACTTGGAAATGCATAGAGTGTATAGGTTAGCACATCAATATTAATACATTTTTGATGTAGGTGAAGGACCTGGGTGTATTTTGGAGCTGGAAGGCTTAACAGAATGGTAATGAGGGTGATGTCGGGTCAGGCCAAACTCTGTTTGTGAATTCAAAGATGTGATATGAGGAAAATCAGGTCAGAGAATGTAAAATATATGCGTTTTGTTCTGTCTGCAAGACAAGTTTGCAAACAATAGTACAACACAGGTTAAATTCAAAAGGATGCATATTTTAAGTCAAATATGCCAGTTATGGGACAGCATTTTCCTGTTTATTCTCTTTACAAATACGTAAGCGGAGTAACCACTGACCTTGGTGTAGTCACTGCCTTTTTTTTTTACACTAGCTCCCTGTCAAGCTGCAGATGATACCTGATGGCAGTGCAGACGAAGAAGCCCACAGGTACATCAGAATCCCTGTCTACGTCTGATAGCATCACAACCTACACACACCTACTGTACACACATACAGACATATACTTTTATTAGGAGTTTGAGTTTTCTAAATAAACAGCTTCGTACCTTTCTAACCCAAATTGTTAAAAAAAAAAAATAAACCCAATCTTCTCATCGAATTTTAGGAAAGAAAGACAATAAGAAGATTTTTCCAAAATGTGAAACTATTCCTTTAAGGTCTGTACTTGAACCGTTATTTCTTAATTATGTCTGATTTAACACAATCCTCTTTTTTGTTGTGTGGACAATTGGATGTTTGCATGTTTTTGAGTGTGTGCCGGCATAAATGCATAGTGTCCAGGTCTATACATTTATACAAATAAAGACAACAACGGCAATAACGAAAAGGAAAAAAATGCAACCACACAGTTTAGAAAGACAGAGACCAATATGATGAATTAAAAGCAACTTAAAACTGTAAAGTTTGATGATTGTTTTTTTTGTTTTTTTGTTAATATTAACAATACCAATAGACCTTTAATATTACAGGTGTATATTGATTCACTGTTCAAAGGTGTTGTTTAATTAAGCTTTACATATATGAAGTACGGTACTGGAAAAAACACAGTGGACTACTGTACATAACCATGCTTTGCATATGAATTATAAACTTTTTTTTTTCGTGACAACGCGACAAATGTCCTTTTGTTAATTAAACCATAACCATAAACTGTACACCTTCATGAAATATTCTGTCTAATAAGAGTGTTTCATATCGCTCCTGTTTTAATGTTTCCTGCCTAGGGGTCTATTATGGTGTACTCATATGATATGCACCAGAGATCTCATAGGAGACAGTGTGTGTGAATGGGACCTCAGCCACCTCTGATTGAGAACAGCAATAAAGTTGTCCCGAAGAGACAATGAAAGACTAATGATGTCTGTAAGTGCAGTCCCAGCTAATGACGATTAGCGCCATAACTTTGGCCGCAGAGACCCTTTCTTGGCCCCGGAGAATAAAGTGAGGGAAAAAAAATGATGAAACTCTGACACTACAGAAATAATGTGTGTGTGTGTGTGTGTGGCGAGTGTTTGACTGTGGGCTAATGGAGGTGAGAGGGGGACAAGGAGTGCAGTGATTAGTCTGAAGTGACGGGGTTAATACTCCAGTATGACAGCAGTCATTAACCAGCAGACGTTACCACACACTCAGACAGCCATTAACGCAGTCGCAGATCAAATGTTACCAAAGCTCGAGATACATCAAATACGTCACACACTGTATCCCAGGATCCACTCAGTCTTCTCAGAGGTGTAGCACGGTGGCGTCAGCATTAGTCTGTCACCCCTGATGTGAAAACCAACAAGTCACACTCCATCCAAAAGACAAACAATGAGGATTTAAGACAACAAGCGCCCGTTTTTTCCACTAGTTTTCCCATTTCAAAACCATTTCTAACAATTAGTAACATTTTACTTTGTTCATTTAAATTGTTACCTTATTTAGCAGAAAGGTGAGTTTGTATTTGAATAGACTGCTGTGCTGATCATCGTCTGGTTCTACTATTTACTAGCAGAATTGTCACTGTTCTGTAATCCATGCTTTTTTAACCAAACTAGAGCCTATATTTTCTGTCATGTTTTACGACGGAGGATAGTCTTTGCTTTCGTTTCGGTTATTCTAATTAATATAGTCAACACATTCACACACACAAAAGACGTGTTGGGAATTTGTTCATGAGCTTAGAAAATACCCCCATGTAACTCATTTCCTCATATTACATTTTTTCTTTTTTTTTTTTTATTCAGTAAGGTTTGGCTAGAAGCCAGTGCAAACAAACCAATCAGCCAAACTATGTACCGCAGGCACTGATCAGATTCTCCTTATAAGATGAAATGCTGCTCCGTGTTGACACAGCAGGTTAGAAGGTAAACCAGCTGATGCTACTGTAGTCTGATGTAATGCTGATCACTTGTACCTCGCAGATGGACGTATGCTTAATGTCAAAAGTGAAAAACGATTATATACCTTGCTTTTTCAGCTTCTAAGTTATATTCAGACACTCCGCCATGGTTGTTTTTTTATGGTGGTAAATCAATCTATCATTAAATACGTGCAGGGTAAGGAACATTACAATAAAATGGCAATAAAATAGCAATAAAATAGCAATAAAATAGCAATAAAATAAATAGAAATAATAGTAATAATAATAATAAAACTACAGCAATAATGATTACTTATTTATTTTTGAATAGAACTCATTTACAAATACGAGGCAGGTTATGAGTTACAAGTTTCAATAAATTATAGTTATATTATAAGCCAAGTTATTTAGGATTTCTAGAGAAAAACCTTGGACATCAGCTGGGTTGAATGTAATAATGAACATAATGTGTATTTTTCAGTTAATGCGTTCAGTTAATTAGTACTTTCCAGTCTGTCACATTAACTCACCGGATTGTGAAACATTATGACAGGTTACAGTAAAGCAGCAAAAAAAAGAAACACACGATGTGCCGACTCAAAACATTGTGGCTTCACAGGTACAATATAATCACTAGCCTCTGGCGCCAATAACACTTACAGAAACAGCAACTCACAGGTTGATCATGTTGCTCAAAATATACTCGTGTCGATTTTTAGCTAGACACTAAATTATTAACTTGACCCATATCGCTGTATAGTTGACTTGTAGATATGCCATGGTCTTTCAAGCCGTCAGACAAAAGAAGTGCATTTGGTCATTTGGTCTATATTTCTGATCTGTTTTGGTGCAGCAGAGCACTGCTACAGGCTTGCAAACAGTATGTGTCAGGCCAACTTCACATACGCTAAACTGCATAATCTGTTTTACCAATCTCTCCTGCTGTTTTAAAATGAGAATGAACATGCAGACCCTGTTGGGTTGATGTTGACCCACCTGTCATGCTTAAATTGCTTTGCTACTTATTGCTTTACTACTTTTCCGTCACTAGAGAGCAGTACAGAGCTCAGCAGGACACTGCTGCAGGATTACAGTGTTGAGGAAGGAGGCAAACTGATCTGCGCAGAGAATATATTCTGAACAGCTATTCTAAAAAGTTTTTTTTTCTTTTTGTGATGGCTTCTACACTGACACAAATAAAAAGACATCCCATTAAAATGTGACCACAGCAACTTCAATTTGCAACGGAGCAACACATAGTAGGAAAAGATCCAGTTAATTAAACATAAAAGGAGATTTCTGGGAAACTAACAGTCTGTCGTGTTACTGCTTTGTCCCGACTGTATCCACTGCATTTAGATAACCGGCTGTCAAAAGCACTAGACCGAGCTGAAACTGGAACCTTTTAAGAAGAAACAAAACATTCTGCGTCTTAAAACAACCAAAATGGCCAAAATTGATACGTCACAGAGGCTGTGTTTGGACATGTGGGTCTGACAATGACCTGGTGTCCAACGCTCAATCAGCAATCTATCGATCGATCGATGAATTACCTCATAAAGGCTCTGACAACACGATGAACATAGTGGTGAACTCTGTGTGGTGACATTACCTAACTATAGGAAGTGAGACCGTGCTGTGAGCAGTAACTAATATTAGAGTCAGTAGTGATAAGCCATAATTTGATTGTGCTGTAAAACACTCATTGATCTCTTATTGCCAGCAGGGATTTGATACATATATGTTTACATGTACTGTAAACAGCTCACAGTATCATGAGTATGTGCATGTTTGTAAATGAGCTAGATAGGAAGAATAGGGGAATAGAATTAAAAATGTTAAAAAATTCAAAAAGAAAAAAGGAAAGAGGCATTTGTTTTCATTTCTATATGTGATGCAATGCAGGCACATATAGATCAGAGCCTCAGGACACAGTTTGTGATAGCGGTCAGTGGTGCAGTGCCGTAGGATCACACTGTCACTGTTAATGTGAACAGTGGAGCGCAGCCATATGAGCACGGATGCCATTGTTTAGTTTTTTCTCATGTGTTCCAATTTAGAAAGCAGACATTAACTTAACTAAATCAATCAGCGACTCTCCAACTGCAACTACTTCTAAACAAATCACCGAGGCAGAATTGCAACTATGTAGATAATCGGAGACATTTTTAGACCTCATAGAATTTATTTTTCTTTCTTTGGCTATTTGCCACATGTTAAATATCCTGCTAAATTGTGCAGGTTGGAAGAGAAAGTGCTCTCAGAAGAAAAGGAGGCGTTGCGAGAAAAACACGACACAATACACAGAATAATAACAAAATCAAAGTCTAAACAGCCTACTTTCTGTTTATGGCCCAAGGGCCTAATTAACATATGCAAATCAGGATAATGAAATAATAATGATAGATGTGTAGGCTTTATTGAAACGTAGGGGTGAGTACCTTTAAGCAGTTTTTTTACTCTGTGTCAAACTGAAAGATATAAAAAGAGTGTAGGAAAAGATAAAAAAGCCCACTGTCAAATAGAGTGTTTCATTTGCATGTCTGCTGTTAAGGCCTAATGAGAAATGACACATTTGTAATTACAGTGGACTATAATTAGCTGGTGTGTAAGTGAGATGCCAGAACCCGGGTCTTCATGACTGGGCTACACATGGGGGTGGGTATCTGTTAAAACTATTTAAATGTAAATAGAAAAATTAGATAAAGTTAAACGCGAAAAAGCTTTAAGATTGTAATTTTCTTTCCACATGAAACGGACTGTTGAGGCTGGGACAAAAATTGGCAGGACAAAGCCTGCAATGTAGACAACGATGCTGGCCTTCACTGTACCGCTGAAGCTCACTCACCTCCTCCATCACGCCTACTTACAGAGGAGGTGGAGGAGGACGAAGAGGAGGGACATGCTTTTATCCTGGGCCTCGGGATATACAAGATCGAAGGTTTTGGCAGAAGCGAGAATCACATGATGTTGATGCTGCAACTTGACACGTGTCTGACCTCGCACGATCGCTGCACGGCCCGTCAGCCTTAAGTGAAACCACACCTAAAATGTGTTTTTCGAGAATCAAACATCATTATACAACTTTGTGTAATTATTGTTGAAATGAAAACAAACTCTTCCTGAAGTGGTGGAAAGTAACTAGGTATATTTACTATATTGTACAATGTTGAGGTGCTTGAACTTTGAGTATTTCCATTCCATACAACTTAATCCCTTTATTACTCTACATTCCCGAGGAAGTTATATTTTAAACCATGGCGTTTATATGACAGCTGTAGTTGTAAACCTGGAGTCAAATTTTACTTGCAAAACATAATGGCAGTTTATGAAGCATGGAACTCTGCTATAGATTAAACAACCCAGGAGTATAAAAAGTAGTTAAAATCAGCTGCACCATTAAAACTCTTCTTAAATGTCAATGAAGCAACAATAATAACCTAAACCGTATATAATAATGTAGCACTCTCCAAGTGGAAATTCTGCATAGTTAGTCCTTTTACTTTTGATCCGTTAAGTTCATTTAGCTGATAATACTTAACTATACTTTTACTTAAAATGTTAATGTAGGCCTATTTTCTTTTGTGGTAATACTAAAAAAGTACTGACATTCTTTATGTACTTCAATCACCATTTTTCTTTGGAACAGTATGTTAAAAACAGTAATTGTTTTGTTAAAACACATATCTTCTGTTAGACCTTGTAATATTGCAACGGAAAATATATATATATATATATATATATATATTTTGAAGAAAGCATAAGTGGCTGGAACATAGATGGACAGTGGAAAAGTGGTGTGATGCTGCAGGAGCAGCTTCAGGAGCTTTGGGTAATGTTTTGATACTTGTATCACCATGAAAATGTAACACAGTTGGAATCCAGGCTGACATGGTGGGGTTAGTTTTTTGTTGTTAGTTTTGCAGGTTTTATATAAAGATCGCCCAGAAAATACATTTCTAGGGTGAAATGTTTATTTCTGCTCCGGAATGCAAAGTGGGTAGATGTAAAAAAACAAAAACAAAACAGCAGCAGTCTTTGTGGAATATAGTATATTGAGGCATGACGATGACCCTAGACATAAAAGCTGATTCATGTGAATTTCAAAAAGGAAGAAGCACGTTCTACTGGCTAAACCAACAGTCAAAATAACACCACACATTGTCATCACAGCAAAGCATTGTTAGGGTGATGCAAAGCATGTAGCAGGGGACTGAGGCAAAGAGGTCTCCATTTCCCAGAGGATGCATATTGTCAGTTAAACCATTGTTTCACTGTTTTTCCCAGTCGATCGAGGAGTTGACCTTTGACACGGCTCTAAAAATAGCAGCATTCTCAAACAAAAAGGGAGCTCCCGGGTTAAGTAAGACGCTTGTGAAGTACAGGTGCACGCAAATGCCTGCACTCACGTAAGCTCACACACACACACACAAACACACACACACACACACCTCCATCAGCCTCCTTGACACCTGGTCAATGTCTGCTCAGGGAAATGCGCTCCTTTGCTATCGACGAGCTCCTTTGCTATCGACGAGCTTGAATTAAAAATTGGTTCAACTCGTTTGTCTTATAGAGGCTAACTGCACAGTGTGGATCACATCAATTGCAGCTGTTAACATGCACATATGCATCTATTCACACGATAACAAGCACTGTGTATAACCTAGAAGCTGCATGTAGAAAAGTCCAGATTTGTCTTACAAACCTAACCAAACAGAATAGTGCTATTCTACTTTTTGCAGCACATTTTTTTTACAATGAAGAGATGCTGGGAGCAGGTTTACGTCCAGTTGCAGAACCAGGTGAACCTGCTCCCCTGAGTCAAGCTATTCCATCGGCTCCCCCGACACATCTGTTGATTCCCCACACGGAGAAGTCTCCGACACTGTGTTTTGGTCCCTTTCTCTATTTGTATGCACACTGAAATACACATTTGCAGTAGGACACAGGGAGGGCTGGTGCTCCTTAAGAAAACTAAAACAGACTCTGCAGTGCAAGCACACCGTTGCTAAGTAACACACAGGAAGCTCCCCAAAGTACACTCCAGTAAGTTCTGTGGCCGGTCACAAGCCTACACATGGTGCACAGGTAAACATACTGAGTCAAGTTTGCACGTCACACAAAGCACTTCATACCCACACGAGTAGGTTGAGCAGTAAACACCCTTAGGCAATTTTACTGAGGGGGATTGGTTTTTTTTTTTTGACCACATTTACATACGGCATCTTAAAATATATACACCATACATTTCGATGACATTTAGTGTGCGACAAAAAAAAGCAACAGGGGGGGGCAACGGGAGAAAACTGTGAAAGAGTGCGAGTGAAAAAACAAATGATAGAGTATGAGAATGAGTGAAGGGAGAGAGAGAGAGAGAGAGAGAGAGAGAGAGAGAGAGATGGGGAAAGAGACGGGGAGAGAGAGAGAGACAGAGACAGAGAGAGAGAGAGAGACAGAGAGAGAGAGAGAGAGAGAATGGCGCTGTGCTGCAGCAGCAGAAAAGCCAGGCCATGTAATTTATGGGAGCCCATACTCATAAAACATGAATCTTGTCCATGAAGTGCTGAATCATTTGGTGTACACACACACACACACACACTGGTCCGCCTCCTGCTCCCACATATATGTGTGTACACAAGCAAATATGCACAGTAGGGACACAAACACAGTGTCCACCCACACCGAGTCCTCCCATTCACACACTCCAACATGATCCTCTTTTTTACATGAAGCAAACTCACCATCTACCTGAACAACTGATTTAACATTGAGCACATACAGACCCTAAACACACACACACACACACACACACACACACACTGGACGTTCTCTCTGTCTGACTCCTTCTCCTACCCCCAACTCCTGCAACACCCGGCACACCCACCTACTCACTTTTCCCACCTACTCACTTCTCCCACCGCACTTGATGTAGAGTTTTCCCAATAAAACTATTTTATCACGAGCCCTCTCCCTTTGGGTTGGATTGAGTGAGTGTCCAAGTTCGGCTCTTTAGCGCGGCAGACATTCAATACGAGCGTTAGCTTCGACTTCATCAGGATAAGTCAACCTAGTGCAGCATTAGCAGATTAAACAGAGCGCAATCTTACCCATGTTAAACGGGCGGGGGAAACACCGTGCAATATGCTGGCAAAGCCACACATTCTCATGTCGGGGATCTATTTGTAAATACATTAGATTTGACTCTGAAGGGCATCATTGAGAAGTGTTTGTTTGTCTTGGATCTTGTCTTACTGTACAGTATGTCACATTGGACAGCAATTACCACAGCTAAACAATATACAGTATAAGGCCTATGATGTTCTTTTATTTCCAGAGTTGAAAGTAAATGATTGGAGGGATACCAAATTGGAATTAAATTGTTTGTTCTACACAGTCAAAGTCTGCTGCCAATTAGAGAATGAGTACAAACTCATAAACTCAATATTTATTTGGCAGGCTGCAGAGAGGAACTTGTTTCACTCTGGAGCTGTCCAAATGTTTCATTTTCAGCTTATCCGTGGCGAGCATTTTATCACGAGCAGTGTGTACAGGAGGCGGCAAAGCTGAGAAACAAAGCCAAACAGTGAGTGCAGGAGATCCGGAGCGTCCGCGGCGAAGATGGAAAGTTTCTCCCCCCGAGGCAGCTCTACAAACATACTTCCTTCGTGTGTCTCACTCTTACCTCGCTCATTATGTCTCCGGGTTCCTATCTTCATCTCTACACTTCACATAATTCGCTACAGTAAAGTGTCAGTGAGCGATGCTTGCAAAAGTTAAACGCTCCGGCCTTTACTGTCCAACACACTGGCTGGTACAGTAACAGAGAGATTAAAGTGTTTTCACATGCAGAGGGCACACATTGATCGCTGCTGCATAGTAATACACAGTGGACTCGTTGTTGAATATTCATGACCCTCCGTGCTCCAAGGTGATGAGTCTGGAGGTGGACAGGGGAGAGCGCACTAGGGCATCATGGAGGACTGTGAATCCTGTGGCTTGTCCACTCACTCAACCACCAAACCTCCCTTTGGTCCTTCTTCTGTTTTTGTTTTTTTTTTAAAAGCACTACGAGGCAAAAAGCACAATTCCAATATGTTAAACTAAGGGAGGTCACTCATGCACAATGCAGAAAAATACACATTTTACGAGGTCGGAGTAAAGATGAGAATGTTTTATATATGAGAGGCGCTCACATGAAGTGGATGAAAAAGAGAGGGAGGAAGTTACAGGGCTCACATGAGGGCAAACAATATTCCACCAAATATATAATTACATGTGGTAATAGGCTTGTTTGCAGCTTCCCGATGCATTAACATTCTCAGTTCAAGCAGAGCGAAGTTGCCCTGGATAATTAGCAGATCTCTCTTCTGCCTGTCACTAACACTGACTCGTATATATTAAATAAGCACCTCTGATGTCTTTAATTCAGCGAGGTGCTGCAATATTGCCACCCCTCCCCGTCATCACTTATTCTCCGTTTAGCGTGAGAAAAACACAGGCCATTGTTTTCTGTGTGTGACCGCTGTGCAGGCATTGTGAGGGTGTGACAGCAACACTTTGACGTGTGTTATCTCATAACCACCAGGTAATTCATCATGTATACAGCCCCAATAGAGGCCCAGTACTTTGTGTTAAAAGCCTCTAGAAGACCCACACTACACAGTGGTGTAAATCACCAAGACAGAATCAGGGCTGTAAGAGCTAGCCTTGCCTTTCAGAATGCTCCTATCTGTTTTAAAATATCCTCTGGCCCTCTTTAATAAACCCCCCCCAATTACAAACAGCCTACTTTGAGAAGCACCTAGCTAAACAATCCAGCAGAGTTCATACTGAACTCAAATCTGTGGATTGGTACCTTAAAAAGGGGCTGATGACATCCTTGAGTTTGCTTCAAAGTAAAAGTTTAAGAAGTAGAACAAATACAAACGCTGAAACTTTTACGTCTGTGTATGTCAGGGTTTTTCCCCCCCCAGTGTGAAGCACATGAGCATGTGTGGGAGCACGTGAGCTCTGTGTACTTCAGCCTCACTTCAGATAATCCCGCCTAAACAACAGTAAAGCTCACCTTTACACAAGAATCAATAGATCCAATCTCCTCCCTTTCCCTGGACCCACAAACATGTTAGGCGAGACGCAAATTGAGAACATATTTATAAATACAGTAAGAGGAGTACAGACACTCAAACGCACACGTGGAACATTTAATCAATAGCAAATAATGTCAATAATAATTATGTCAAACACAGACTTCAGAAAGGTACTCATGACAGTAAGTGTGTTTTGTCTCTATTAGCTAGTAGTTCTTTATTGATTTTATTCTTTGCAAAATACTCCACATCAAGCAATAAATCTAAATCCTGTCACCGACAGTTACAGAATAGTAAAAACAAAACAAACAGATGGAGGTTTTCGGTGCAGGTGTAGCTTTCATGCGTTTTTACTTGTTAATTAAATTATTACTGAAGTTCTAACGTAGAAGGCATAATAACCTGAGCATTACTAGACTGTAGACTACTTAAAGTGTTCATTTTCTTTTACTTAATCTGATCAGTAAAACCTCAAAATGCAAAACAAAAGAAAATTAGAGCAAGCAAATGAGTGTGTAGGTGGACATGGATATGAAGGCTGGTAGAGGGCGCTGAGCCAAGACTGCTCCTGTGATCTAAAGCATCCTATATCCAACTCCATATGTCCTCCACCTGAGAACAGGTTTACGGACAAAATGCCCCGTTGACACGAGGGGTTGTTGATCAAAGAGAACTTTGTATATATGAGACTTTGCCAAACAACATCAGGGCTTACAATGCGTATCGCTCCTGAGACTAAATGAAGCACAGTAAAGACATGTAGAGGAATGCAGCAAATTGTGCAGATTCTAAATGTAGAACGAGCATGTGCTAAACTGCAGTGCTGGTGTGGATGCTCGTGGATTGTTAAAGCCACCTTGGATTCCATACGAAAGTCTTTAATCAAAGACTTTGTGCTATCCTGTAATTAAGTGAATTAAGAGGCTCTCCAGCTCTTTTCAAGAGCCTCACTTAACCTGAAGGCGAGCTCCCGAGAGGCTTGCATACCTCCTACTCATGATGGGCCCTCCCAGGGTGCTCTCTGTCTCCATCTCTTCATCAGTATCCATCTCTTTATCAGTATCTATGCGCCGATGCAGATGAGCTATGATTTCTCAAAACAATATAATTTAATTATTACATATATAATGTAAATGCAATTATTCCATTTTATATTATGCACTTTATTTATATTATTATTACATTGTAATATATATATATAATATATATATATATATATTACCAACACAAAAAAAATTAATCTTTTTATTCTTTCTGTGCGGCCCAGTACTGGTCTGCGGCCCGGTGGTTGGGAACCCCTGCCTTAGAGTATATAACATGTACCCATAACATGAAACCACCAATCTGTGCACAAACAAGTAAATGTATTGTTAAATGTCTGCGACTATGTGTCGTTCAGGCCTTGGAATATCTTCTACTTGTATATCACAAGGTGAGTGGACCTGCTGTGCAGTTGTGTGATGAATCAGAATCAGAAATCCTTTATTAGTCCCACAGCGGGGAAATGTACATGGTCACAGCAGAAAGGTAAAAAAAGAAAGCAATAAAATAAGTGGACAATCAAAATTAAGTGGAGAATTAAATAAAAGGGCAAATGCACACAGCAACACGGAACTAAAAACAACAATAGAAATAACAAATAGATAAGTAAAATGAAGAAATATTGCACAGAGAAGCTTTTCTGATGAGTGGTAAAGCTAAAACCTTTGATTTAATACTTCCGGATATAAAATGTAGAGAATGATTCTTCACTCTCAAATTAACTTTAAATGTAGACCAACGTTTTTTTTTTTATCTCTGAATACGGTGCCTTGCCCTGGCCCCTGGTACGTGGGAATGACAGCGATGATAACTGGCCATCTAGCCGTCTCTCCAGATGGGCGCAGACTGAGGGGTGTAATGAAGCATGGAGATGCTGATTTCAAATGGCAATCAAGAGAGGCTTAGTAAATGACAACCAGGCAAGGCAACATCTCTCTGTGTCTCTCTTGATTGTCAGCCATTCAATGAGAATGTATCTGAGGATACAGGACGCCTTTGATGGGAATATAACATGACAAAGCCACGGACTCAACCTCTAAAACTCTAGTGTGTTAAATAATGCACTGAAAGACATTTTTAGCCTTTTAAGATCTTGACATTCTTCACATGAGTTACAAAGTTAAAGTCTGCATTCGACATTCAAGATATGAACTCAAAAAACTTTGCTTGTAGATTTGGACCAGATAGAATGTAGATGGTTAAATTCAGCACCATGGACAGCACCGCCCCTGTACACTGCTGTGAGCTTATTCAGAGACGAGAGCTTCCTTCAGCAAATAGAAAAATAGTGAATGGATTGCATTTACATTGCACTGTTCATGCAAAGCAGGACAAAGTGCTTTTACAATTGCCTCTCATTCACTCACACACACACAGAGAGACACGCATACAGAGACACACACACAGAGACACAAATGCATACACAGAGATCTGCCATGCAAGGTGCTGGCCAGATGATATTACAATCTACAGACAGCAAGAAATCTGAATGGGAAAGCCTATAGACTGTGAGAGTTGATCTGGGGATTCAAAACTCTAGCACCGCAATGGCAAAGAAGGCAATTTCATTCACAGTTCTGTACGGTGGACGCTTTTTTTGCACAGCTGCAAAAGTGCTTTGGTTTCACAGCACTGACAGACATGCTGGCCTCTTTGTCCTCATCAGAAGTGACAGATCTACAAAACAATTGCAAATGCACAGATGTATAAGCACAGGATTTAAGCTAGGAAGGTATCCGTCTCTTTCCATAACACATTTCAAAAATATTAAGATAATGTGTAAAGCTAAAGTGGCCTTAGTTTTGCATGAGATTGAGATGATTTACACTTTATGTCAATATCATATTTTGCACACGTTTGAACGATTTATAGTTAACGTCAGGGTTGGCGAAGTTTCTGAAGCAATGACGGCAGTTTAAATCCGTCACCGTTTGACCATCATCACCACGATTAAAGACAACAGTTTCATGTTACAGGAAGGGCCAGCACAACTTCAGGCAGGTTACAGTTAACTCCTTCCTTTCTTAACCCTCCAAATCAACTGTGCCACAGCTCTTTTACCAAGGATCTAAGTAAAAGAACTAATAGACCAAGAGACTGGTCTTCACTCTTCACGATATACTGCATGTATGCAAACTTGCACCGAGCTATCTGATCGGGCAGAGCGACTTTTGTGCAGATTGATGGGTTCAGAGGATCAGTCAGCCATGGCAGCAGTGCCCTTCATCAGTCACTCTGACTAAACACAGGCCACAGGGACCGATTAAGCTGTGACACCCATAGGACACTCAGCACTCGCTCCGGGGGGGGGGTAAAGCTCTGACATCAATGATACAACAGTGGAAAAAATGAAAACTGCTCTGTGAACTGGAGAACCGACAGCATGTGACCGGTGCATCTGTGACATCCGGTTTTCAAACCACTGAAGGATCAACAAATTGTGACACAGAACAGAGAGCGCTGCTTTGACGTTTGTAATTTTAAGAAGGACAAGTACAGCTGTTACAACAAATACGGTTGAGACGAACACACCAGTGAAACATAGGCAGAGTTTTAAAAATGTGTGCTTCAACATGTACGCCTGCATGCAGGCGCACACACTCAGACACTCGCATCACAGGTAAAGTAACAATAGACCGACGGGTTAAAGTGAAGCGGGGAGCTTTAAAGGATCTGGTCTCGACCCATATTTTGACCTGACTATCCAGGACAACCTGCTTAGCGTCATCCAACTGTTCTCTTATTGTGTTGTAAGTGGGTCTTGCCGTTGCGCACGCAAATGCTACTCAAGTGCTTTTCAACATCCACAGATACTCAACCCTAATATGCAAAAACCTCATATCTCAATCACACACTCCAAACTGACACAGCCATCATTCATACACACTCAGCTACACATTATACGGAGTGCAATGTGTGTGAAGCACAAGCTCAGAGTAATACAAGTACATAGCAAACCAAATTACAAAATGCCTTTATCATTGACAATAAAGAAGAGGTGAATCGTAGTCTTTTAAAACATTTCTATTTCTACCTGTATGCTAGTGGTAATGTTGTCAATATTGCAAAAAAAAAAAAAAAAAAGTATTAACAACTGCACTGAATAAAGACACTGAACACTAAGGATCAAGTGATAGTAACTAGAATTAAGTTATTTAGCATTTCTTGTGTATACACTAATATGTGTCCAAGGGGGACAACACATTAGTGTTCCTTATAAATGTGTATATCTTGCCAAGTACATCTTCTCCAGAAACTATTTGGAGGCTGTTTGGAAAGTTTCTGTCTACTTGTTGACGTCAACATGCAAATAAGAAAAAGGATGAGTCTAAAACCCCAATAAATAGAAATGACTTTGTCTGGACCTTCAGTGTAGTACAAACCCGATGTGGTCTGACACCTCCTGTCTCTCTGGAGCACCGCCTTGTGTTGACTCTAAACAACAGATGGGCATGAATATGTCAAGCGGTTCTTAAATGCTCAACGATGTGCTACTGTAGCACCACATGTGTAAGTGTATTCACACACACACACACACACACACACACACACACACACACACACACAGACAGACAGACACACGGAGACACACAAAGAGGTTTAAAGAGAATCGCTGACGCACCTCAGGCCCCTGAGCCTGCTCTCACACCCCTCTTATGTACCTGTAAAACTGACAAAAAAATAAATAAAAATACACTGTAGTCCAGGTGTCTGAAAGTTCATGGTTTCTGAAAACGTTACTGGTTTAGATCAACAGATACGGATGTAACTCCGGCCCAAGAATCAGGTCAGAGAGGATGCTCAGGTTATTGGAATGTATCACAGGAAATCTATTATCTCTATGCAACGTGCTGAAATGAGTGAAGAAAAAAAATAAAGTGTTCATAGACGACAGAATTTCCTCAAGCTCTTAATACACATTAAAAGGGTTCAAGGCTACCAGTGTACAACACACTGACCACCGAACTATTTAACTCAAGACCATGATTGCATGTATGGAGTAAAAGCCCCAGCTCTAATAAATACATGTCAGATAAAATGAATAACAATTTTTTTTTTTTTTTTTAAAACACAATACCTAGTAGTCCACCTATTGAATAGCTCAATGTTCATTCACCCACAAAAAAAAGTGTAGGAAAAAAGGTACCTTCTTAACTATGTCACTAAAAGACATTAATGCCAGCACTTTAGATAGTGACCTTACTGTTTATTAAAACAAGTAGCTTTCTCAATATTTGTGAGTGAGCTGTGTGTGTAAGCTTTGTAGTTCCTCCCCACGGCCTGCATCTGATAAATGAGAGCAGTGGACATATAAGTAAGTTGAAGAGAAAAAGAAAATATATAGTTTTCAGAACATGAAACTATTATAATGTGTAAAAAAAGAAAAAAAAGAGGTAGGTGGATATTTACACATATTACTCCTCTGTACCTGAAGAAGATCCAATCTGGGCTCAAACACTGTATTTTTCCTGATATAATAAAAGGAGTGTTTAATAGTGTTTCGAGTCCTTGGCAGGCGGAAATCACAGTTACAGTTTTTTCGGGATTGGACGACAACATGTAAACGCATAATTAATAAATACATAGATAAACACATACAAATATGACAAAATAAGTACCCAACACATGAGATACACGCTCATTAATTGACATAATTAATTCCTCAGATGAATTCTCCATGACAACTGAGCATCCAGATCCATTTATTGACGAAGACCGTGTGATACAGGTGAACGCTCTCGAAAAAGCTCGGTAAGTGGACCTCGAGTTGGGATTGTTTTTGAGAAATCAAAGGCCTGTTTAGCATTCATGGTCTTCTTTTTCTTTTCATTCTCTTCAAACAATGGTGCTACAGTACGTCTGCATTAGCTTGACGTCAGTTGGGGACACTAACCCCCCTGTCCGGCGAACAGCCGCCGTTAACATCCGTTGTATTCAACCTGGATGGACGTCCGCACTATGGCGGCACCAATGTTTCCCCAGGGTATGTCAAAAAATAGGAGGACCTTAAAAAAAAGGATCAAAGTCTACCCGTCAAACCAGTGGCAGCTTCAACATTTCCTTACTTCCTCTCAGCCTCAGCACTTACAGCAAATTAAAAATATATCCCCGCTACAAGATCTTCTGACAACACCATCTGTTCTCTGTTGGCCGCGACGACGCCAAAACAGGTTAATGGTTAATTTACCGCTTTTACACGATAGAGAGACCCCGTCCTGATCACACAGTTAACCTGGCGCCTGGTAATGCTGCGTCAGTGAATCATCCGCTGTGGATTCGGAGTCTGTCAGAGACATTCAGGGGCGCCACTTTCTGTCAGCGAATGAGGTATTTAGAGGAGGTGATTGCAACCGTTGTCTGTAACCCTGGGAAGGCTTCTCACCTCCTGGAACATGATGAAAGCTGACTCACAGGGAGGGAAAATGACATCTGACAGTCATCTGTGAATTTATGAATCACAAACGAGGCAACTTGGGATGTTGAGTTGTGCAACCAGAAGATTGCTCCATGCAGGCGAACGCAGTTTTTGTACAACACAAGGAACCAATTTCAGACATAATAACCTAAACTACATCCCTTAGATATCTCTTCACTATCACTTGGTTTAATACATCCAGTTTGCTAAAGAATTTGTATGCATACCTTCAAACCCGCACATCTCATGCCTTCATGTGTAATGCACAGTATTTTACAGTTTCCAGCCATTAACACGTGTGATTCCCATCCACAGCAACAGTGAGTGTGCAGTATCAGAGGGCGAGTTAACACTGCATGGACGGTGAGCAACGCAGTATACCTGACATTTAACAGCTCCAAAAGGTGTCGTGGTAAAGACATATCACACACATGTAAACTAGGCTAAGGTGTGAGGTGGTAGAGAGGAGCAAGAGGGAGAGAATAACTGTATGTTAAATGTCACAAAAATAAATAGTACACGAGGAGGGAGAGATTTACTAAGCTAACAAAAGACAAAGAGAGTTCATGGAAGAGACAGTGGTCTGTGGGGAGACTTCTTAACAGGAGCTCGCCCCCTGACAGTGGAACCAGTGCTGCTTCCTGTTGCTAACATTATCTGCCATGTAAAGAAGGCTTATTGTGGTTTAGCACAGCTGCCTTCTGGGATACAGGACAAAGCCCTCCGTAATGTTTCTAATAATAAAAGGAGGGCAACAGTGTGCAACAACTTCATCTGCTAGTCTGAGCTTGATTGCTTTTTTGCCTTTGATCACATATCAAGAGGAAATCCTGGCATTTTCCCTTTTTTTTCGAGACAAATATGCATCTGATCGGAAACACTTCATTGTGGTCAGCTTGCTTGAATCAAAAAATGTTGTCACAACAAATGCTCGCAGGTTAAGATCTACAAATGTGCTCCACAGCTCCTCAGTCTCATCATCACCAGACCTTCCTCTACAGTAAGGGCGGGCAACATGGAGCAAATATCTTCCCATGGACTCTATATGACCACTACACAAGCACTTTTGGTTCGGCTCCAATTAAGAGTCCAACCTCCGACTTTGAGACGACATTATGTTTCACTCGATGTTTGGGTTTCTACACTTTGGGCCTTACAATGTGATGTCACAAAACCCTATAGACCAATAAGAATAGCAGGGAACGTTCTCCCACCATAACTAACAGGAGAGTGAGGACGATGTCAATCAAGCCAAGTTTGTACACGTTTGTCATCGGGCATGATCAGTGAAAACACCTGTGTCGGTGGACCATGTTAAGGGGATTTAAATGGATAGGTCAAGTTAACCTCATGTTGCTAAGCAATATTGACAAATCTGTGTCACCTGATGGTGTCATCATCAAATCAACATGTCACTCAACTCTAGTTAGAAAGCATGTACAGAGGAATGCCTCCAGGATACTTGTAATTCGACCTTCAAGTTAATACATAGGAAGTCATACTTTCCAAATGTTGGTATGTTTGGCAATAACACCCCGAGGTCTAAGGGCGCGTCGAGTGCTCAGTAGTGCGGGATGGATTTCAAAAACGTACTTTGGAAGCCGGCTGCTATACAGGACTTACTACGGGTCAGCGAACACTTGTATCTGCCAAATCTAATAAATAAATCTAATCTAATCTCGGTTAGATTATGTAAGAGAAACAGCAAATGAGCTTGGAATAGTAAAATGTTTTAAAAAACAACAACATATGCTACATTATTAAAGGTTGATACAAATGGGCTCCCATCCCACCCCTTTCCCAAAGTGACGCTCCTAGGCAGCAACATGCTTGTCTCGCCCAATTCAGTTTCCTTGTACAGTCGACATAAATAAGGCATGCGGGGTGTACGACAAGGCCTATCCTCTGTGTCCAGTCACTTATCATTAGGGAGAGTGACACACACTAACTGCACTATGTCATAATTAGACGACACTCACTTCACTTGGAATCTGGAGGAATAACCCTTATGACAAGTTTCTACTGCAGGGTGAAACGCAAGCGATGGCTGATGCACTGCACTCTGCTGCTGCAACAGTGAAAGGACTTAAGTGGTTTATAAAAAAACATAAAGTTGTTTCTCGAACTTATTTCAAGTCCTGTGTGTTTTTAGAGTGCACTAACAGGAGGAAGGGCAGTAAGGACACGTATAGTCTTCCCTAAAACATTTCGCTTTGTAATCTAGAAGGGGCCGCAATCATTCATCGGTTTGTTGATCATTTTTTCAAATAAATCATATAATCATCTGCATCACGTATTACAGTCTAAATAATAGAAAATAAAGATCAAAACAGAGAAAAGCACTAAGTCTTTACATTTCAAAAGCAGAACAATAGTTGGAAATGATCAAGTAAAGATGCAAACATTCATTTTTCCTTGATTAATTACATTTATTTTTCATTGACTAATAGAGAAATAAATAAATAGTTTCAGGAGGACCAAGACATTCTCCTATATTTCCGGTGTCACATCATGCTCCCATGCACAGTACAGCTGTTCTGGCCTGTACCGGACAACAGCAGGCTTATTTTGGCTCAGGCTGTAACCTTCCCCAATCCCCATCTGTGACTGAGGCAGGGAAAGTGGCTGGTGACCCCTGATAATGACAGGTCTACATAGATTTAGCAAGGCTACAAAATAAGCACCTCATCCAGAACATGACCATGTGCAATTGCATATGTACATTGCATGCTCACACTACAAAAAGGGGTGAACCATTGACATGAACATGGCATTACACAGTAGAATGTGTGTGTCACCCCAAGCAAGAAATCTAGAAATACATTGAAAGGTTTTCATGGTTACATGTTGCGTAATTAAGACTGACGTTTTTTTCTTTTCTTTTTTTTGCAGTCACCATCACCTGCATCACCATCAACAGGGGATGTCTTTTTTTACTGTGAAACTCCACTTATACTGCAAATAGCACACTGAAATGATATCATGTTTCTTTCTGTGAGAAAGCGCAGGCACAGGAATTATTGTATTAGCCCAGGTCTGACTGTCTACCTTCCAGGAAAGATTAAGATTAACTATGACTCAAATACCATCTTTTGAACATTTTGGGCTGGATTATCAGCACAAACAATGCAAACTGTCTCTTTCTCCCTCTGCTTCTCCGTCCTCTCTTTTTCTCTCTGATAGAATAGCATACAGGCAGAGTACACAGTGTTTTCCACTGAATAAACCACATGTGTCATCACAGAAGATCCAGTGTGTGATCAACGGAGGGAGGCGAGAGGCACAGGAAAAACGTGGAAAGGTTAAGTGTACACAAAGATACTGACGTGTGACTCAGAGAGAAGAAAGAGGAGTGGAAAGCTGTCGGACGGATAGTGAGGCAGGACTACACGGAGAGAATGCGGGAAAGACGGAAAGGACAAGAGAGGCATGTAGGTAGAGAAGGGTAGAGGTTGAGAGGAAAGAAGGTTAAAGTGAGAAAGAGAGAGAGAGAGAAATGGAGTGTGTGTCCGGTCTCCCCCTTGTGTCTAGCTGCACTAATCAGCAACAGAGTGACCCCCTGGGTGACTTAAGCCCCTGCAGAATATTACTCTGGATATCAACAACCCACTGATCCCCTGCTTCCTGGTTGGGGAAAAACACACACACACACACACACACACACACACACACACACACACACACA
>CALSBV010012277.1:3488594-3530028 GCA_943590825.1 Bovichtus diacanthus | reverse complement strand
GGAGAGAGAGAGAGAGAGAGAGAGGGAGAGAGAGAGAGAGGGAGAGAGAGAGAGAGCATTAAGAGCCAAGAGTGAAAGAGGAGCTATGGGAAGAAAAGAGAGGAAAGTAGTCATTGTCATGTGACTCTTTTATAACTCTAAATAAAAAAAAATTAAAAAAGGGAGGTTTGGGCTTTTTGGGAGGTCTATCTAACACAATCCTGACATGCCAAGTGTGTATTCAAAGAGAAACTGGTCGCTGTAAACATTCCACCTGTTCATACTGGGATCTGTCCCGAGCGTAAATACACTGTGAAAGATGAAGGGCAAAACACACAATACTTTTTCTGTGCAAAATGCATTCCAAAGTTTAGCCGAAGCTAACACCGAGACATCAGCAGCCTGAAAGCAAAGTCTAAATCGGTCGATTCACTTCCAGTATGGAGAGGAGGAGTGATTACAACCAAGAACTCAACTACGTCTGTCTGTCGGGACAAATGTCTTTTTTGAACATTTAAAACCGCATTACTAAACATTTCTAGCAAACTATAATAGCAAGTTATGCTTGCAAATGCTCTTTTGATTGTTTTGGTTGCCAACAAGGTGCACATGCCTGCAGAAAAAAAATGCACATACAGGGACAGAGAAAGAGAGGGGGAGATTAATGTAATATGCTCCATTAGACAGTGGTGTAGCGGCTTTGCTGTGGGCAGAATCTGCACTGAAACAGATTCATCAGAGCTACAGTGCTCTGGTCTGGATGGATGCCATTTGTATCTGAAGGCAGAACATCCCCACTACTATAACTCACAGAGCACACACTCGCACAAGCACGGAAATGAAACGTGCCCTCTCAGACACACTGATGTAGGACACGAGCGAACAAGCGGTCAGCGAAGTTAAATAAAGTACGTACAAGTGCAAGTATGCACCCAAGCCGTCACACATACAGGATATGCACGCAAAAATATGAAAGTAAAAACACTCCTTTTTCTTGCCAGCTCTCTCTCTGTCTCTGAAACATACACTTTGGTAGCTAAAAAAAAAAAAAAAACCTCCACTTTTGTTGTTCACACTTGCTGTACTTGTAAAATGTAAAAGTCCTTACTAATGTCAGTTTTGTACGTGAGCTGAGAGAGCGCAACAAATGGACAAAACACAAGCAAATTAATTAACATATTGACCAATTGGACACACAGGCAGACACTGCATAAAGAAATGAGTTCCAAACACAGAACAACACAAACATATATAAACTCTGCAAGTCATCCAGAACAAAAACAAACTGAGTTAAAACACAGGGGAGGTTTTACCGGAGGAGCTAAAAACTGATGAACATGTCCAGGCATGCAATATGCGTTTTGGAAAATGTGCTATCAACATTGAGCCCGATTCTGATATTACTAGAGATACTGGCTATACAATAATGGTAATAAACATTAGCCTTTTTAGTGTCACATAGAAACGTTTGCGTTGCAACTCAGTCCAGCTGTTGTCTACGACTCAGAGCATGTTTAGGTTAGCTTTTAAAATACAGTGAAGCGAGAATGCTAGTAGTTTAGCATGTTTAAATGCGCTTTGCATCACACAACTATTAAAAAATGTGCGGTCCTGCATGCAATGCGAGAGAAGGAGAGGAAAGAGAAAAGTGCCTCACCCTCCCACAGCGTCTATCCAGAAACTTTGATGGCTGCTAAACAGTCCATCGCTCTACAAAATATGTAGATTACATGCAAAAAAAAAGTGAGTTTATTTTACTGACACCCTGTTGCAAACATTGTGTTTATCACTGTATATAAACATGTTCAGCTGGCTATAGCTACCTACCAGTGTGTGGTTAGATGTTATGTTTTCGTATGAATGTATGTGAATGTGAATGGATGTACATGTAAAGTCCTGCGGCGGATTAGCATAATAGTACCCATTGTGACCCATCTATCGCAATCTATCTTTGGCCTTTTTCTTTTCTTTAAGTTAAAGATTATCTATTACCTCACAAACGTCTGTCTCAGCCATGCAAACATCGTTTCTACGCCCCCACCCCTTCTTTTCCAGGGTATTTGGGAAATTCTGTTCGACTATATGTTAGATCTAGATGAGGACGATTCTTGGCCAAGACGTTCTACACTTGGACTAATGGGAGCCTCAGAACATTTTTTGGTTGCCAACAGTCACTGGTGATAAATCGGATGTCTGAGCCAAACACCCCCTTCTCCTGCTATGATGGATGGTGGGGAGACGAAGCTGATTTGAGTTCAAGACAAACAGGCCATAAAAAAACAATTAGCTATAATTAATCCAGTTTTGTGTCACAGAGAAATGTGAATAAGCCACAATAAAAGGAGGTCGCAAATAACAAGCTACATTTAGAGAAATTTAGTTTGCATATAGTAATAGTTTACTGCTTCTGTACAAATATGGCAGGGAAAAAAATGAATGCTTAGATAATTTCATAATAATTTCGGTACCTCGAAAGCCAAAAATTCTAAATGAATTAGAGTCCCAGCATGCACGTCCAACATTTCTCCGTCATTGGCTCCTCAAGCCCTGGCTATTGACTCTCATTCTCAGTCACTTTGTAACACTTTGCTAATATTCACATGCTTGCTGTAATATATTTGGTCTTAATCAGTAATAGGCAATTCTACACATATTGACATTACTGTATTAAAAAAGTCCACTGAGCCCAGTATTCCCCTCTCAATACTATATGCTACCTTTTTTTTTTTTTCTTACATATTTACTATCTTGCACAACAGAAACCACCCAGAACTGAGTTGGTACATGTGTATCAGTACATACATGTGTAAACAGGTGCACATGCACTGATAAAAGTCACTGTTGCAGCGCTCATCTCATTTTATGCTACTGTAACCACTGTAACCTCTCAGTGAGCAAACATTCAGAGTGTTCACTGGCTTTATCAAGACAATAAGAGAATATATTAGTAGTAGAAATCAAATGTCATGCATGATGCTCAAGCTGAATGCATGAGGCATGCTAACTCGTATCTGTCTGTTGACAAGCAAACAGAGCTTCTGGAGGAACACAATAACTGCAAACAGCTCAACAGGCCACGGGAAAGAATGTAATGCATAGACCCGAAAAGACAGCCTGGTTGATTATCAAAAGTTAGACCACCATAAAGCCCAGCTGTGTTTTATTTCAACTCTTTCACTATTATACAGAGTGAACACAATCAGGTGAAACAGAAACCCATCAGGACCAGGACTTAAACACCACAGGATCTATACAACTTTAGTGGGCTTTCCATTCACAATGCAAAACCATATATGCCTGACAGCTTTACTCTCCTATTTAATGCCTTTCAATTAGTAACCTGATCAAATGCAGAATAATTACAGGACCAGCATCACTGTGGAATAAATTGAGTCTTCCATACTGCATACTTGTTAGTTGAAAGAGTATGGCTTTTAAAATACAGTGTTTTTTTTTCCTGAAATCAGCAATTTTCCTTGTTCAATGAACCAACCAAGCATTAGTGAAATAATATCTGTCAAATACATGTGTATAAACATGTACACTCGTTATACAGGTTGTTGACCTGAGCCTGCACTGACACCCCCCCCCCCACCTCCTACACATGTTTGTGATTAAGAGGTCTTCATTTATGCTACGACAATAAGTACATGTTATTCTACTCCATTTGAATTTTCAGAAACGTCCCCTCCGTGGCCATGTGTTGATACGCAAATGGATATGAATACATCATAAATACGCAAATCAGCATAGGGCTTGCAGCCTTTCGAGCATGCCACTCTCCACTGAGATATCCAACTCTGCAAGACGTGGAGGGTTGATGAGCCACTTTGCAGAAGAGGCTGTTGCCCTTTTAGTTTCTCACATACACGCACACATAAAGAATTATCGCAACTTTGCTTGGCTCCTACCTCTCGTTTGCACTGTAAAGTTGGAAACACATTATGCACATGGCTTCTAGTGTATAGAAGGCCCATCGCCTCCTTACTGTTCCTTAAAAGGCTGCTATACCATGCGTCCATACTCACGGCAGGCGTCAAAAGGGCTTCCTGCTCCGTGTTCTAAAGAGGGACCGGGGTTAAAACCATTACAAATTTAACAGGACAGAGTGCAAGCAACAGCTGTTGTACTGTATTCCACTGTACCAAG
The DNA here is from genome assembly GCA_943590825.1 of Bovichtus diacanthus. Lineage (NCBI taxonomy): Eukaryota > Metazoa > Chordata > Actinopteri > Perciformes > Bovichtidae > Bovichtus > Bovichtus diacanthus. Next base: position 3,525,900 of record CALSBV010012277.1, on the reverse strand, counting down.
CCAGCTCCACACACACACACACACACACACACACATGCACACATATAGAATCTTGAAAAAAAAAAAAAAGCTAGCATTATGTTTGATGTGTATTCTGAATGTGGAAAAACAGATTGTTTTTGAGCGCTTGCAGTTTCTTAAGGAATACTCGTAAAGCATTGAGAGAAACATCAGGCAACAACACAGAGCTCCATTCAGACTCAAAAGGCAGCACATGTGGGAAGAGAGGGCAACGAATGTGGAGATAAAACTATGATAATACATTTATATTTCATCCGTGAGTCATACAAAAGATACACACACACACATACTGTACTCGCACATTATTGACCCAGACTCAACAACACCTTTTATTTTTTTCCCAAGCACAAACAAGTCTGGACTTGACTCTCGGTGGGAAACTGTGGTACTCCAATTAGATGTGAAAGGCAGGGCAATGGATGTGCGCGTGTGTGTGAGTAATATGTTGTGGGAGAGGTCTTTTGTTCCTGTACAGGTCACCCTTGGTGAGGCTGGACTCAACAAAGGCATGTAGGTGTTGAATGAATCCCAGGTGAGCACAGGTGGTTCACAGCAAACACACACACAGGTGTCCTCTTAACAGTTTGACTTTCTACTTGTCAGCATTTTTTTCTGTACTCCAGTCACACACACACACACACACGCACACCTGCTGTACCTGTAGCTAGCCTTTTGCTGCGACAGCGATAGCGAATGCATTCATTGAGATGACCACACAGGGACTCGGACTCATCTGTCAATAGAAACTGTGAAAGAAAATTGTGTTCTGATAAGCACAGAGAATTCTCGTGAAAAGAATTCATCATTTCATCGAAGCACAAACTCACTGCTCGTGTCTGTGTCTGTGTGTCTGTGTGTGTGTGTGTGTGTGAGAGAGAGAGAGCAGGTGGGACTTACAAGTCTGGGCATGGCGTTCAGTTATCAACTACGAAAAGGTCATGTCTCCGCAGGCTGACTACAAACAAAAAGCTTTTTAACTTTAACTGCAACATCGCTGATAGCAAAAGACCAGCTAGCACTGGAGCTATGGCCTGGCTACTTTAAGGATAGAGTGGGACATTGAGTGTGGTGAAAAACAAGGCCAGGACAGCTAAAACGCTCTATAAGTTCCACAGTAGCCTTCCGCAAAAGCCGTCTGTTTTCGTAAGCATTTCCACATAAATATACTCCCCAATTTCCATCGCATGCATTGCATCAATAAATAACACATTTCTGAGCATGACAATTCAATTATGAATATTTCACTGTATTGTTTTTTTCATTTTTCTACCTTACACACTGCTGAATAGTTAATGCTTTTCCAGCCCTAACTAGGGCCTTGGCACGAAAAGCCATTAAGGTCCAAACAACCTCTGAAGCGGAGATTAAAGTGTCAAGTCATCGTTTGGCCTTCAGCACAAGTTCACGTATATGGTGTTGGTTTTGTAATCTGTACGCAAACAACTGTGTTCCGAGGAGCGATTTGTTTTGTAAAAGGCTTACAAGAGATTACAAATTCCTAATGTCAACTGCAACTTCACTGGCCAGTAACCGCCACTGCATTGCAAGCTGACGATGGCGTTGAAGAATCCCTGCCATCCTCCTGTGATAACCGGAGCTAAATGTGTGCTAACCTCCAGAGCCCTGTCAACAAGCTCACTTATGTTGCTTCAAGAGGGCTTTTTTTTTTACGCAAATGATCCGGTTTGTCCAAACACCCTACTATTGTGGAACCATTTGTGATATAAGACAGAGGAGCACACTTTTTTTTTTCCTTCTTTTTCTTGCCCTGCCAAATACGAGCTGGCTTGGAGTGGAAAGATTACTTAGATCAGACCTTTAACGCAAAAAGGTCAACTTTATTTTTGCGATGCAAGTCAACTACTAAGTATTGTACTCATTATCCAAAGGGATGAAGACCACACATCTCCCGTCCATGTCCCCTCCATCAGAAGAGCCCGTAGTCATTTCTGCGTAGTGAAGCCCAGAACAATGGCCGCATGTAGCGCATCATTTAATGCCTAAGTTACAATATACGTTGTCTTGCACTATACATCACGTAGCACCACAGCGCAATAAGAATGGGCCTGGACGCAAGGCCCTCTCTCTTCTGTGTGATATATTGAACCATAAACGGGCCATGATCCTTCTCTCACCATGACATAATGTGGATTAAACTGGCAAGACTTCAGACCATCCACACAACATACTGTAAGTCACGTTCAGACTCGCTGGGTCTAGAATACCACGTGTCGCGTCATTGAATTAAACAATAAGACGGCTTCAATATGTCAACTCAGTTAATGCTCACGCACATGATTTGAAGGCAGCTGACATATTAATGACAAAGGGGAAGTGCCATGATAGACTGCTGAAATCCATCGAAAGTCAATAAAAAAAATGTAAAAAAAATAATCACTTTACAGAAAATACATTTCATCACTTGCTCATATTAAAAGACTACAAGGAGTCTGACAACATTCATATCTGGAGCCTCACTGCACTGACGCTCGTCTTTGCTTATGTTGTAGTTTTACTACAATACCATTAACCCTCAGGTGTCCCGTCTTTCACTTTCTCTTTTATTAATACATACTATAATAGAGTTCAGTGGTCCGTTCCTCAATCTATTTTTATCCCAGCGCTTCTAATAAGATCACCTCAAAACACATATTAATATAGAGGGTCTGAGGAGGCAGTTTTCTGAAGAGCTCAGCAGCAAGGAGTGGCATGGTGCAGGGTGTATATGACACAAGGACCTTGGTGCTCCGCTGAGTGTCCTTGTCAGTTACTCTTACATTTCCTCACCATCAACGTTGCTGCCAACATCTCACATCAATAGGGTAATCAAATAAGGACCGGCGCGAATCAGTAAATCTGACAAGTGGATTTAGCCAGGACCCGCGTGGATGGGCGCGCCACAAACACCGCGACACCAGTATCTATGAACTAAGATTATTTGTGATAACATAAACTGAAGTGCACCCTTCACTTTATTTATGCCGTGAAGGTTTTTTTTTTTATGATGAAAAATTCAAACCCCTAGAAATCATTAGCGAGAACATTTCAGATGACTCGGTGCTCATTTCATATCATCACCGACAGATATTTTGCTTCAGCTATTGTGGTCACGGAAATAAGAAAGGGGTATATATATATATATATATATACGTATATATAAAAAAATTAAAATAAAAATAAAAAAACATTGCTCAGAATGGAAAAACCTACCGGTTAAAAAAAGATATTACTCCAGTTAGTAACCTAACAGAATGACATTAAACTGGATTAATATTGATGGAGCACAATTTGTTGTAGAGCAGGCACACCGTGTATCTGTCAAACCTGCATGTTCTTTGCTGTTAAGACCATTCAAGCTGCTCGACATACTAATTTAATAATTATCCAAACAGTTTCATCACAGTGAAACAATTCTCTTCTGCACTGAAGAGGCCAAAAATAATAAAGCATAGATTATTTGTCTTGTGTGGAACTTTTCTCCCTTTTCACTTTTCAACAGTCTGGGACTAAATGTGATGACTTCCCCTTTTTTAGTTTTAAGATCCAGACGGTTCAACAGTAGCCAGGGCTCAGCTTCCATGTCAATACTCATTCTGTTATAAAGCCTCAGATCTGGCATATTTTGCTCTTGCTCGCATTGATCCGCGATTTGTCGCACATCCCTATTCCAACTCCATTCTCACTGCTCAAAAAGACTGCTGATTTGGTTTGCGAGAAATGCGTGCACCCCTCTGCTGCCGCAACCTTCTTTGTCAGTGTCATCAGAATCTAGAGTTACTGTCTAGATATTAGGAGACCTTTTCTTGCTGCCGTTGTGAGTTAGAGGGCACCAGGAGGACAGTTGGCCACCATCAACAAGACTTTGGCATGCAAAAGACCAGTCCTGCTCATCCTAAAAAAGGATCAGATTTTACTGACAGGTCATTTTGGAGCAGGTCTAGGGGAGACAATGTTGCCCTTGCAGTGAAAAGTGATACAGCAGAGGAGGAAGAAAAAGAAATAAAGTGCACCACAAACAGATAAGAGGGAGATAAGGAGCCCTCCACGGAGGCTGCGGAGGATTAGACTGATGGCTTAAAAAGGCAAAGAATCATCTCAAGTTAGCGTTCAAATACCCATTGCTCTCGACATCTGCAAATACACATCACATCAGAGCTCACACACACGCGAACAGGAAACCAAGAGAAAGTTAGTTTAACGGTCGACTTCGTCCACAAACCGTCTGTGTTTTGCTCTCGTAAAAACATGCGATATGTAGCCATTACATGCCATAAACCGCGCATGTAGACAGGCAACAGGCCTGCTCTTTTAAGTTTTATAGCAACAGAAAGACAAGTGAACAATGAAGATGCGGAATGCCCTGGGGAGACAGATGGAGCAGTCGGATCAATCAATCAGAGGAGTTGGTTAGAGAAAACAAGTTGCCAATAAAACATACTATACAAAAACAAGTACAGAGGCACATTAAAGCCACACCACCAACTCCAATAAACTCAAATCAAATGTAAAGTCATGCCACCAAAACCATAATTATCGGGATCATGTTTCCATACAGGTGCGTTAATTATACCTCTTTTTAGGAGAAAACGTGAACACAACTGAAACTAAATTCAATGGGTTTGACCCGTTCAGGGGACTTCAGTGTGCTACTGTCGATCCATACAGTCGAAAGCCAGATCGACTCAAAAAAACGTGGATTCAACCCACAGCAGTGTGATGTAAGAGAACAATTTAAGAACTGCACACGTGAACGTTTTTTTTTTTTTTTTTTTTTTAAGCTGTAAACTAAATTATAATGAAAAACACGTCAATGCTATATATAGATATAGACATTTCTTAACACATTTATAAAAATCTGCATTCAGCACACCAACCCTGAACCTTGCAAGGTTGGGATTTATCTATGACATTACATTTATATTAAAAAAAAGAACGTTAACAGCCTCTAATCATGGGTGGGCGACCTAACCCTCTATGACTGTTCGCTAACACTAGCCTTCTATCTCACGGTGACGTTATGCTACGAGGCTGCCATCATCCTCTCTTGCCCTTGCATTGCCTCGGCTCCGATAGCTCTGGCTTTGGATATTACTGGGGCTGGAGCCAACAACTATTTTTGAAACGGCTTAAGACCACCATGGTCCTCCACCACCTGCTTCAGGGGAAAGTCCTCCACCTCAAAAGCGGGGATGTTACTAAGCAACTCCTGCCTCACACACCCACATCCCACAGCCCACGTTCTGCCCTAAAATGACGCAGTGGGTAGAAGGTTAGGCGCAGACCTTGGGGTGAAGTTACACTTTAATGACACACGATCATACTGTGTGATGCCAAGCGCTGTCAAGCAATTCTTTTCTTCAGCGCAGAGATTTGTCAGCGCCGAGAACTCCGAGAAGCACTCGTGTGACAACATTAATTTACCTGCGGAGCCATTCATATTCTATGACATTTCACAAGTGATCGCCTCCCTCCACAGTGTATCCATCACTGCTGTACGCTAGTGATTTAGGAGGACTCTACGTTCATTATGAGAGGGTTCGAACAGCACACAGGTGCCGCGTTTGCCCACAACTGTATCAATAGCAGGGTTTAAACACAGTTCTCGCTTTACACGACAAGCAGAGCGGTGACCTCTGTGAGCTGTGAAGATACTCTGGAAAGAAAATGCAACTCTCTGCTTCATCGATCGTTAACAAAGACTCCTTTTTCGGTCAATCCGTCACGTGGTTCTCAGCAGCCGCAGGAGAGAGTCACTTTTCACCTTTCCTCGCTCATTGGCCCTCTCATTGGCCCTCCTCTGTCTCTACTGGGAGACCTCGACGCCTATCCGTTACCACTCCGCCCCTCTTGTTCTAAATTTAAAACTCTTAAAATACACAGTGAGGATAGCGTACGCGCACACTGTTATTTTACACTCAAAGCAACATTAGCTTACAGTCGATGTCATTATTCTTCCATATCAATTCACTCTCAGTGGATTATATATTATTCCATGAATGAAACATTCAACATGAGGTAACTTTACCTCACAAATCAGTACATGTAGTGCAGAATATTATAGTATTCTCCACTGCGAGTGCTTGAATGGTTACTTCTCTATTGATCTCCTTGGAAATAGTGAGGAGGATATATCACAAAGAAGAATAGCATGGGGAGGTCAGATAATTAAGCCAGCACTGTAACGCTATATTCTGTTTCCCTAAGTGCGTCGCAGAATCTAAAACAAACAACCAAAGGAGGGGTGGGTAGTTTCTACTTTTTATCTGTGTCGCTGTTCAACCATAAACGTATCAACAGCAGATAAACACATACTCAATGAAATGTTTAATTGGTAAATGTATTAACTACCACTATTGTGGGATAGTTCAGTTTCTTGAGGAATTTACTATTTTTCCGACTTAATCGGACGTTTTTATGTCTGCATGCAGTTTGAAGGTGCGCTGAGCTCAGCAGAAGTCATGAATGTCTCCTTGTTTAATGTCTCCGGTCTCGGCCGGTCCAACTAAACTACAGGTCATCATTCATATGGTTATAAAAGTGTCAATTTAACTAACAAAGACATGAGATTCTATCAAACTTCTTGTTCTTCCTGTTGACATAGGCTGAGCCATGTCAGTATGTTTATTGCCCCGTGTCGGGCCTCTCAGGTCCCAAATTCATCTCCCACATTCACTCTGCATGTCAAACCCATTTTGTAATTTGTTTCACAGATTTACACATTACAAGAAAATTGTAAAAAAAAAAAATATATATAAAAAGAGCAAATGTGCAATTGATTTTCACAAGGATGTGTTGTTTCTATATAAAAATGTAGGTTTCCTGCAGCATAGAGACACTATTTAATGCAGTTTCCACTAAATGGGGTCACATGTGGCTAACACATCTTTGAAAATGCTTCTTGTTCTAGAAAATGTAGACAGAACTGGAAAAAAAAAAAAATCTTTTGGATGCTGATTGTGCATCAAGCCGTGAATATTTTCCTTGGAATTAGACACTGAAAGTAAGAAAAACATAAAAATAAAGGTTGTGTATTTGTGCTCCAGATGGTTTCATAATCCATTTTTCATCAAGATTTTGTATTATTCATTCACAATAAAAGAGAAACATTCCCTTCAAATAACCAGATCTACAGTATGTAATTGCAGGGTTCTTTTTATTTTTCAGACTAATGGGTACAAAGTACTTAACCCTTAGTGTAGGGGAAGGTGCATCAATATCATCATATAGAAAATTGAGTTACGCTAAAAACTGCATGCAAGGACATTTAGAACACATCCCCATGAGTTGTGCTGACTCTGGGAAAGTAGAAAAAAAAAAAACCTTGGGTGTATGTTGAAAATGACATGATTGAAGCCAGCAGTGGTATGTATATACATTTATATACGTATATACACCACATCCTCACCTGTTCCTCCCCTGCATTTTATGTTCACTGCTGCAAATCCATATTGTTCCAAGCAGCTTGTTTTTCCCCTGAGACTTAAAAAAAAAAAAAAACCCAATTCAGTTGATCAGTCCCAGATTGGTCACTCGGGTCATAAATCATACATTTGTCATTAAACAGAATCTACCAATACTGTGTTAATCAGATCCTGCGATGGAGCCGAGGGGGGAATGGAAGGAGCGCAGAAGAAAATGAGCAACATATTTCTGTAAGTTCAGGTCTGAGACTTTGTCAGGGAGTATAATTACTGAGCAAAAAGGCATTTCACTTTTCCACAGCTTCAGCCAGGGTCCGTGGTTGTTGCCTGAGCAAGGCACTGTGAATGTACATACAGCGTTATAACACACTCCCACATTCACTCTGCAGAACTGTCCTCGCACAGGGAGGTTGCTACAGGCCCATGGACTAACATTAAAGCACCATGTAAACCATGTTATTGATGCAGCAGAAAGAAATGTTCATTACGCAGGGGGAGTTTCCCAGATAAGCACCCTGAATGATGACTAGGAAAAGGGCACAGAGCAAATGTGCATGAAAGATCAAATTCAAGATCATGAGCGCAGAAGAGACAGGCCTCCCAAGAAGAATGAACACAAACAGTGATTTGTAACGTTTGTGGACGGCACTGACGAATAACGTCGTCCTGCTGATAGTGGCGTCAGATACGAAAAGTCTTCCATGCGTCGTTCTAGAGCGTAGGGACGAACGACATATTCTGATATTTTAACTTGGAGGACAAACAACATTCAGTCTTGTGTGTTTGCTGTTAAAGAATAATCAAATATTGTGTTCATTAATAAGTATTGCTCTACTTTTCCTTCTAGTAACCAAGTTTATTTATGCCTAACTCTGCCATCATTAAGGTTTCTATAGAATAATGGATAGTTTCTGTCCCCCCCCCCCACTACCTGCATATCCAACCTGAGCTATTTTTACAACTCACCTTGCAAGGTGGAGAAATGTCCACGCAAAACTGACCCTCATTAATTGCATTCATGACTTTAGTAAATCCAGCAGAATACACAAACACCACAAACGTATCGCCACCTAATATTTGCATAACCCTCTCTTCAACGCATTTGCAATGAGAGGTGCCAACTCTAGCGCAAATGACACAAACAGGGGTGTAACAGTCGTGCAACAATGACCCAACCTACAGGAGCTCAACCATCTCGTCCATCTAACCCACTTCCTCCCGTTTCTTTACTTCTTCCAGCTTCTTCAACACGTGCATTGCTGCAAGACAGAAGTCAGAGTAAATATTGTCTATTTCGAACAAAAGTGCTCAGAAGAAGAGTAACAATGCCACTGTATATTGATGAACAAATGTTGGCCAGTTTGGGTGACGAGCTTCTCACTTCCCACTCGTCTACGAGCAGCAGAGACATTGAAATCGTTCTTCACGTCACATCTGGTGATTCTAGGTCTCTCTTTTAAATACCGTCCACTTTTATTTTGTTAATACATCGACGCGTTGAGCCGTTGCGTAACTATTCAGCCAATAAACCTAAAGCGAACTCTCAGGCGAGATGGTTCCATTGAGAGCATCACAAAAAACAGCCTTCGATCGTGACTCGGGTCTGTCAAAGTGACTACTTTATTAGCCATTATCAAAGAGCAAGTCTTACATCACGTTGGGTAAGGTGTTGAGGCCTGACTGCAGATTAGAATGAATGTGAGCTGTGCAGATCCGTCAGGTTTTCCAGAGCTCTGGATGTCCCGCGTGTGCACAGGTTCTTACGTCCATGCGTGTGCAAACGTGGTGCGACGGCGCTGGCGGACCACATGGAAGCCTCCCACCGACTCACAGGTACGCTACTCATTCCTTTATCAGGGATGAGAAGAGACGCGTTTGGTGTCACTGCAGATCGACAGCCATGCATCAATCTTCTTGCTTGGCCTCGAAATAGGTTCATATTTTATGCAGGACAAATAATACGGAATAAACTCCAGAAGCATTGCATACATAATGAAATAACCTCCGCCTCTATGGCATGCTGCTGCATAAAAAAATAATTGGAAGAGTGGACCACACACACACACACACACCCACACATAGACATACAAACATACTCTCTCTCACTCTCTCTCTCTCACACACACACACACACGCACACACACACTACAAAGTGTGACCTTCAGGTTTGATCATCTGCAATGCAGTGATTAGTTTTATTGGTGTGGAAGCAAACTGCATTGATAAGACTTTTTCCTTGCTCATATGGACTTCACATCGTCTGTGCCTCTTTTTACACTTCGCAAAGTATTCATGTCAATCACACTCACACTGTGAATCAATGAAGTAATCTGATACCGGATAAAACATATTGTTGGTCCGGTGTTCAACCCGTCCACCGTCATACAGTCGGACTACTTTAAAAAAGGGCAACAAGTGTAATAATCGTGGAATTATGTCAAGACTCTTATCGAAAAAGCTCGGCAAGCTCTCTGCTGGGACTCACCGTGTTCTACTTCAGCCTTTAGTGCCTTGCGTAAACGCCGCTCCACAATCTTAGCAAAAGATGTTGTCTCCATTTCTGGCTGCGGAAGCCTACACTGAATCAAGTTTTTCACAATCCATTTTGACGATAACTCAAATTACATTTAGAGTCAACATATCCTCTGCGCTGCCGCTCGAATTTTCACACCCCTCGTGATGTCCCACAGAGCGTGACACAACCTTTTAACCTGATCACACGAGTACGGCCACATTCTCACACACACGTCACCTGTCACCTACTTGTGAAGGCCCCCGCCACCATCTCCCCACCAGAGCCTTCCACCATGCCGATAACCATATCCAACAGATAGCACTGACGCTTCCTCAGCCGGGACGTAACCTACTAGAAATGTCAAGTGCTGTCATGTCATGACTAAATGGTGTTTGGTGAAATGGCAACTTATATCTGGCCTGTATGCAGCCTGGTCCACTAGAAACTATTTTCCCATACAATGAAACTGAGATGTCGTATGTGAACCTCGTTTTGCAGGAGTCAGGGCTGCTGTATTTATGCGACAGGAATCGAGACATTTGTGCATTTAGGCCCCAAACAAGAAGGTCTCGGAGAAATGCTGTGCAGCTGGCGAGTTTGGCAACATGTTTGTACAGCAGTGTTTCAGCCTCCTCTATGTCCCCTGGTGCTGTATCTGTCTGGTCTCTGGCAAACTGTACCTGAGTGCTTCACCGTCTCTAGCCTAGTGTGTATAACTGAAAACAACTGGCCTTTCTGCGCAGAGCCGAGCACTCACCACCACAAACAGGTTACTTAGTCACTGCCCACCCTATCATCTCTCCCTCTCTCTGCTTCGGTCTCTGTGTCTGAGTAAAGGACAACAACCACAGGGGGACCAACCTATGACTGTGGGAATTTAACTTCAGGACAGGGACGTGCAAGGGCTGAAAACAAGTATGAAAATAAGAACTTGCAAAAGGTCATCGTAAAAATGTTGATAAAGCTATGTAAGTGCCCAGGACAAAGCAGGAAGGTAACCAAGTGTTGGACTTGCTGGGTGTGATGAAGGAGACGGGAGCTCTGGGGCTAATGCTTTTTTTTTTTTTTTTTTTTTTTTTTTTAAACAGCAGAACCGTTTGAAAGTTTTTCACTGCTCCCAAAAAATATACACAAAAAAAAAATAAATGCATACAGAGAAGGAGAGAGACACAGAGAGACGGAGAGAGAGAGAAAGAGAAAGAAGGGGAAAGACAGAGGCAGCAGCAGCACAATACTGCCTGCTGCACTGCAGCAAAAAATCTACACAGCATACCGTAGCCACCACACAACCTCCAGCACTGCACAGAGCAGACCCCTGTAAGGAGGGAGAGGAGTGATAGAGTGATAGACAGAGTGAGGTAGACAATGTGCATGTGTGAAACACGAAAGGATCTCTCTTTTTTTTTATTTATGAGCTTTTTCTAGGATATTCAACAAATGTCACAAATCAATCACACCAATGAATAACCAAGAGGACTTTGTATGCGTAAAATATCCATGAAGACAGTTAAAAGCTGCACATGAAATGTGTAAGAACATCCCCCACCGAGTCCAAAGCAACACAACAAACAATGGATGAGGCACTGAATTAGGCCAATTTTTCACTTTTACTCAGGATTTAAAGCAATAAAATTCTCTGAAAACTTCAAAGCCAGTGAGCCAACTGTTACAAAGCTCTGTGTTGGCAAAATGGTGGGAAGAACCGTCAGCTGCTCATTAGGCACAGCTCTTCTAAGTAGACATTCAGACTGAAGACAGCTATGCATTGAAAGAATGCAAAGGAGGAGGCATGCTGTTGCAAGCACTGGTGAGACAATAATTTATTATCCAGGAAGTCCAGTTCAAGTGATAGATCCATTAGTTCGAGGGCTTATCAGACACTGCGCTGAGGTCCTTTCTCATATTATTATCAGCGCAGAGTTCATTACAACGGTCGCAAGGTAAACATTAGAAATATGGCTTCACAAACTAAATCACCAGGAATGTGCGCTTTTACGTATTTGATTAGCCAGCACCTTGCTGAACGACTTCACATTGCGGTCCAGCAAAAAAAAAAAAGAGCCAGGTTTGACTTTTTTGCAGTAGGAACCTGCATTTTTCTTGCCAGCACCCTCCGCCCCCTGCGGGGACTGCTCATTGTTCCAAAGGCTCATTATTCCAAAACAACAAAGTCCGAAAAATGTCCCATTGGACCGAAAGCTCATTTATCCGACAGTCCGTTAACCCAAAAACAAACGGCCATTTTTCCGAAGGCCCAATGCTCCAAAAAATACACACTCTGCTACAACAGCAAAGGCATGACCCGCTTTGCCCTGAGCTTCTGTTTGTTGCAGGGAGTGTGTATTTTTCGGGGCATAGGCCTTAGAAAAAAATGGCAGTTTGTTTTTCCGGGTAACGTGCTTTCGGACAAATGGGCTTTCGGTCCAATGGGACATTTATTATTTATTTGGGTTTGGGAATAATGGGCCTTCAGATCAATGGCAAGACACCACCCCTGCTGTGTCGACGATCTGGCCTCATAGGGCTGCATCTTTTCACGCGCGGCTTATGTCTTTCTAAACATGGCCTAACAGTTAATAGCCTCAGCAGACACTTTTAAAATCTGGACCAAATTTTAGCCAAAGAAATAGAAAAGTACATCGACCACTGGACATCTATTACAAAAAAACTCAAAGTGAACTTGCACAGAATAGAACATTCTGAGTGGCAAATGATCTGGGTACCATGAGTGGCTATGAAAAGAGATAGTGAAAGAGTGAGTGACCACAACCTGGCCATTGAGACAAACCTGACAATCCAGAGAGAACAGTCAGTTCTGCCAACAATAAGAGGTAGAGAGAGAGCAACACTGCTACACTGCAGCCTGTAAAAAGAAATAAGAATAAAGTTCTCCACCAAAATAAAACTTAAATACCAAGAACTCAACCTACTCCAAAACCAAACACAAATTCAATATTTACTCTGGGAAAATATACCGACAAAATACAGTTTGTCAGAGCAGGTCACAGCCCGGGGGAAAACTAACCTCCTTCAAATATTGAAGTTTTTATTGTTAATTGATCTCCTTTTCTTGTATACACTATTATTACCTTTACATTTAACAGGTAATCTTATGTGCAAAACCTTTTGTTGTCTTCATATTTTAAATGACACTGTTGACCTTGTGCACACGCTTTGGTAATACTGTATCTCTATATTGGCATGATGACCATAAAAAAAAAAAAAAAAAAGGTAGAGAGGGAGATGGATGGAGAGAAAGACAGAGAGAGAGAGAGCGTCCTGCTCAGCTCATCCCGTCAGCAGGGAGCACAGTCAGATGAGATAATGGACAACAGTAATATATGAGCTACAGGCCAACAGAGAGTCATGAAATTACATCAGCAATCAATCATAATCAAATCATTAAAATGTACTTCCAGCCCAGGAAAGACGCAGCACAGCTGACCTCGCTCTGTGGTTCCCTCCACCGGTCCTCATATTGCTCTAAAAACCGTACAGCAGCAAACCAGCACTTTCGCCGTGATGCCTCTAGCTGTAGGGTTTGTAGTGACACACACTGTGGCTCAATGACACACACACACACACACACACACACTGTTCAGTCTGGTGTGTTTGATAAAGGTTAAAAACGCCACATCCCTGTCATCGGAGCCACAGGGAACTTGTCCCAACCTTCCCGCCGTACAGCACAGCAACATGCTAATGTGACTGCATCATATTCCACTCCTAGATTACTGCCTGGAAACAAAATATCACCGATAACACGGACTCACACTCCGTCAGCACTTAAACCCCTGTCGCTGGGAGTTTCTCTACTTTAACATCAGGTTAAACATAAGGCTCTATTAGCGATTAAAACATTTGTTTAAAGCCAAATAATTTCATCTGTATCAAAATTACAGCGTTGGAAACGAATGACTCACATGAATGTTTATTTCTTGTTGTACCATTGCCCCGGTTGTATTTTTGACATATTTCGATTTCTATAATCCACTTCAGTGGTTTGTCAGATTCACTTTCTACACTACGCGTTTGTTTTCTACTGGATTCATCTCACCTGCACCTGTATATTTTCTACTTCCTTTTACCTTGTATTTCCATCAAGCCCCATCAAGCATGAAGTCTGCCGACCGTCCTCATCCTGTGTACCTGCTGTGCGTCATGTTCTCAGAGCAGAGTAGATTGATTATGAATCCATCCTCAAAAGGAATAATTCAGAAGCACATTGAAATGCTATTTTGTTGCTTGCTTGAGTATTATCCTCTAATGTAATGCAGGTTACAACAGCTCTAAGAGATCACTTGTGTGCCAAGATAGCGTACGTTCTTAGCGAATACGAAACCTTTAACGTCACCAAAGATATATGGTTTGTCTTACTGAAAAGCATTTTAATAGTGTCACTGATTTCACTATTCACAAATAAATGGATTGAATAAATATTATGACCTTTGCAGTGTACAGCATGGTAGATTAATATGTGTTTTTTAGAGTAGTTGCATCTCTAATGGAATTGTTACTATGTATACTGCTGAAAGGTTTATGGAAACTGAGTATCTGTTGTGCCATTGTTTCACAAATAACCAACTAATAGACTATATGTAAATAGTCATTTCACTTTCAGAAACTTTTACTTAAGTCATTTTCCAAGGGATGCACCCATCCAACTTTTTCTACCCTGATACTATTCCAATAGCTAAACTCAGGGACTTCGAAACTAATTACCAATCCAATACCATAGTGCTCCTTTTCCCAGATTTTGAATTTGCGTATCTCTGGGTAAAACTCATTAGAATCATTGTTGTGTCGGATTCTGTAAATGTCCCCGCTGTGGGACGAATAAAGGATTTCTGATTCTCATAACATGAATATATGAAACTGATTGCAGCAAAAGTAAATTTTAAAATGACATTTACAACGACACTTTACTCATTCGTGACTGGTTAAGTCACATATAAGGTCTGTTTTTCTTGGAGATATTACATTTCTAGTTATTTACATACATTTCAGCTTAGTTTGTAATATTTATTGACATTATAAAGATCAATGTGGGAATGCAAATGTAATCTACAACATGTATTTTGAAAAGAAATACCTCAGTAAACTGAATTTACTCACTACATTTCTTGATATAACCTCCTGTAGGCAAAGCTAAGTTCTCTATGTGTCTTTACATCCCCTCAAAATAAATGGGTGAGTGCTACTTGGAAGATGTTTTCGTATCTGATCGGCATCATTTGATTGACAATGATGTGATCATCTCTGCAGTAGTTCTGTTCGAATGCACTGGCACTGTGCCAATGTCTTTGGTGGGCTACTGGTCATAGGACACAAAACTGAAAAGGCTTTAAACTCGTATTCTGTTAAATCTTTTGTTTTCAACACAAGCGTAAATCAATGTGACTTTTTTTTTTTTTTTTTTACAGTAATACACACATCGCTGTAAGTAATAAAACCACCACATTTATTTGGGTTGCATCCAGCTCTTGGATAATACTGGAGAGGAGAGGACTGTAGACTGTAGCGTGGTTATTAGAATAGAAGCAAAGGACCACTTAAGACAAACGTGTGAGAGAGTGCGTGTACTGAGTGTATGTGTGATAAAGTTGGGAGATTGAGAGACTGTGGGGTTAGGGAACAGAGAGCAGAACAGTGAATCCTGATAGATGGTGGGGTAAGCAGCCTCCAGGAGGCAGAGGTGAAACTGGCGTGATGTAAATCACAGCTTTCTCTGGTGGGCATTTTAAAGTCTATTTTGTCAGTTTTTTTGGGGAGCTTGTGTGGATTCTGACATTTGCATCACCGGTGAACCAACTATGTACGCAAAGGGAAGCAAGCGTAGCAAAAAAAGTTTACGTTAACTGCAGAGAACAGAAAAAACACAACATTTTATCAGCGAGACATGTCAATATAGCACAGCTTTTTGCCTCTGGTGAACACTAAGGTCATACCTTCGCAGAGTCTCATGATTACTTGTATGGCTCAAATTATAGCCCTTCATGGTTTCTTTCAGTGGGAGCTAAATACTCCCTTTAAAAAAAAAAACACACACACACATCTCCACTATAATCATGTCAGCTTTCAATCTAAAGAGGAAATGTCAGTGGGCGTAGGAGTTAATTTGTTACCAAGAGGAAAGGTTACAGCGAGAGCACACAAGGAGGACGTGGAGAAGGACGGCACTGCTATCAACACTAATAAAAAATGTTGCAATTAGTAGAATAGTAAAAAAAATAAAATAATAATTATCATTTGACGTTTTGTTACAGTTTCAGGAATTAAGTTTAAGGAATACCTAAATAAAGAAGACTATAGCATTATAGAACTATCGCACTTACGTTCTCAGGAATATATAAATAGAAGTAAGTATTATGTTTAAATACTTGTAGCGGCAACGATTGCAGAGGAGTCAGGGAACTGGTGCCGATTTAAAACCATTTCTAGCAAAATTCCCTTAAAAAAGGGCCACACTCTCATCGATGAGTCACTGATCTCAAACACAGGAAAGCTTGCCACCTGCTGTGCTACTTTAGTTTCGAAGGTTTGGCTTCTAACAGTGAATACATAAACTGCCACAAATAATCTGAAATGGGATATCATGACATAAAAGGGTATATTGTGTTCCTTCTTTTTGTTACTGGGAAAACAATAACAAATTCACATGTTATCAGTAGTGTACTGTGGATCCTCTCGATTAAAAAATACAGTTTAAATAAACTTTTTCTGAAAAAGGGACAAAAAGTTACAACTCTTTCAGTTTGAAAACAACCTTTCATTACTTTTGTTGATGCTCTGGTAACCCAGTCAAAAAAAAAATTAAGTGTGTTCCAGGGGTTTCATTTCCATAAACAATTTATTAAGACAAATCATCATGAACTATGGCATAGCAAACCTTCGTGATTTTGTACAAGCCAAGCAGGTATTTACGTCATCATAACTTGGTTTCCTACATAACAACCAAGTTACATAAAACTCACCAACGCTCTTCTAAAGTAACTTTTCCAACTTCTTAGCTGTATTCTCTGCTGTCTTAAAACTTATAACGCGTTCGGTCTTTTTCGCCCGTTGTTATTACAGATGTGTCTGAACTGGCCAAGACTCGCCTCTTCTGTGGAGACAGGATATTTATCCTGCAATGGTCTTTGGGAATTGCTGTACATTAAAAAAAAAAGACCAAAAACAAAATGAAATACTGAATGAACAACGATCTATATCTTTTAAATGACCACTCTTATCTAGATACATGGAGTGAGCCACACTACATACTGTTGAGTAAGGCTCCGTTCTTCGGCTGGATGTTTTTCTTATAACCGTCGTTACAAATATCAATTTTTCTTACTTCTGGAACACTACACACACACTTGAGTCTATCAAATCAACAAGGCATATGGATGTGATCACAGTGTCCCATTCAACAAGGCTTCCCACACGACACAAGATTTCCAACAATTCTCTCCATATTGTGGCATCAGCACATGAGCCCATTGGTTGCAGAGGCATCAAATCAGTGGCGACTATCTGGATTTTAAACACGCTACCTGTAGTTGACGATGTTGACGACATTACACTGAACTGTCACAGCGATTGTCTCATACACTGAACTCTTGAGACAAACGCGCTCTCTCTCTGGACATCCATTAAAGTGATTCTCAACCACTTGCACAGTGTTAACATCAGTTGCACACGGAGGGATTTCTGACAACTCAGCATGCGTTTTTTTTGGTAATGATGATGAACTCGAAAAAGGCACAATCTGTGTCAGCTCTTCTGTACAACTGTGTTCAAACTTCTGGGCCCCCGTAAATCAATAATCTCAGTCTAACTGCATTATTCTCTCTTGCTCTTCATCTCTCGCTATCATCACTCTGTCACTTTATTGTGATTCAGGGCAGTGCATCAGCCCTGCTCAGGAGCTCAGCAGCTCCAGACAAAAGCACAGCAGCTACAGTATCTCATGTCCAATCCCCTGGGGGTCCTGGAAGCAGTGAGCTTTCAGATGCGTCATGTGTTAGGGAGAACCTTCTTTGAGTTGAGTTACACCCCTGCTCCTCACACAAAACCACAGCGTCACTCACAGAAGTCAGGGATATGTCACACAGCTCCCAAGGGCACGGGGCAGATGATGAGCCAGATTACAGGATGAAACCAAGTGGGGAACAGCACAGGATATTCTTTCCTGCTGTGATGACTATTTTGAGATGTACCTCAATTTCCCCGTGTTCCTGGGAAATAAAAGAACTTTCAAAACTATGCATGCCCTTGGTAAAGCCACTCATAAACTATTCAAAAGCACAAGAGGGCAGTAGTCAAATCGATTAAGTGCAAATTCCTGGTAGCTGGTAACGTGGACGCCATATTTACTGTTGACCTCATGATCTTAACGACAAAAGATAAAAGTAATTGCCTCTGTGATAACTTTCAGGAGTCCTAAAATCCTGTATGAGAATATCACAAACCAGCTGTGCAGTGTTTTGGCACTTCAAATGTACAGATCTGTTGCTCAAACTGGACTTCCTGGGTCGTGTTTATAGTCTCACCAGTGCCGCAGAGCCTGAAGGCCCGCTCAAATAGTACTGACCTCGTTTCACTGTAACTTCTGGTGTCTTGAGCTTGGAAATTGAGCTCAGTGAAACATTTAAAGGACTATGGTCAACACATCACTTATGGCCTGAGTAGCAATTTCACTGACCTTAACTGACTCCAAATTATTGAGGACGAGAAAGTTCATAAAACTGGCAATTGAGAAACAATTTATAAAATCTGAAGTTATTCCTTCAAATCTGACACGACTGTCAGTGCCCATCCACAAATGGCCAATTTCATCCCTCTGTGTCAAACGTAACTGAAATGAAGCTGCCAGAAACTGTGGAGATGAGCATTTGTTACCACAGATTTCTCAGTGTGACTGCTTACATTGCGTTTTGTACATTGCATGTACACAATCTAAGAAAAATAAAATTAAAAAAACACATAAAAAAGTCTTTTTGCTAAATCAGCATCCTTCACAGTAATAACATTGTTATTCTCATTCAGCCACATGATGTCCCTCACAGCAAGCTTGTCTATGATTCAAATCACAAATAGGCAAGTATTCAATGTGCTTCATTACACCTACGTTTTGAGCATTTTTGAGCAAAGCGAAAATGCCATATTTTAGGAAAGAAAAGCTACTTTAGGTGGTCTAACAAAGAAAGACAGAAAGATATCACCTTTTAAAATGCTTACCAGGGCCATCACAGTTTATTCCAAACGACAATATTATCTCTCATGTCTTCAATACACAAAGTGCAAGAAACCATTAGCTAGAAACACACATCCATCCTCTGTTTACTTTAAAGACCAGACAGATCATGTCAAAGACAAGTTCTTAGTCTTCGCTTCGCTCTCTGGACTAGTTTGCGTTCGCCGACTGTTCCCCGGCTGCTGCAAGTACAAATGATGTCAATGAGAGCTTTGAAATCTGAAGCTGAGGGACGTAAAACCAAAAACTATTAGTCGAGAGACGCAGAAGCTCTTCGTAGAGCCGAGAGGACCTGTAGAGTGAAGTCATTTGATCCATTTTTTTTTTTATATATAAAAATAATGATGTCAGCAGCTTCAAATCCAGAAATACAATTTACAGTTCAATGCTGAAAAAGACAATGGATCATAATGCCGCTGTTTTTAAGACAAGACTCAATTTGTCTATTTCCAAAAGGGTAAGATGTATGATAAAGACATTTCAATATACACTGCGTCAGTGCATTTTACTTTTTGCATGCACGCCTATACTAATGAGCCTCGACCTAATTACAATTGTAAACATCAGAGTATAAAAAATAAAAAATTCCATCCTAGATCGGCTGAGAGAGCTGCTGTATTCCACGGTGTCTCCCCTTTAACTGAACTCCCATCAGGCCTAAACAGGAGGGAAGAGAGTGCAGCTCCGTGCACGGCCTGTGAAACTATCCACCACCTGCAGATCCAATGGCCAGTCACCCTTGGAGGCACCCAGCCAAGACTGCATGTCCCATCATTCCACTCACCTCTGCACACAGGAGCATCTGGGAACTATCCAGAGCATCCTGGGAGATGCTTCATGTAAATTCTGATTTATTTTCTACAGAAACGAATACTGCATTTCCAGAGCCCAATTTCTTTTCTTGCCCTCTTTTTCCTTCTCTCTCTATGCATACACTATATATATATATACATATATACATATACACACACACTTTTGCCCCCCAAAACTTGATTGTCTCTCAGAGGGAGGTAGGGCACTTCAGGTAGGGAGGGAGGTAAGTCAGGAACTTGAATCTCATCACCCCTGCAGCCGGTCATATTAGTCAAGAGCAGGACAGAGACAGCTCAAATGAATTAACTGCAGAAAGCGATGATGCTGCTGCCATTAGCACGCTCAAAAAAGATGAGAGCGAAAACAATGTTTCTTGCTGACCTGTGACATCACCACTGCAGATACATGCAACTTCATCTCTCTTTCCAAATGATCACAAAAGCAAAACAGAAATCACAGCAGCCGTGCAAAAGCTGTCAAGGTTCAAAAATAGTATTGCTTCATATTAATTACACACTTGTATCCTCTTTTTCCGTACGCAATTGCATTGTGAGGACGTGTGCACTCTCAGCTATTTTTAGAAACAAAAAGGTTCATCCATGTGACACGTAGTATGAATAAGTCCTCTTTTTAGAACGACCCTTTATAAATGCATGATCATGTGCGAAACTATAAAGCCGGTTATTTTAACTGTGATATGCCAGGGCCTGCAAAAACCCATGTCTATGATAAGAAATGATACTACAGTTTAGCCATTTACAAACTTACTGCATTGTTTCTGTAAGAAACCTAGCAACATGGCACGGTGGTTGGAGGAGGATATATTTAGCCAACCCTGCTGTTATTCTAATTGTAGGAGTTCTTGTTTGAATCTTACCCATCCCCTTTAATTACACTGCTGTTCCTTTGTTACCACAAATAATTAAACTAGCATGGTGAAATTGCACAAATGAATCAAGCATCTTTTAACTGCAGAAAAAAATCCTTTTAAAATTCTCGAACGGGCATGTTTTTGGAAATAGCTGAATTTGAGATGTATTGCTCTCGCTGTGAGGTTAGAATTAGATGGAGAAAAGACTCCAGCAGCATAATCTGAGTTATTAAAATGCATTATGTAATTTCAGATTACACGTTGGAAGTCTCTGCTCAGCAAAGAACAGTGCACAGTAAAAAAAAAAAAAAAAAAAAAAAAAGAATATTTTACACTAAATAATTCACAATTCATAAACTTGATATAACAGCAAACAGCATTTATACTCATGAACAAGCATCTTATGAAGGTGTCATTCAATATGCTGATGCAGTCGTAAAAGGTATTACCAGCCTGGACATGAACCTGTCAACCACAGTTTATAGCCACGTACCTGCAGACCGTGTAAACACGAGTCTTTAAACAAAATTGTCACCATTGTTCAGACAAGTCTCTTTTGTTTATTTATGTCTCTACTTAAGCACTGTTTTTTTTAATGATTTTATGGAGACGCAATACATTTATCCGCGGATTTATCTCTGATTGGTTTATGTACCGCAAATCAAAACATTTAAATGTGCAGGGCTCTCCAGTACAAGGTTATAAGTCTTTCAATAGTCAGGATGGTTGGCCATGCCAGAGACTAAAAATTTATTATCTTGGGTCACTTTTTCATGAGTGCGAGGTCAGCCAGAGCTTAGGGTTAAAAAGCTCCAGTATACCCATGGAGCAAAGAAGAGCAATAACATTACAGTTCTGAAGGGTTCGGACTTCTGGCTCAGTCGCACACAATAAAGTGGAGTTTCACTTGATATGCTATGAACCATCCTCACGTGGATGCCTGGGTGTTCTGTGACCTGTACTGTCACTCTGCTGTCAATGAGCCACTGCTGTGCTACTCTGAGGAAGCCACCTACTGACTTCATACATCCACTGCAATTCTGCCGTTTCTGCAACCTGGCTATACGTCCTCCACATTAACAGCATTCAACGCTTTACGAATATGCAAAGCTCAAGAGACGTCCGTGAGCACCCATCCATTGTCCGTCTTTATTATATGTGGCAGTTTATGACATAACTTTTTCCTCTTACGTTTACCACCAAATGCCCTCATTAGAGCCCTGTCAGTCACCGCAGCTGTACGACCCATTCAATGACATTCCCAAAGTTTTAAGATGACATATACGTGGTCATTGGCACGATTGTCAATGCTACACACAGGCTGCAGGGTGAAACGTACTGCATCTCCAGCCCTTCCACTCAGCTAGTTCATCACTTAATTAACTTAATGAAGTAACTTCGAGACATGGACCAATGCTGGGACAGGAGAGTGAGCATTAGGGTTGGCCAGCAATGCCAGCTGTACCAGACCACCAACCCTAAGGACAATCTACCATAGATAAAATATGAATTTTGCTGGAAAATAGGGACACGGCTGAATATATATCAACTATAAAAGGCATAGTTAGACAAAAGGGCTAAAAGTGGACTTGTCTTTATATGATGAGAAATTGCAATATTTAAAGAAAGCCAGTAGTTCTATTGTGTGCTACAACTTTGCCCCAGTTTGTTCATGTGTATCAGAATGCAACATCTCTTCTTGGTTTATCCTATCCTAGGACTTGTGAAGAAAAAAAAAAAGACAGCTTCTAGAGGGTGACTCAAAACCGACGAGACACTTTAAAGCATGTAATGTCAATACCCTGCACCAATATGAAAAGCTGCATTCATGGCATCTGGCTTCCACATAAAACCATGTGGTATATTTTAAGAAAGACTCCAAATATATCGTCCTTATGTGTGCATCAAAACAGCTGAGACTAATGAATTACCACTTAGTTTGAAAAACAGAAAGAGTGAATATTTATTTACTCTCCCCATTTGTGTAGATTTGAGCGAGATAGAGTGGCAAATGAATTTTGCAATGCGAGGGAAATTGAAAGGGATGCAGACAGACCTTGAAGACGACAATAGAGATAAAGACGAATGGGCACAAAACTATAATCAAAAACTATCAAGAAGTGAAATGTTCTATACTTAGATGGCATATCTACCATGACGTTGAGAAAACACCGGAGCCAAAAGCGCTAGCATGTTTTTTGAAATCATTACGCCATGATGCATCACTTGATACACTTTGATGTCGGAGAACGAGTCTCTGACACGGTAACACTTTACATTCAAGCTGTAAATCTACAATGATGGTGGCTCTGATCCAGGGTCAGACTCCAGCTCTTCAGAAACACATAACCACGGGCACCTCCAGACAAACTCTCCACACACGTGTGACCCCCATACCAGCGACAAATGCATAGATATCGAACGCCACAAGATCTCACCCCAACTTTGCCCTGAAAAGGTCAAAATGAACAAAAAATTGGCTAAAAGCAGGTGCCATCTGCTGGAGCAGACGGCGCTTAAAGAATAAACAGTACTTTCAACCTCTTCGGACGCACTGGTGGTGTAGGTTACAGAAAGTAAGCCTAAGTTTGCCTTTAGTTTTATCGTGTGTGGAGAGAGATACAGAAAACAATATGTGAGGTATAAGACATACATGTTTCTTGTTGTTGAGGAAGACTGGCTTGTCTTATTTATACAGCCCAGTTGACTTAGGCTCTCTGTGTTCTCTCAGTTATGCTGTGTTACCTGCCTCTGCTGACTCCAAGGTAGCACCTCTGTAGCTGAAACAAATCTGTTGCGTGATTTGTTTGACCCTTCTGCATTGAATGGGTTTGTAGTCATAAAAACAGCACTGCACCCCACTGACACAGTCTGCATCTTGGCCTACTTCATTGCCCAGTAAACGACCGGCTCTACTTGCCGCTTCAGCAAAAAACATTGACGATTGTGCCCACACCATCAGTTTATGATCATTCAATAGTAACCCAGGTAAATGTGGGATACTCTTACTTTGAAAGGCTGGGGCTTCAAAGCTCAGACACCTGACAGTAAATCCCAGCTTTGATCGATCGTCTGCATGGTGTTGAGCACCAGTTAAAGAAGTTAGTGTCTTGCTGCAGCTTTTCCACTGGGCAGCAATCAGTCAGTTATTCCCCAGATACTACTGAGGCCGTGGTTTATAGCTCCACATTGGGCCTTTCATGGTGTCAGAATTGTTACATTTCAAACCTTTGCAAAGATAAATACAAATAATTTTAAAAAAAAACAAGCCAAGTTTAAACTCACAGGATGTGTGACGACACTTACCACTGTTGTGGCGATAGTTCTAGATTACGTAGAGTCCTTTAAACATTTGGAACAAAAACAACATTCAGTTTGTTTGCACAAAACACTCGTCCTGCCGCTGCCTGAACCAAACAAACAAACATGGTGGAAATGACACGCTGGCCTGTAGTGTGCAATTCTTAGGAAATTATTAAATAATATGAATTAAAAAGTAAAAACAACACATACATAGTGTAGCCTATACATTGTATATATATATATATATATATAACTAATAATAAAGTATTGCTATTTAGTGCCACTTCCTACTACAATGTGTGTTTCGCTAACATTTGCAACTTAACCAGTTTTAAAAAAAAGACTTTATTGTGTAGTCCTAAAAAAAACAATTCCCTGGTGTTAAGGAGATGCTTGGAAGAATCTAGAAATGTCTACAAATTCGTGGTAAGTGTTTTCAGACGACCTGCAAGGTTATTCCCAAGTGTGTAGCTCTTTGTCTTTGAGGGGAAACGTTAGCTCTGACTCCAGTGTAGCGTCAATGTTAAAGTCTTAAATGGGGAAATGACGATTGCTGTGTGAAAGGCACACACTGGGGCTTTACTGTGGGTTGACGCGTATGAAGAAGAAACGCAATGTTATTATTATAATTTTTTTTTTTTTTTTTTTAAATGCGTGTTTGTAGTTGATAGTAAACAATGTTTGTGTGTTGCTCCTGCAGCGTCAATAGTCCCGCGACAGTATCATGATGATCTACTATACTGCAGTTGCAGTGTCGAGGAACTGTACTGCTGCTGAGCACATCGTCTCCAAACCCACATGAGGTAACAAGTAGCCCGCACTACATGCTGTCCACCTGGGGCTTTTTTTTCTTCCAGACCTACAACAGACCTGTTGAAATAAACGCCAATTGCTCACTGAAGCTCCACAATGTTCCGTTTAATTGCATGCAATATTTAACTAATAGCTGCTGGTGCGATGCATTGCTTTTCTACAAAAAAAAAAAAAAAAAAACAGTCTAAGAAACTGAATCGGAACCATGTCGACTGCTCAAGTGCAGGGTTTTGTATTAGTGCGGTGGAGCCCAGTTCCTTTCAACATGCCCTACTCGCACCTCAGCTGCTCTGGCTTCTTAGACGCCAAATCAACTCAAGTGCTCGTATAAAAACACAATTCTCCAGGCCCCCCCGCATGATGAATATTGGCCGAGGGATAGACATGAGAACATTGTCTGTCTCCTCCGACTGGCTTGCTGAAAACATAGCGAGTAGCCCATTTAATCGAGAAGTGGTGTTGCAGAGGGGGGAATGCTGCTGCAGTAAACCCGAGGATGGAATAATCTGGTTAGGGGGAATCACGTTGGACAGAATAACTGTGCGTGGATTTGATCCACTGAAATAACATCTAGTCCGTGTGTGTGTGCGTGTGTGTGTGAGAGAGCGCTATTAAAAAAGTTAGGAGATCATGGTGCCGTGGTGATGCAGGGGGGCTTTTGTGTGTCTGTGCGCTGCGCGTCCCCAAACCTGTGCTCGCCGATAGTAGCTGCACAGAATAAGTTGTTCCCCCTCCCAGCGCCTCTGCATGATCCACTCGCTGCATAAATATGATTGCAGATCTATCACCATTACAACAAACAAAAAAATAACGCAGATCCACACACACTGTCTCACACAAACACGCACGCACAACGCCGGTTCACAGCGAAACGGAGGAGTAGGCATAATGGTGATGAGCTTACCACTTGGATTCTTGTTTTTCTTAAGACTCTTGCCACAAAGACACTGCAGCATATGCGTTCCTTTGCTGAAAATGTTCCAAAGAAACCACATTGATTTGGGCGAAGAGCAATCCAGTGGCTTAAACACCCAGATATAGATGAGATCCTTGCGGTTGCATAATAACACAATTGGATCAGTTCTCCAGGACAAGGCTACCAATTGTACCATAGAAAAATAGGTAGGCTATATCCAAGTCCTATTCGTTTTCATTCACGTGGCAAAATATTCAGTATCTGTCAGACTTCGTAATAATGGTGTGTTTTCTTCTTCTGGCGTATAAAGGATGCCTCCTCAACTAGTCGATAATAGAAAATATACTCTATAAATTGCATGTGTCGCACCGGGAGGAGACGGGCCGCCAGTAAACAAACACAACTAACGTGAAAACAGTAAAACACGGTGGATTTCCGAGGACAAAATCATTGCCTATTAGTTCATCACTCTGAGGAGAGGAGGGTGGATCTGCACAGCATCAAAAGCCAAGGGAGGATGCATCCTATGCACAGACTGCTGCAATGATAGCCCCAACAAAACACCACATTGCCGGATCAAGTCCAATTCGTTTCTCCTGTAAACCAGCTGGTTTGGCGAGGTCAGATAACGCCAACCTCAGTTTTCATTTCTTACAGTCCCACACTGCAACGGGTTTTTTTGTTTTTTTTGTTGTTAAAGCCAGGCTTGGGTTCTTGGTGTGTGTCCGTGATTCCTGGAGTGTGCGTTTCTTCCCTTTTTGTGGGGGTCTTTTCCTCAAGCCTTTTCAGCACCACGCCACTGGCATCTCCAAAAGTACGGTGCGCCTATGCAAACATTTGCATGAATTTCCTTCAGCGTCGGACCTCTGTTAGAAATAGACGGGGAGGAGGGGTTAAATTGAAAGATTGGCTTTCCATTACGTAAACACGTGGTTTCTGCGCCGTCATTTCAGTGATGCTCTCGGAAAAATTTTTTTTTTTAGGATCCGACTCCCTGAGACTATTGTCCCAAGTCGTTTCTGTTTGAATTCTTGGAAATGGCCGTATCTATGGAGGGGATTGTATGCATACGTGACGTGTGTGCACTGTACGTTAGGGAGTATACATTTTTATACCATTTTTTTACTTGACGTGTCATTTCTTTGCTCTTTAGTTCCTTACATTGTTGCAGCTGTGTTCATCCAGATGGGTGTTAACCGAGAAATTATGCACTAAGGCTCCAAAGTCACAGGTGTTCAGACTCACCTGCGATAGATTGGTGTGTGTGTGTGTGTGTGGGGGGGGGGGGGGTGCTTGTGTCAAGTCATCTAAGCATTATTGTAGCAGGACTGCAGAGTACAGAGTAGCCTATAGGGCACTGCAACAGATCACTATTACTCTGGCAGGCTGAATGAATTGAATCTATTATTAGCTGCAGAAAAAAGCTATTCATAATAAAAGTGAATACAGAAGAGCACTACATAGATTACTATATATATATATTTTTTAAAGCTCTAGTTTATAACTTGTCAGGAGCATCCATAAAACACTTGAACTTATAATTAATTTTAAGTCAAATCTATAATCTTTGAATGTTGATGTAGTGCATTATGTGTGTTTATGAGTGTAGTCATAAAGCATTATAAATGCATTATAATTCACTATGAATGCCTTTTTATAACGATGTGGTCTTCATAGAAAGTGCTATTGCAACTTTTAAACATCTCATAAAAACTATGTAGTCTCCTACAAAATATATAATAATGACATGGTACACGTTTCAGAGCAAAATTATTTATCATTTGTTTGACAAAACATCCAGTTATAATATTATATGATTACATTTGCTAGCTCTGTTTTGTTCCCTCATCCCTGAGGACAAGGGGCAAGCTAGGGTTGCTCATGACGACTGCTTCCACTGCTTTTCTCTAAAGATTTAAAGGTTTCCATCACAGGCCAAGGGAGAAGAAAACATTGTTCTCCCTTGATTATGCCTGCCCTCTCCAGGCAGGTGTTGTGGAGAGAGGGAAAGTGTGTATTTGGTGGAAAGACTGAACTTTGCCACATAGAGATTTTAAATTTGATCTCTAACCAGTGGTGTTTTTGCTGTTTGACGTTCCTCCTCTTTATGTTTTTTTTTTCTCTCACATTTCACATCTAGGATTTAATCATCTGTCAGCATGACTCCCTCCCTCCCTCCCAGCACAAATAGCAGGAGTCTGTTTGTCTGCCAGTGTTTGGAAGTGGACCCAGTAGTTGCTCAATATAGTGCTGACCCCACTCACAGGTGTTAGATGCTGTTTGCCAGTAAGCCATCTTCGTTAGGCTGAAATACAAGGAATACAAATGACCAGCATTATGGCCCCAGCAAGAACAAAGTGACCTATTTAGAAACTGTAGTGTTTTCCTTCTTGCCTGTAATTTTGATTTTATTAGTAAGGGATGAGTATTGGATTCTTGCTTATATGGTGATTTGCTGTAAATATGAGCTGAGGGGAAAATGCTATATACTTACTTATAAGGAAACAGTATTGCATTAGATCACCTCATTGATCTTTACATTTTCCAAATGATCTGCAAATGTATGTAACATGTATTAATTTGACATGTACTACTTTTACGTTTTTATATATATATATATATATATATTTAACATGTAGCATCCAACCTCTGGAGATCATCTATTTTTCATAATCATGTCCTTTTATGGATTACTGTTGAACTCTGCATTGAAGAATTATTATCAAAAGCTTCTTGTAGCCGATGTTACGTTGAGTGAGCAAAAGCCGAGGTTTGTGTAAACAATATTAACCACAGCGCAGGAAGCTTGATGAGAGACTGGAGGGGTTCATTAGTGGGGTTGTGTTGTGTGTTCATCTCTGAATTACACCATTAATCCACTTTAATGACCTAGTTTTGTGGCGCCCAGGTCTTGTCAGTTGTCTGTGATAGCTGGTTCCTCGGGGATGTGGGCCACTTTGAAACAAAAATGTTTCCTGATTGACTTTCTATACATGGCATTATCATTTTGCCGTGTCACTCTTTAAAGGCCAACTGTAAAGAATTACTTATTGATTTCAAACGGTGGCTGTCAATTTTTCAATTAGTGATGGAGATCTCACACGTCATCCACCTGCTAACACATCTGGAGGACTTACACACTTATCAGGTGCGCGCGCACACAACACAGCCACAAAAAACGCACACAAAAATATCCAGTACACTGCCTCAGACAACAGTTATTTAAGCAATTTACATGTGTGTGCCTTTTTTTTTAGATTTTACATCCACATGTGTCCTGTTAGGTCAATTGGACTCATTGGGGGATAAGCTCCAGTCGGAGCAGTGCACTGCAGGCTCTCCAGCTCTCTCCCTCTGCAGAGGCCTCTCGTGTCATCCTCCCTATCGATCTGTCTACTGTAATGCAAAGTATCATAGCACCCTGGAGGATATCGTCTGACAATTTTGTCAGGCATCATTAGAATACTTCTTTTTGATTGCCCAGGCTGCGGCCGGCAGGAAGTGGCTCCCTTGTGACTTTTTAACAGCCTCTTTTCTGATGGTGGGGGGGGAAAACAACTTGATTTAGGATGCACAGAGATGTATGGACTGGTTCCAGTTTTACTGATGGTCTCTGTGGTTTTACTGTAGACATTTAAAAGGCTCACACATGGAGGGGGGGGGGGGGGGAGTGTGAAGATTGCATGAGTGTTATCATTTGAAAATATATGGAGGGATTCATATCATATTATCTAATGTGAAAAATATATGAATATTTAGAGAGGTATTGGACAACACGAGGCAATTTTTGGACACCTTAGTAACAATCTGCACTCACGTATTGTATATTTGTAATTTGAGTGAAGTTGAAAGATACATCAGTCAATGACAGCAAGACAATGCGAAGTATCAAAAACGGCAGTTCCACGAATGGCCACTTGAGGCTGGTTCCAAAAGAGTCAATCCCCAGAGACCCCCATGTTAAAATGCCCATCTTTTCAGCAGGAATAAACAGGTTTACAGCCTGGTTTGAAAAAACAAACAAAAAAAAAAACACATTTTGGTCTCTATAGCTAATTTCCCTATTGATGACAACTGTACTTCTGTGAATTAAGGCTTAAAGTTATCGATAGTTAAGGGTGTGTCAGCTTTGAGTGACAGGTAGGTGCCATCAGCTGTCTACTCTGCTGCGTCAATCGGGCCCGCCTCGCTGCACCAACGATCCACCTCGTTGCTGCCAAGATGGCCAAGGCCAGAGCCACCCACATGGAGCTTCACAACAGCTCTGCAGAAACCTATGGGTGACAACACGGAGACTGTGTCCATATTTGTACAGTCTATGCTTTCCTCGAGTCATGGAGTCCTATAGTACTGTGACAAACACTTAACCTGCTGCTGCCCCCAGAGTAATAACTAAATCTTCAGTGAGGTTGTCATATCATCATTAACCGATTGCCCATCAAGAGTCTGCACCCCCGTATTAGTTTTGGGCCACGTTCTTTCCTCCCGCCAAACTTAGATTGTGATAGTACAGTACAGTTCATTTAGCTGACGCTTTTGTCCAAAGTGACTTACAATAAGTGCAGAAAGTGATGAATGAATCTGATGGTGTTCGGACTGGCATTTTCTGTTCCACTGACAAGTGAAATCTTACAGTATTGTCTATATTTTTTTATCCTGATCCTTTTTATCCTCCTCCATGAGATCCTGAAACTTATGATACTGATATTTAGAATGTGGATCCATGTGATCCTGATACTTGTGATCCTTATTCACGTGATCCATGAGATCAGGATCACAAGTATCAGGATCACATGGATCTTGATCATAAGAATCAGGATCACATGGATCAGGATCATAAGTATCAGGATCACTGTAATTGAGAGAAATTGTTAGTTTTTTTCCCAGACTTTAAACCGAGATACAAGGACGAGGGACCTTGCCTGTAACCAAGACACTGAGATGTTCAGAGGAGGTGAAGTTGCCAAGGGAAACAGCAGAGCATTTATAGTTGCGAACAATACCGAGGTTACATTAAAGAGCATAAATGTGAGCATACATCTGCTTTTGTGTTAGCTCACTGCAGTCGATTAGTCCAGCATGTTCCTGTACTCGGCCTCGCTCCCCCTAATTTGTTATCCTCCAAACTCATTCCACTGTTATGTAACAGCACTGTGGATATTTTTTAACTTGTAAAGACTGCATCTTTCATTATTTATACCCTTTCATAGCACAGATCTATCTGGGATATAGGCCTGTATGGGTTTAAAATGGGCCAAACTTCCTGCATTCAGGAGGAACAGCAGCATGTGTGCTCCAATCTGTCATCAGAAAAGCCACTTTTAGATGAATAAATCCTATTTCCAAGTCATAGCATCCACTCCTCTGCTGCTCCATTAATGCTGCTGAGCTACAGAGTTGAAAGTATAGTGCCTTAGAGTCGTTACCTATTCGACCATCCATTAGCTCAAAATTGCGTTGACTTTAAAACTACTTAATATAAATCAAGTGTGAAGGGTTTTCAGATTTTGTTAGAGTTAAGGTTTTGTGACTGTTAACTAGGGGAACTGCATAAGTTTGGTTTAGTTTTTTTGCATAAAGAAAGTAGCAGGTGACGTGGGGGGGAGAGGGTCTAATAACATTCTCACGTAATAGTCAAACATGGAATGTTGACAAAGTGTTTTCTGCATTTTGTGATGAGATTAAAAAATAATGTACAGGGTACTCTATCATACTAGATAATGGCAGAACAGGGCCAACTCTAAAAGAAGTAAGTGGTGTGCCCAGAGATGTCTCTAATGTCTGTTTCTATTTTTAAAAAGGTCAAGAATGGGTTTGTTATGCTTCATCAACACCAATCCGATAGATGATCACTGTGGAGAAGAAAGCTTTTAGGGATAGAGGAGAGGGCTTCTGTTGGCCAAACTTTCCTGGCCCATTGACAGCGAATAACTTTTGAAGCATGTTGATCTGAAAGGTCTGAATAAAGTGATACATTTTGGCCAACTCTCAAGGTTATACGTGGAAAAAGTGAAGGCTTAAAGGTTAAATGTGTAAGATGTGCCAGAATTTAAACTTAAAACAATCAGCTAACATTATCAACAGAGTGTGAAGAGGTAACAGTGTTGACGTTGTGTCAAAGACGTCCATGTGTTGTGTTGTAGAGATATCTGCTGAAATCAGCCGTCTAACTGACTAGTTCCGCTCCGTCCAGTCTTGTAATACCACGTGTTCCTCTAGAGGCGACAGTGAGTCACTGTAGCGCCTGTCTGCCCTCAGAGGGAGAAGAAGTATAGCTGCCTCGCTCGCTTGTAGATATTACAGCCATGTTCCATGTCTGTTTTATAGTTTGTTTATTGGATTACATTCAAAGTGGCCGAAACGAGAAAACCACCCGCACCACCTCTCCTGGTCTCCTCAGCTGCCAGGAGGATGTTTCTCTGAGTGTATATCTGTCTGCAGCCCCAGGAATCGGAGTACCTTCAGTTAGCCATCAGCCCGAGTTCAGTCACAGTCTCTTCGGCCGCTGACGGAGGCGGCTGCAGAGTGCCTCTCCTCCCCCGGCGGGCTGCTCAAGACGACACAAATACGTGGATCATTTTCTAGTTTCTGCCACTTTGGATTAGGTCCACTAAACTAACGTAACAGCCCCCGGTTAACATTAGTGCCCCAGTAAACGCAGATGAATAATAATAATGTTTTTTTGACCGGCTCTCGGAGTTTCAGCAGTTTGGTCGAATTTTGCATATTCTTGCCCACTGACTGACTGACTGACAGACATTACACAAGAGTAAATGCAATACACAATATAAAGAATGAATTAGAATACAATAAATATGCCAAACTACTATTAAAATATAAACATTAGAGATTGTATGAACCCAATTTTAAAAGGTGAAACACTGCCCCCTAATTTCTTTGGAGCAGGTGGCTCGGAATTACACATTGAACCTTTTTTAATTGTTCCAACAAAACTATATTTATGGTTGGATGTTAAAAGGCCCATATTGGACAAAATAATGAAAGTGTTCTTACTAACAGAACTCCTGTTCAGTAACACTAACAAGCAGCCTCAGAGCCAGTGTGAAGCAGCCACCTCGACAGGATCTTCTCATGGGACCTGTTACCGTAGTCACTTTCCATCACGCAGATTTAAAAAAAAAAAAAAGAAATAAAAGCTTGATCGTGACCTTGGGGAAATGCACAAACTCCTCTTACTGATGTCACCGCGGTTCTAGCCACAGGCATACACTTTAAAAAAATATGAGCTCTTATGGAACTGCTATTTGTTTCAATCAGCAGAGACGGGGTGTCCAGCAGGGCAGACGGTGTGTGTGTTCAGTGGCCATAGTGCGATAACACACGTTTCTGTTATGTGGATCAGGACTTCCTGTACCTCTCCAATCCCAAAGAGAATGTCTTATTCCCACTATGGTGCAATAGAAGATCCACCAGTGCACCAGCGAGACTTTCCCTGGAACTGGTAGCATCCCCTGCCATTCAGCTACATGAAAACAAGCTTTGTTATCTTGAATACATCATTATATGCTTTCCTAATGGATGATAGTCACAGCTCCTTTTTACTTCTTCTTTTCGAAAAACTTTAATCAACACAACACAAGAGGGGAGTATTTGCCCCCTTTTTAAAATGACACGTGTAAAGCATCACTGATGAAACCAGTTGTTTTTAAAAGGTAGCATTGTACCTGTGATTTATCAAGTGTTTGTTTTTTTTACAGAAGGTCCAACTACATTGGTTGTCAATTTCCTGGCAAGATCACTTCATAAATACAAAGAGACATTACAGACAAAAATCACAACAAATTTACTGAAAAGTATTAACCAGGCTAAGGAAACAAGAACATTTCTGAGCCACTGAATGTCCCTCAAAGTCAAGTAAGGTCAGTCATGGGAAGGAAAAGCATTTGGTGCAGCTGTAAATCTATTGAGAGCAGCCTATGCTCAAAGTGTTTGCGTGAGAAGGCCACAAGGTTCAAGTTTCTTTTCTGTCTTTGCATGTTCTCCGTTTGCTTGTGTGGTTTCCCTCAGGGTGCACCAGTTTCTACAGACCAAAGACATTCAGGTTATGCGAACCACAGGAGAGACTCTATATTTCCCAACGCTGTGAATGTTAGTGTAAATTGTTGTACGCTGCCTCTTGCGCAGTGTGTGCTGGGATAGGCTCCAGCACCCTGCAGCCTTTAGCACGTATAGCTAATGGATGGATATCTGGGCTAGTGTTTGCCAGAATGCAGGTGTGATACTCAGAAAGATTTGATGTTCTTATAAAACCAAGGTTTATCTTTTTTGGTCATATTAAAATGTCTTGTTTTGGTGTAAGCAGAGCACTGCACACCAGCAGAAAATCCCACTCCTTTTTCTCACCCTGAAAGTTGATGGTGGCATCATCTTGCTGTGTGGATGCTTGTGTTGCTAAAAGGGTCAAATTAAGAGATCAAGAGAAATGCGACATGGGAGAAGATTTATTTGACAGCAAAGACGACAACCTTAAACCGAAAGACAAGTTACGCAGGAACACATTAGGTCAGGAGTCTTGACAGAGCTTGAACTTGAACGGTTTCACAAAGAATTGGTGAAATCCTCCGTGTCCAGATGTGCTCAGTCTATGTCGATAGGTCTGCATCCACTAACTGCTGCCAGAGCTGCATCTACTTAATATGGACTTGAAAGGGAGTGAATACTTAGTTATATGCAGCCAGTTATTTTGCGTTTTTATATTTGTGATTCATGTGGGTCAACTCACTCAACAGAAAATACCTCTTTCATATTAAAAGTGAATATGAATCTCTGTCAAACTGAATCTAATCGCAGCACATCCACTGTGATTCACTGTGGAAAATTTAAGTAACCATGAAAAGTCAGTAGTTTTTATAGGCACCGTAAACAAAGGCTACAGAATAGCCTTATCATCCTTATTACGGAACACATTACAGTATAATACAAAATCACTGCATCGATAACAGTGGATATTCATTTTGCAGTAAGGCTACATACATTAACAAGGATTCTTTTTTATAATTTTTTTTAATGCAATAGAAAAAGAAAATGACGTAAGAATGTGGGAGAGTGTGAGGCACCTTACAAGCAGTCCCTATTTTATCACCCTGGTGTCTGCCGTATGTCCCATCAACACGTCTCTTCTTATACAACCAAGTAACAAATTGGACTGGAAGCATTTTACAGCCTATAATTCATTCATGAGGGCTCTTCCTATGCACTGAGATGTGACCGCGCTGGGGGGAACAATTAATTGGCTTGTGAGGGCATCCGTCAGACATGAAGAATCGACCTTTCCTATGGCAGCTTTACAACAACTCCTAAAGCTATACACAACTGTATTATTCTGTAATATCCTCATAAAAATATACGTGTGCACTTATTTGCTTGAATATTGTTTGTATATTGATAGTTGGCTGCACAGGTAATGTATATGTAGGGATTACATATTAATATTGGGTTAATTTTGCCAGTCCTACAGAGTGCACAGAATCGTGTTACACTAAACATTAAATTCAGTGTTCATGATGGTGCATGGAAAAGGGTGATCTGATGATCTATTGCAGTTTTGATCTATTAGAGTTTCATGAGTGCTCTGCTTGTTCATTCTGACGTGGGAGTTTAATTATTAACAGTTGTGATCTCAATTGCACCAAAAATCGTCATAGCCAGTAGGGGGCAGCGTTGTAATATACTGTAGATGTTCATTCATGAAGTCATATCACCTCAATGGAATTCATTCAAAAAAATCTTTGATGTGCTCCATTATGTTGTACTGTCCTAAACTGTTGGGTGTTGAGTACTAAACATGACAAAAAAAAATCCTTTGACATGACACCACCACATAGCATATAGTGCTGTGTGGTGGTTTTCCAACTTTAAATAAACGGAATTTCCCTCGTTTTTGATGGGCTATAAACTTCCACTGTGGTTTATCAGATCTTTCTGTGTGTGTCTTCAGTATAAACTGTGTTTGCACTCAGTGTGTTAGTTAAGTTTCCCAGTAACTGTAACCAAGGCTGTAGTCGTCTACATGCATCACGACAGAAAATACAGTCACCTCTATGCCCTTGACCTCTTTTTAAGTCAATCACGTTTTTTCATTAAATGTAATAAATCTACATTTGATTAAATATTTTCACGGCAAATGTGTTTAACAGATCTATTGAACTTTGACTCTGACAGAAAGTATGCTTCAAAAATTGCTGTCACATTTCTGTTTTCCCTTGCAGGCACGAACAGTCTAAAATAGCACCAACACATTTTGAAAATTCACTTTGTATGCCAGTTCATTTTCAGCTTTGAACTACAGCTCATTTTACAGTCACTCTCTCCACAGTCTCTTCACTAATTAGCCTATCTCTATGCCTGTATGCGTTTCTCTGTGTGGAACTTGCTAAACAAGCACATCGTTTGAAACCATTCATCTCCGCTCTCTCCAGCTGCTGTCATGGCAACCATGCATGACTGGCAGAAAACAGACTGCAGTCTCTGAGCTCCAGTCAACCTGGACGCTTCAGAGCAAGAACACACTCTTATGGGCAGATGAAGATTTGTGATATTAAGACACCAGGTCAGCCACAGACTGGGAGGTGAGTCAGAGAGGCTCGAGGGACTGGCTTAGGGAGCATACTGCTCGCTTTCATGTGATTAACTCTGGACCACAACGCTAATGCAAAAAAGCATACATCAGTAAAATGTGCATGTTTCTTTTTCTGGTGGTGGTTGGGAGCGTGTAGCGTTTGCACTTTTGTTCAATGTTTTGTCTTGACAGGACCACGATGCAGCATCTGGCATATCAACCCCTTCTTCCCCCCGGAAACAAATATCTGCAGCAGAAATGGGACAAGGCTTCATATGATTTACACAGGGGAAAGGTTAGGCCAAACATGTACTTTGGTTTGTAATGTGACTTAATAACTCGCCATTACTGTTTGGTCCCATATTTTTGAATGTTTTGACCTACAGCTAAAGCTTTTATTCTAGTCACAAAACAACCAAATGAACCAATGTTTCCATGCAGTTAGTATGTCTTGGAATTATTTAGTGCTTATACAAAGTGTTTTATACAAAGCTCACTAGTTTTTTTTTTGGTTTTGTTTTTTCCCCAAGGTGAAGTCAGCTAAACCAACAATAAACACAACTCCACCAAGGACCTATAGTCACCTGTCTGTCAAGCTGAAAACCAAAAAGGTTGCTGATTTATCGCGCAAGTTTTCAACTCGACTCGCATCTTTTTAAATAGGGTGAAAAGATAGATAGATAGATAGATAGATAGATAGATAGATAGATAGATAGGTAGGTAGGTAGGTAGGTAGGTAGGTAGGTAGGTAGGTAGGTAGGTAGGTAGGTAGATAGATAGATAGATAGATAGATAGATAGATAGATAGATAGATAG
>CALSBV010012277.1:3440290-3488584 GCA_943590825.1 Bovichtus diacanthus | reverse complement strand
AGATAGATAGATAGATAGATAGATAGATAGATAGATAGATAGATAGAAAAGATAGTGCTGAAATCATCCTGTGAAGTCTCAAACTATGAGAAAAAAATAGCCCAGTAAATATAATAATGCTTTAACCTTCATTCAGAATAGAAAAGTGTGTCGTTATACCTGAATACCATGTTTCTATTCATAATCATATGTTATTGCCCTCAGCTTAAAGAGGAATGGACAATGAAGATTCAGAGGGAAAACAATATTCTGATGGAGAAAATATCACACATCATGAGGACCACTGGAGGAGTCGACAACAGGAATTATTATGACAGAAAAAGGTTGGTTGATGTTGGGGCAGAACTATCGGTGCAAGTACATATTCAAGTCAGGCACGAGTTGTATTGCCAAGAAATAAGGTGGCCCTTGAAACTAAAAACCTAGTTGTTAAGCCTGTGTTTACTCTTCATTGTAGCCTTGGCAAGGAGAAGCGACAGCTGGAGTTGCTTCGCATTACAAAGGAGAATCAAATGATACTGTTCCATCTGAGCCAGTGCAGGTCTCACTATAATGTGAGGAGCTGGCATGAGGACTGGCTCAAAACTCTCAAGGTGATGGACAGCATTGCATGTTACCCACGAGAAAGGACAAATCGGCAAAAGGTTAGAAAAAAGTCTTCTCGTTTAGATCAAGTAACATTAATTTACCAAGCACAATCTGTCACTTCTGCACTTACAATGACCTCTTAAACTGTATCATGATATTTTATGTACAGCATTATAACATATTAATTATTTTTATTTTATGTGCCAATATCAGGGACAAGAAAAGCACTGTGATTGTAATAAAGAACAAAAGATCAGTGCTGGTGCGACCACACACAGCCCTGGCAAAGCAGAAACTAAGCAAAAAATAAAAGAGGAACAAAACCGACAAGAAAGAAGGTACAGGAACAGAGATACAGCAGGACGTACAGTAGCTACATGTCCTCAGCCAAATGCACCAGAGAAATCCATCTTACCGGATACGCCTGAGAATCCTAGTTCTTCAGACACCATTCAAATTACAGCAGATAAACCCCCTCACACTGCTGAAACATTCTCCTCTTTTGATGGATCTGAAATGTCCAGCACTCCTCACACACCTAAAACACTCATGCAGAAGACTGCAAGTCCTGCAGAGGGATAAAATGCCTTCTTTTAGGATCCCATCACATGTTATTGTCATTTTTATCTTATTTTATCTTTATGACTAGTGCTCTTATTGCAACTAGTGCTTTTAATGGCTGAGCAGACCCGTTCTCTTGTCCAATAAATGTCATTGTACCACTGTCCCTGTGTTAACCCACATATGACTAATAAACGTGTAGATTAAAACTTATTTTTTAAAAGTTCATTTTTCAATTTTAGAGAAACTGGACCTATATACTGTATGGTATTCTAAAATAACAGAAGTAACAGCACTTTGTATAGGCTGTGTACCAAGATAAATTCATGATTTTTTTTGGTTAATGCAACTTTCACAAACACAATGCTAACCTTTTGTAATTTGTTTCTTTAATAACAATAAATAGAATGATAAATAAATAAAGGAATCAAATGTGTGTGTATTTTTCATATATTTATACAATTATTTTATGGCCAGACATGCATACCTGTATACCAGTCTTTCTCAAAGAGTGGTCCGCGGACCACTGGTGGTCCGTGAGTGACCCCTAGTGGTCGGTGAGTATATTGGTAAAATGTCTCATTTTAAATTAATATATTATAAGTTTAAAAGTGTTTCTCAAACTGTTTAAAAATGACTAGTATAGAGTGTAGCATAGCTATGTTTGTTTGTTTTATGATCTTGCGTCATAAATTATCTGCGCAGTCAATTTGAGTCAACTGACGAGATGGATCGATGACTCAAGACCATCAGGTAAAAGAAAATTAAATGAAAATTCTGACGCAACATGCAGTGTGCAAGTGGTTCAGCCGCAGCAACAACAAGTGATTTTGTATGCGTTTGAGAACCCCTGATGTAAAAATCTTGGCTGTAAAAAAATTATAAATAAAATAAAAACTTAATTTTCTTGAAAAAAGCTTGAATGTCAAAAAACACAAAAAAATTTCCTGAAAAACCTTTGATGTCAAAATACTATTTTTTCACGGAAAAACCTTGGAAGTGAAGAAAACATAATTTTCTTGAAAAAAGCTTAAATGTGAAAAAATACTACATTTTTTTCCTGAAAAAAGCTTTGATGTCAAAATACTTTTTTTCACGGAAAAAGCTTGGAAGTGAAGAAAACCTTAATTTTCATGAAAAAAGCTTTGATGTGAAAAAATACAAATTTTTTTCATGAAAAAAGCTTGGATGTGAAAAAATATTTCATGAAATATCTTCCTGAAAAAAAGCTTGGATGTCAAAAAAATAACTTAATTTTCATGGAAAAAAATGTATTTAAAAAAGAAAAAACTTAATTTTCCTGAAAAAAGCTTGGATGTCAAAATACTTAATTTTCACGGAAAAAGCTTGGATGTAAAAAAAAAAAACTTAATTTTCATGGGAAAAAATGTATTTAAAAAAAAAAACTTAATTTTATTGAAAAAAGCTTGGATGTGAAAACATACAACATTTTCAAAAGTAAGTTGCGGCTCTGTTCGCTCGGACATAAACTCAGTAATAAATGTAGTCTACGTTTCATATGATGTGTAAAATCTATCAGCATTTACCGTTTAGATGGCATATGAATGAAATGCTTGTCCGCAGCTGTATTTGTATTGTTGATTTAATGTGTGAATGAGCGATATAATATAATATACTGTTGGAGTGGTAAGCAGGCCTATTGTTTTTTGATATTCGGGGAGTTACGTGGTCCGTGAGTGTTTTTTTTTTATTGGTTAAGATAAGATTTATTGGTCTGAAAAAGTTTGAGAAGCCCTGCTGTATAGACAGTGAAAGACACTAGTGTTCATGTGGAACTGTCGATCCAGTTTGAGTTTCCTTACGGTACAGTTTTGCAGGACACTCGTTGCAGAAAGAAGCCGCGGATTTGATTTTACGCAGCTAGCAAGTACTGTTCTGTGTTGTCTAGTTGGATACACAGCTTTCTCCTCTCTAAGAATGACACACTTTTGATAATCAGAGCCATACAAAAAAATTGAATAAAATGAATCTTGACAGACTTCGAAAGCGAGTACGGCAGTACATTGACCAGGTAAGAATTATGATTGATTTCTGACTTTCTGTGTTGCTAGCTAAATGCTAGCTTGAGAGCAAACCTGGCGTCAATGGTAACGAATCCTTCTAGCTGGACTGCCTGACTAACTTAAGCTATCACCCGGCCAGACAGCGAGCCAGCCTCAACAATACAACGTTACATTTGAGTGACTCTTGCCATGTCTCTTTTTGTTTGTTTACAGCAACAGTATCAAAGTGCTCTGTTTTGGGCCGACAAGATAGCGTCCCTGTCTCACGGTGAGTGAGTGCCGTTAGTTCAGTATGACTAGCCAGCATAGCGAACTTAACCTACCAATCTGTCCCTTTAAAGTTACAAAGCTAATGCTAGTAGGACTGTGGCGCTTTATAAGGAGAGCCTTTGTGTTTTGTCTGTCATCGTTACGCGCAATCACCTCTGAAAGGAACTTTATATTAATGGCGGATAATACAGTAGCTTGGCAACAGTTGCGATATGTGTGTGTAGCCTGTCAGTGATGAATCCCTAACGTCAGAAACTGATTACCCTACCTCTTTGTTTGGCATCCAGAGGATCCCCAGGATATCTACTGGCTAGCTCAGTGCCTTTACTTGACCTCACAGTACCACAGAGCCTCCCATGCCCTCCGTTCTCGAAAACTTGACAAGGTAATTGCAGGTTGTGTGTGTGTGTTGTTGCTATGTGCTGGAAGGGAGTGATGGGATTCATGTTTATGACACAAATCAACATGTGGAGGATTATGTGTGTATTTAAAATGACCTTCCTTAAATCGGTCCCTAGTCTGAAACATGTGTCTTCTCTCACAGTTGTACGGAGCTTGTCAGTATCTTGCTGCTAGGTGCCATGTAAGTAACTCAAAAATACATACCATATCAGTTCTCCACCCTCTTTTACATGTCTTGCAGAATATAATCTTGAGAAAGCTACCAGATATTGTCCATGCTTTAGATGTATTCATTTCTGACTGTTTTGTCTAGTATGCTGCCAAAGAGTTCCAGCAGGCCTTGGATATCCTGGACGCAGAGGAGCCAGCGAGTAAGAAGCTGCTGGACAGGAGTGGGAAAGAGGACATCGGAACACCAGAGTCAACCAAGGATTGGGACATGTCCCCTGCCTCTGTGAGTCTGGGCTGCACTGCAATATATATTGAATACAGTCTGTGAGTTGGGCGTCAGTGTTGCATGATCTAATCATATTACTCAGCATTGTTCTGTTCATCACCACTCATCTTTTTCTAAACAATAATGGAGTTTAATGTCGTCACTGCAACTATGTACTGTAGCTGTACTCGGCCAATTTATTTTCTTTTAGTGAGTTGACGCTTCAGCCATTTGCAGTTTCACAAAAGCTTCAAATTACAAATTACAATCACAATACTTTTAATCCTTATTTTGTATTTTAGGGAATACATAAGGTTTACACATGCAGTCCTCATAAATGCTTTATAATAGTTTTTAAAAATGGTCTACAAAATACATAACC
Source organism: Bovichtus diacanthus (assembly GCA_943590825.1). NCBI lineage: Eukaryota > Metazoa > Chordata > Actinopteri > Perciformes > Bovichtidae > Bovichtus > Bovichtus diacanthus. Next base: position 3,483,921 of record CALSBV010012277.1, on the reverse strand, counting down.
TCGTACATCAATATTGATTGGCATATTGTTTAAGTCCTGCTGGAGTCAAACACATAAATTGGCATAACATTTTGAAAACGGTAATTTCACAGAAAAATGTTTTTTAAGGACTAAACTATTTGATATCCTTTTCACCTACAATAGTCACTTATGAGCTTTAACACTACAGTTATGAGCAATATTATATACATTTACTAGAGACTTTCTGTTCTCCCTTTTCCCTCTCTGTAATATTTCAGATCAACAGCTCTATCTGCCTCCTGCGGGGTAAAATCTATGATGCCATGGACAACAGACCACTGGCCACCTCCAGCTACAAAGAGGCCTTGAAACTGGACGTGTACTGCTTTGAAGCCTTTGACCTTTTAACGTCCCACCACATGTTGACTGCGCAGGAAGGTGAGGCTGATGTGCGGCGGTGATGTGCACTGACCTATTAATCTTCTACCAATATGTGCCATTTGTTATCATTTCAAGAACTTGTAAAATGACAGTGTATGTGAAACATGTTGTTCTTTTTCAATAGAGAAAGACTTCCTTGACTCACTTCCTCTAAGTCAACAATGTACTGAGGAAGAGGAGGAGCTGTTACACTTCCTATTTGAGAATAAGTTAAAGAAGGTAGGGGGGCTCTGCATTTAGTTTTAAAAAATTATCAAATTAAAAGGATCATATATCGCATGTGGTCATTGATTAATTAAATGATAAGGCTGGTGATATTCTATATTTTTCTTATTGTCAAATAATCTTATAAAAAGACCAACAAAACAAAATCCAACCAACAAGTATTGTCTTTGTAGACAAAGCTTGATATAACTCCTCTGTGCCGTAGACAGTGTTGTCCATGAATTATGAAAGGCACATAATTGAGCCACATTGTTGCATTGATATGTTCCCTCATTACAATGATCATGGGCCATGCAGTTTGTTTTGAATCTCAAATACACCGTCCTGCCTTATCCTTTAATTCTAGATCCAAGTGTTGCCGAGCTTGAGGTTTAATTTGTTTACACTTAATATTCATTTGTAATGCAAATGCATATTATGGATATTATTTTTGTCTTAACCCCTCTTCATTTGTTTCCTTTCTCCGCTTTTTTCATGACCTTGCATTATTTCCTTTCCCACCTACTCGCATTTAAACCCTGCACCCACCGTTCACATGCATGCATTGACACACGCTCTCCTTCCCACTGCAGTATAACAAGCCCAGTGATTTGGTGGTGCCAGAGATGGTCAATGGTCTTCAGGACAACTTGGACGTAGTGGTGTCTCTGGCTGAGAGGCATTATTATAACTGTGATTTCAAGATGTGCTACAAACTCACGTCAATGTAAGTATCTTCGGGATTACTCAAAAAACATTTGTTGAATTGTTCTGCAAATAATGAGAGAGATTAATAACTGGATATGTGGGGCCTTCATCCATCATACCAGCATCATATATAATGTAAAATCGCCAAACAAGGATCATTCTCAGCTGTGTACATAATGTGCAGCCTGATCTACTGTACAGCTTTACCTAAAGTGCATACCTTACCTCAACCAGAAACAGTGAATTAGTCTAATACACATTTGTGGAGTCATTGTAACTTAACAGGCTTAACAGCTTACTGCAGTAGAATGTCAGTAAAAATGCACAACCACTTAATGTAGCTCTGTTTTTATATTTCAGGGTGATGGTTAAAGACCCCTTCCATGCAAACTGTTTACCAGTCCACATAGGAACTCTTGTGGAGCTTGGAAAAGCAAATGGTAAAATATATATCAATCCTTGATTCATGTCCAAAGAATGTTTAGTTAGATTTATTGGCCTATCCGTCAGTATAATGGTTAATTCTGCTCAGTTTCAAGCTTTTTTGTGTGTTTCTCTTTTCTGCAGAGTTGTTTTACCTCTCACACAAACTTGTAGACTTGTATCCCAACAACCCAGTAAGTGTTGCAGCTATATCACCATACATCTGTTTCCTTTTTTGACATCATTTCCAGTATTTGATAACCAAATTAAAACTTTCATCAGGTATCCTGGTTTGCTGTGGGGTGCTACTATCTCATGGTTGGCCATAAAAACGAACATGCACGGCGGTACCTTAGGTATGTATTCACACACTCAAAAGGAAGTACATCCTGCTCGAGGCCACATTGCAGGCTGTTTATAGTGGGATGCAGTTATACATCTTAGGTATTGTCTTGTTTCTCGTAGCAAAGCCACCACGCTGGAGAGGACATATGGTCCTGCATGGATTGCCTATGGCCATTCATTTGCAGTAGAGAGTGAGCATGACCAAGCCATGGCTGCTTACTTCACTGCTGCCCAGCTGATGAAAGGGTAGGTACATGACTGCCCGGTGCTGGAGTTCTCAACTCCACTTATTACGATTTCATAAATGGGTTTTTTCCTTTTGAGTGGTACTAGGTAAGGTTTTATGTGAAAAGCATAACTGTCTAGTCAGCTTATATCACAGAAAGGAGCTCCAATAGAGTAAAGCCTTTTGAGAATGTTCTGTTGAGCTGCTGCAGCTGAGTTATTTTATTCTGTGCTCAAGAGCAGGCACAGACTAAGTCAATGAAATCCCCAAATGTCACTACTGATTTTTAAATGTCCTATCGGCTAAAAGCACACAACACTTGCATAGAAGTAGACTGTCCCTCAGCCTCATGCTCATCTAATCCAATAGTGCTGTTAGTAGTGTATAGCTAAAACGAAATGTTGCTACTTTGTGAATGACTTTGACTAAATAATAAGATGGGGAGACATGTGGTCTTGTCTGATGTCTCCTGCTCTCTCTCATCCAGGTGTCACTTACCCATGCTTTACATTGGCCTGGAGTACGGTCTGACCAACAACTCCAAGCTGGCAGAACGTTTCTTCAGCCAGGCTCTTAGTATCGCTCCAGAGGACCCATTTGTCATACACGAGGTGGCGGTGGTTGCCTTTCAAAATGGAGAGTGAGTCATGCAGCCACAAGTGCACAATAACACCCAGGCCTCTAGTTTGACAAAGGCAGTGTAAATGTTATTGGCAGCACAAAGGGATGTTGGCACACGGCACTGTATTTATAAAAGCTGGTTTTAATAGTATGAACTGCATGTACTGTATCCAGCAACTGAAATGATATCACTGAATGACCAATAACTTGCTTGGCAAAGTGAGGAGCTGTTGCTGTTCATTTCTGTCTGCAATTCTCTTGGCTGGCTGAAAGATTTACATGAAATGTGACTTACATTATCATCTCAATGGAAAGATCTGAACTGTCCCTCAGAGGGCTGGATCACTCAGATTACAATAGGAGAAGTTTTCTCATCTAAACCCAATAGTATCTTGCCTTGCATGTGGTGAAAAACAAAATTCCATTCCTCTATATTATATTGGGGTGGTAGCAAACATTTCCAAGACTCGTATCTCACAACTTTGCAGACTCAAATGAAAAATATCTGCAAATGTTTTAGTTTTTTTTGTAGTCTGTCTACTGACACATTAAAGCTAGGAAAACATGTATATAAACGCATTTAAGTAACTCAAAATGTACCTGATATAGATTACACACATTTTGATATCTGGTTTGTTTTATTAATAATTCAGATGTGCTGTAAGAATGTTTTTCACATCTGTTTTAGCTGGAAGACAGCAGAGCGGTTGTTTCTGGATGCAATGGAGAAGATCAAAGCCATAGGGAATGAGGTAACGGCTAACTTATTTAATTGAGGAAGTATGCGTGAATGACTAACATCTTGAAAACGTGACCAAGTCTCTGTAAGTGTTACTTAATGTATGCTTTTTACAATTTTTCTTGAAATTTAAGGTCACTGTGGACAAGTGGGAGCCATTGTTGAACAACTTGGGTCATGTGTGTCGGAAATTGAAGTAAGTAGGAGCCAGTTTACTGCAATTTGCTGTTTGAATGGCCTTGAATAAGCCCAATAGGAGAGTGTGGTGTACTTGCAGCTCTGCATTTTTTTCGAAATGGCATAATGGATTTCATGGTCTTCTTTGAGTTTGCACATACAGTATGGGAGCTAATTTTATCCCGAGTGGATTGTTAATTAATAATTTGTTCATTCCCCTCCTTATCTTATTCTCTTTTATGTTCCTCCTACAAACTATTTTCAGATATGTTCTATTGCAATCGTTCAGCATAGGTAGGGCCCTCTTTTAAAATTCATGAAAAGACCCTTTACTGAATTATGCATAGCCGGCACTCGATGGATATAAGGTGCTCTCAGAATGTGTGCCACACAAATGGTTGTTTTTGAAAGGATAGTTTTTATATAGAAGGAGGGTTTCATCCATACAAAGTGAATGTCTGACGTAAGTTGTTGGTGCGTCATCGATGCGTCCATGTTTTTTTCCAGTTTCTCGTCATCATATGTAAACAAATAAAAACACAGCTTGTGTTATTGTACACAACATGTGCTGATATGAAAACTTTGTAGTGCGGTTTTTTTGGACAAAGATAATCTAAGTATCACTGAAGTAGGATCAATATCTTCACACGGCATGAAGACATGCCTCAGACAATAGAGGATCGTTACTGCACAATGTTTCGTGATTATATTATGTTGTGTTGCTACCTTTGGCTGCCACTGATTTCTAACGGTGGTGTATTTTTTAAAAATTTATATAAGTGGAACTATTTATATACTTTGTCCATAATCCATTTTTTGGACACTTTCAGGAATTTGGCTTGTATATCAAGACCTTGTGTATCAAGATCAATCCGCTATATTTGTTAAACACTTAGTAATTTAGTTCCTTCAAATGTACTACTGGTAAAAATGTATTTTGTCACATTTCTGCAAACATGATGGTATTTTGTTGAATCTGTTGATATGGACTTTGTATATTGCGGTGTTTTGTTTCTGTAGAAAGTACGACCAGGCTCTAGAGTACCACCGTCAGGCACTGGTGTTAATCCCTCAGCACGCCTCCACCTACGCTGCCATAGGATACGTGCACAGCCTCATGGGCGACTTTGAGAGTGCTATCGACTACTTTCATACGGTATTGTGCCTTTGCTTCAGTCCTTAAGGGTTTTGTTTCTCACTTAAAAACCTTGAGCAATGAGTGTTTACAACTGCCTCTACAAAGGATGGTTGATGGCCTCCTAAGAGTTCAAGAAGGAATAGGAGAACTTTTAAAGGAGACCGAGTGAAGTGTCATTGAAGGTCACTTATTTTTTCAAAAACAGCATAAGCTTTAAGACCAAACTAATAAATTCTACTTACAACTGCACGTAAACGCCACCAGCTGTACAAAGTTTATATGAAAAATAAAGACCAAATAGAAAAAGGTTTTGGTTGTACAGGACTTTTGTTTTTTGTTTTCAATAGTCAGAATAAATGCATAAGGGATTAACATTAAAGCATCACCTGCGATTTGTTGATGTTGTTGGGTTGTAAGTCTGTCCCGTTCTCGGGAACTCGATCTCTCAAGAACTCTTTTTTTTTTTTTTCTCAAACCCTCACAAAAACACGTTTTTGACCATACCCCAGAATTCATATGCACATGTCTAATAGGATAAATACTGATGTGATGACATTTTGGACAGACATGGATGTACACTTGACTGGTTGGCGGAGGCATAACCGGCAGGCTGTAATTATTAGTTCTTTATGTTAATAGATATGTTTTTGTAAGAAATGCTTGAAGTTGGTGTGGTTTCTTTCTGTGCAGGCACTTGGATTGAAAAGGGACGACACTTTCTCTGTGACTATGCTTGGCCACTGTATTGAGATGTACATTGGAGACACAGATGCCTATATAGGTAGGATACAGCTATACTGCTGAGTCAGATTAGTTGTTTTTATCTTTTTAAATTCATTGTGAAAAAAGTTACATTTTTCAGCATTCATTCCTTTGCTGAGTTTACAGTTTTTTTTTTTATTAAAAAAAAAAAAAAAAAAAAGTAAAATCTGTATTGCTATTATCTAATTCCCTCTCACACTTTTCACTAATGGCAGTGGTATGAGTTGTTATGGAACTACTTCATACTGAGTGTCCTAATGACAATTCTTGATGGCGTGTTACTGGGTTTATCCAGAGCAACTGGGACATTGTCTTTGGAAAAATATCTTGTTTTTCCATTGCTGCGATTACCACAAACAGAAACCTCAGTGGCAGATATCTCAAAACTACTAACCATATTTTTTTTCCCACGTGGGTCAGCCAAAATTTGACTTTGTTTGCAAATATTCAAATATCTGTTCTAAGTCACCAGAAGATATTTTAAGCCTGTGAAATGATGTGTTGTCATTTGTTTCCACAAAGGCACAGACCTCAATGACAAGGTGCGAGGCAGCTTGAACACTCCAGCGCTGATGAAGATGCTCAACACATCGGAGCCTGGTGAACTTCAAGCCACACCAAGATTGGAAGGCCCCAGCATCATGTCCTTGGAAACGCCACTGTCCAATCAGGACAAGATGATGCTGGAGACGCCCCTGCGACTCTCTTTAACCCTTGAGTGCGATATGTATGAGAGTGACGTGATGTTAGACACCTTGTCAGACACCAGCACGTGATCTCATCCTGTCAGGAGGCGGAACTGTGGTGGCAGCAGGTTGTCATAGGTACACATATCCAAGCCCAAGGACAACTATCAAATCAAAACTTTGGCGACAGTCCTCCACCAAAGGTTTTCCTGTGGATTCCCCCTCTTGTGCATCAGAAATGTTTTTTTTCTGTAAGTGATAAAACAGATGGAACATGCCAGTGTGACTATTATGAGCATGTGTACAAATGTGGCTGATTTGTTTATACAGCACCTGCTGTACATCGTATTAAATTAGCTAGAATGCACTTTAAAAGGGGGATTAACATGTGCCTTGGTAAGGGGTTGAGTACTTGGTTTAGCATTGGACCTTGGGTTAAACCGGAAGACACTGGGAACGTGTGGCCCTCTGACACTTGATTGAAAAGCACAATCGCAGCCGCACAGCTCGCATCACATCTAAAAGACTGAAGTCACTTATTACTGCCTATGGCAGGACCCTCCGTGTTGCTTAACCTGTGGATTTACAAGTTGAATAAAGAGCCAGCTAATTACTAGCAGTTTTTGGTGAAAACAATTCTTGGAAATTCTTACAATAAACAAAAACATTGTGTTTATCAGAATAAAGTGGTCCCATTTTTAAAGCCCATAGAACACATTTAATGGCAATAGGGAAATTAATGATTAATTTTCTACCGAGTATCTAGTGACAAAATCCTTATTGAAATACTGTAGGCTATACCTCTTGTGTGTGTCTAAACGAAGACAATCATTTTACAGTGGGATTTATTGGTACACATAAATGTAGTCATGGAGATGCCCCAGCAATGACCCTGATATTTGCCCATACAGTATATAATAGAACATTTATTAGGTATAGAAGTAAATAAAACATCAATTGCAAATGAGCAAAATGATTTTGGTGAAGATGAGTAACACCCTTTAACTAGTAAATCTATTGCAGATCAAAGTTATTGTGCAAGAAGCAAAGCTGTAACAATGTAAAACAGAAATTCCCACTTAATGCCAACCCCTCCAGAGAAAAAACATGTCAAGCGATGTAACCCAGAGGTAGTGTGAAACAGACTGGAGCTAAGACCGTCCTCCCAAATGTCATTCTCCGGTTTAGGGGAGGAGGGAGGTCTTCCAGCCTCACAACTCCTCTCCATCCCTTCTCTGAGATGCACAGGTCAGATTCAGACCTTTTTTCTAATGGAGAGCGGCTGTAGTAGCTTCAGGAGAGATGGGCTGCACTCCGTCTAAATCGGCCGTCATTTACACCCAAGACAGGGTCTCCCGGGACCTGGACACCTGCTCCACTTTTGTCCCCAGCCTGAAGAGCTCCGTGTCGACACCAGAGAGACCTCGGCTGTGTCTGGAAACCACCAACGGCAGACAAACGTTCCTCAGTGGTGAGTTTATTGTCAGTTTATAAAAAAACAAAACAATTCCCTGCTCCTGTTACATGAAGGTGTCCACCAGGCTTTTAAACAAACAAAGAGAAAAGTCAGATCCATGTGTTCAGATGTCTCCTGTGTGCTTAGAAAGCAACAAATGGAGTTAGACTGCATGCAATTCAGGCTGCTAAAGTAATGTCCCGTGTTTTTTGTTTTTTTGTTGTGGTTTCAGTTCCCTGCCGAGATGTCCACGGGCGGTCAGTGAGCCAGTCCTCCTTCCCTGAATGCTGGAGCTCTGCGGGCAGCGCCACCCCCGGCGGCTCGCACTGTACGGACCAGAGTCAGCATGAAGCCCCGCAGCCAGACTCCGGACCTGCACGGTGACATTGGGGGCTGCGAGACCTGCAGTTATATAGTGACACTGGGACAATAATTGATGAGCATACCAAGTGGGAGTCCTGTTTATTTCCAGACCACAATGTAGTCCTACTTGTTGGTGCATGAACTGTTTCTTACCGAACATCTTTAATGCAGTGATGGAGCAGGCTTACGTGAAGAATACGTTGGTGTTTGACATTCATGCGTTTCTGTGTTGGATTATGGTGTTTACAAAGCAGCTGTATGAGCATTTACTAAAGTGTTGTCCTTGTCGCGTGCGTTGGTTGAATTTGAAATGCACTTTACATTATACATATTTGCATAGATTAGGATTGTTGTAGATTTAAAAACAAATAATAATCATAAAAAAGTGTAAAGGAACGAAGTTAGGGTACTCCTTACAATTTGTAGGCCTACTTTACTTTAGTGTGCCCATATTCTGCCACTGTGTAGGCCGCCTTCTACTTCACTACGACTCAGAAGGAAGCATACATATATTTGATAACTTTAGTGACAATTTTATTTGCAGAGTTAGATTGATGATACACAATGCAATCAAGAAATGAATGTGTACGTATACCAAGTTAAGATAACACTTTAATGGCAGTATATAAAGTAATACAAATCACCCCACCCACCAGCTGCGACAAAGTGATGCGTCCATTACTACAATTATTCTGAAATGGACTGTTCAGCATGATGTGTACTTTAACTTTCGGGTGGCCTACTTTTAGGTAGATATATTTTGATACTAATATTACTATTATAATTAAATGCAACTCATGCCCATTTTGTTTCACACCCTGTGTATCCGTGGGCGTCACGGGAGCTGCATGGCTACACTAGAGACACTGTTCAAGCAAATTATATCAAAGCCCTCTGTCTAAACCTCGCGATGCTACTGTACTCTCGCGAGCTCCCAGCGATTTAACACGGGCGAGAGGGAGATGGAGAGAAATGAGGTCTGAAAAGGACCAAATGACCGTGGGCAAGGAGAAAAGCGTCGTGGAGATACAGTTTAGAGACACCCCAAGAGAGCAGGAAAACATTCCTGGGAACTTCAAGCAGAAAGAAGAGAAGAAAGAGGTTTTTACTAAGGTGGGTAGCCGAGCGTTCGCGCTGTGTCGCATTGTTTACGCTGTGTGGGAAAACAGACATGGAGGGAGGTGGGATCATTTCAGCACCGCGGACAGCGACAGGAGGAGGAAGGGCTAGATTCACTACCCGTCAGCTGGACCTATAATCTCATCCCGTTTTAGATTTCACATGCCCCTCAGACTTTAGTTGATGTAAACACTGACTTAAAAAAAGACTACTTGCATCGTCTATGGTTTAAAACACAACAGTTCACGCCCTGTAATCCCGGTTATAGGCTCCCATGTCCTAATTTCCCCAGGAATTAAAAGAGGTACCGTGTGAATCTGAGTAATGCTGCAATCATTTCCCGTATTTATTACATTGTTCAGTATATTGGCGTACTTGTTTAGGGTATGAAATATCGAGAGGTCCACCTGCAGGTTTGTCTGTGTGCATTTAAAACATGTTCCATTTGTGTGTTCTGTTCAGGATATATTTGGTATCTTTCGAAACTTTGGTATCACCATTATAATTCAGAATAAAGTTCAGAGGGTTTGAACAGTGTTAGCCTGCACAGCATGAGTTTCTAATGACTGGCACAGTAATAGGTCAGAAAGGCTTAAGGAGTTAAATGTGTACTCCAAGCAGTTTAGTATTGCACTTCCATCACGTAAAAGGACTCAAAACCCATAGTTTGATAACAAAGCAGCAGTTTGTGTACAGTTTTTAAAAATGCATCAACCTTCACTTGATTACAGGTGGTGATTCGAAGGCTTCCACCTAGCCTGTCAAAGGACCTGCTAGAGGAACAGCTCAGTCCGCTCCCTTCCTATGACTATTTTGAGTTCTTTCCAGCTGATCAAAGGTAATCATGATAAACGTTTTATCCAATCAACAAAATAACTTGTATTATACTATATAATACTATACTTGTGCTTAAGATACCAAATCTTGTTGCTTTTCCCCTTACATGATAATGTTTATGACTTGTCCCTCTTTGTCTTTCTCTCTCTCCACAGTCTCTATCCCCACTTGTTCTCCAGAGCATATATCAATTTTAAAAACCCTGAAGATATCCTTCTGTTCAGGGATCGATTTGATGGCTACGTCTTCATTGACAACAAGGGTATTTCTCTTTGTTTAAACTCGTTTCCACTTTGGTGGCCATGAAGGCAGACGCACTGCTATATTAAATTCAAACAAAGATGTGTTTGTTTTACAGCTACAGGCTGAATTGTATGGACCGTGAGGCGGCTTTAGAGCTTTTGTTGCCATTGTTACTATTTGATTGCTGGCCTGTTAAATGATGAACTGCCTTTTTATTTCAATATTTGCTCAGGCCAAGAGTTCCCTGCAGTGGTGGAGTTTGCCCCCTTCCAGAAAATCTCCAAGAAGAAGCTAAAAAAGAAAGATGCTAAAACTGGGAGCATTGAAGAAGGTAATGAAATACAAAGCTTGAGCCATCATTTAAAAATACCGTGATTCAGCTTGTTATTATAATGTACATGCGTTGATTCAAGACTTACAGGAAATCAATCCTTGATTTTTTTGAATATTATATCCTCATCCTGGATCTTACACCCCCTCAGACCCAGAATATAAGCGGTTCTTGGAGAATTACTCCTGTGATGAGGAGAAGTCTATGGCCAACCCTGAAACTCTGCTTGGAGAGATAGAGGCCAAGACCAGAGAGCTCATAGGTACAGTACCATAATTATCAAGATTCAGGTCTATATGAGCCAAAAAAAACACATGAACTTCTGTTTCATTGTCTCCATGTTTTCCTCCTTTCATTGCTTTCAGCCAAACGGACAACACCACTGTTGGAGTACATCAAAAATAAGAAAATTGAGAAACAGGTAAGAAATGAAAAATGCTTGAATTAAAAGTTATTACCTCACCCCCAAAAAAAAATGCTTTGAAAAATGTGAAAAATCTCCTTTTTAATGCGGCACACCTCCTCTTGCAGAGGATAAGAGAGGAGAAGAGAGAGGAGAGGAGGAGAAGAGAGCTTGAAAAGAAACGGCAAAGGGAGGAGGAGAAGAGAAAGCGACGAGAAGAAGAGAGACGCAAACGAAAAGAGGCAGAGAAGCAGAAAAAGTTGTCTGATAAAGACATCAAAATCAAGGTAATGCTTCATCACTAAAAAAAAAAAAAAAAAAAGATATTTTCATATTTTTTTATCCTAGTTGTTTGGACAATGCAGTAGCAGGTAGTTATGGAGTTTTCCTGTATTATCTGCTTATCAAGCTCCTGAAGAAGAGTGACAGGGATGATGACGTGGATTCAGACCGAATGAAGGACAAAAGTGACATTGGCGAGATGGACAGATGCAAATGGGAGAAAGCTGGAGGACAAACTAAGTCGAAGGACCCCAAAGAAAAGTAAGGATTGTGGGGGACATTACTAATATGTCTTGTTTTGTCTTTTTTGACAAGCGTCCTATTTAACCCGAAAGGACCTTTACATTTAATATTGGATTCCTTATCTTCTAAAAAAAAAAGGCTGTGGAGCATTTACAACAAAATGTAAATATTCACATTTATAACTGCAGCTTGATGGTGTCATATAATGTGAAAAACCCATAATGTTTTACTGAGGAGATCAGTAAAGTATATGTTACAATGAGACATCAATCCAGCAGTTTTCAGTTCAAGCTCACAACCTGACAATGAAAATATAAATTATATTTATTCTAATGGATACTTAGTAATCTGTAAAACATTAATATCTTATTTTTCTAACTAGTAATAAATCAAAGGGTTCACCCCCAACACCTAAATTCAAAACATAGCAGGGTTGGTATCTGCTATCACTAAATAATTGTCTCTTATTAAATGTATTAGCACTACATACACAAACAACAACAACATCTGAGAAAGTTATGTTTTTAATGTTGTTAAAACTTGTTTTCAGCCTATCATTTACAGGTAAAAATGTAAATAGTTTTAAATGTGAATTCACGTCTTTATTTTGTGGCAAAAAAAAAAAAAAAGCATACGCCTGTAAAGTGGTACCAAGAATTCTGATGATAATAACAACTACGTTTGAGTAATAATTCTGTGTGGTGTCTATGCAATCCCCACTCTGACCACTAGAGGTCAGCCGGAGAGCGACAAGGAGCAGAGAGAGCAGCACGGCCGCAGACAGAGAGAAAAGGATCACCGTGGAAAAGACGAAGAGAGGAAACGACAGCGACACCACTATGAGTTTGATAAATTTATGCGTCGTAAAGATGAGACCAAATGGGGGAAGGGCTACTGCCAGGACCGAGCCAAGAAAGAGGGGCATCATCATAGCTATTCTTACTGTCCTGACAGTGGAGACAAACTGGGAAAGGAGGACAGGGAGGACCTGGGTAACAGGAAGGAGCGCCTCCGAAACAAGGTGAGCGATAAGGTGAGCATGACATGGGGGGGAAGGTGACAACTAATTGCTTTGTCTCATGATGTTGACATGTAACTGTGTTTCAGATGTTGCTTGATATGTGTGTGTGTTTTTTTTTTTTTGTTTTTTTTTTTTACAGATGATAATCATCAGCTCAGAGAAATCTGTGTCATACAAACGGTATCTTTCAGGCCTGACATAAAGCCGGCGTAGAGATAGCAATTATCTTAAACAGCTTTCTTCAGTAAGCCTTTTTTCTAAATGTCATGTAAAAAGAAAACGTCTCCCATTTACATGACATTTCATTTCTCAACTATGAGGCGCAGGGTTTGATTCTTGCCTTTTAGTTCTTTTCCGTGTGGAGTTCTACCCGTGTTTATATAAGTTTTCTCCAGGTGCTGCAGTTTCCTCCCCACAGAACAAAAAACATGCACATCAGGTGAATGTGGGACCCTAAATTGCTCGTAAGGATCATGGCATGTTTGTATGTGTATCTGTGTTGAAAAATGTTTTATTAGTGGCGATCATTCAGGGATGAATGAATGGATGATTTTTCTATACATGAAAAATAAATATTACAGATCAGAACATTAGCATTAAACAAAGGGTTTAGTTAATAAGCTATTACAAGTTAATCAGGTCATCATTATCCTACCATGCGTTCACTCATTGATGTACATGCTAGAAATACATTTGAATGGCGAAAAGGGTGTTTTCTGTACCTGCTAGCCCAGTGCATGCTGGGATACACTTGTGTGACTCGTTAAACGAATAAGCGGATAAACGAGATGAATTAGTATGTATACGTTCATTCAAAATGTTGTGCTGCTTGTCTCTCCCATGTCTCTGCTCTCTTGTCTCTCCGCAGGACCGTCCTGCGATGCAGCTCTATCAGCCGGGCGCACGCAACAGGAAGCGCATGAGCTCAGCAGGCAAAGGCTATGACTGCATCCCTGTTGGCCACTCACCTGAACCCGGGACGGAGCATTGCTATGAGGCTGTCACTCTGGCAACAGGGCTGGAGAAGGGGTTCGAGAAAAGCAAAGAGGAACAGTGAGCAGTCTGGATATTTATATAAGAAGTTGATGGCGACAGGTTTGACAAGTTATCATTGAGCTTTTAAAAATAAACATACTCCATTGAGGGAGAAAGGCACTTCAAAAGCAAACAGTCTTTTCATCAGTATTAGATGTACCAGAATTCAGAGCTTTGAATGTTGGTTAAGGTTTTTTGTTTTGCTGGAGCATGAACATTTTTAGTACACACTACATATTTTAACTGTCTCACTGTTTAGTGTTCAATGAATCCTGGAAATGAACCATGTGAAAAATGCTAAGACGGGGGGGGGGAAATAATAATAGTTACCTTTTTAGGATAGCACAACAGTCAGTGTCTGACAGTAATACCACAATGTCAAAGTGTTGTGATAAGAGGCAGCTCACCTGTGGTATCTTCGTCAACGATTTTCTGGTTAAAAACATTACCTCATCCTCTGCAACCGATCTTGTAACTGAGCTTTCGTAGACTAAACCCGGATGTTTTTAATGAGCCTATAGATTTTATTCAAATGAAATATAACGTAAGTACAACTTACAAACAATGGATGTAGAAAATGTCACAGGTGAAATCCTGTGTGTATTTTTGTGTGTGAAGGTGAGCGAATGAGAGGGAATAAGAGTTATTATTGATAAAAAAACGGACAATGTTTTACCGCTTTTTTCCTAGTTTTTATGTGTCTTATTATTACTTAGGCCATCTTATTCTACGGTGTCATCCAACAGAGACAATAATTGTTTTGTGAACAAAGCTTTGTACATGATCACCCATGAGCCAAGAAGAACACATTCTCTACATTTCTATAAAGCATTTAGAAATAAAATGTAAAGTATGACACCGATAAATGAAAATGACACCTTTTCTATGCTGTGTGCATGGGTTTTCTATTAATTCTGTCAAGTAAATGTACATTGAAGAGCCACAACTATTGATAAAGTAATATGTGTGTTTATCAAGCCTTATATTATTTTTGCATATGACCTAACATTTGTCTATCATACCTGTATCATTTAGTTGTTCTTTTTTCCTTCAAGTTGTGAGAAAATAAAGCTCTTGTACCGTGAAATGAGACTAAACCAGTGTTTCAGTCATCGGAAAAGTTCTCTGACAGTTTGGGTGAGGCAGCATTTGTCTGCAGCACGGCCCCTGTTACACATTTACAAATGGCAGATATGACTCCATTACAGTTACATATACAATACAATACACAGCAGTATCTTAACATTAGTGGGTGTATGTCTCTGTGTTCATACTGAAGGCAGTTAACAAACGCTAAAATTAATATCAACCTTTTTTTTTTTTTTCTTTCTGTTTGGCAGTTGGTATTTTGTAACTGATTTTTATTTTTTTTTACTAGTTCTGTAAGTTGACAATATGTTTCATGCGATGTTCTGTATTAAATAAACCAGATCAGTCATTGGATGTACTGGATGGCACTCTCACCCAGATAAAGCAGAACTGTCATGATCAACAGGAAGCCACTAGCATAAGAACACATCCCGTGAACAAGGGGGTGAGACACCTTTCTTTAAAACTGTGTATATGTGTAGGAAAACTGTGTATATGTGTAGGTTTGAGTATGGGAGTACGGTTGAGTTAAGAAATCGTTAATAGTCATTATTGCTTGTGAATCAATTCAATCTCAACCCACATAAAGGGATTTCTTTTTTTTTCTTCAGTATTTGCATATATGACACAAGAATTATGTTGACACATCTCTCTGGTTTCTCCTAACATTTCAATCACAGCACTGATATGACTTAGAATGAGTAAAAGTGAAAGTTACACCCTTTGAAACGCAATGAACTCCCAAGACTTTCGATAGTACAGACGTGTAACTAATACTTTTCCCTTCATTCACACACATAGTGTTCAGTCTTCCCATGTGTGTAGATATAGTTTTAGGAATTTTAGAGATAATTTATCAGCCAGAAGGTGAGTAAAAAGGCATTCATGAGGAGTGTGTGTTCTACATGCGTGTGGGGAGTTTCTCGACATGTCATTTCCCACTGGTGGCTGTTGCTACAGTTGGTAGGATGAAAAGATTGTCACATGATCCATTTCCTCCCTTTTTTTTTTTTTTTGAAACCTAAATCACATTGAAATTTTATTTTGTCAGCAGTCAAAATATCTCTACGTTCATCTTCAACCGACACTCGTACATGCCTTTTGTCTCCTCTGCCTCTCTCTTCATAGGTGAGTGTTCAGCTGAACTTTCATTGAGATTCATCAGAAGTATAAGGATTTATTAGAACAACCTTGTAAATATATTTGTTTTTACATTTTTAAATATTGACTTGAAATGTGCCTCAACTGCTCCAACGTGTCAGCTGCTTAATATGTTCTACTACACGTACTTTTAACTTGTCATCAAAATCACTTTCGTCAACATTTGATGTATTAAATGTGCTCAGTGGCTTAATGTCATGAGTCAAAAGAGAAGATAATCAATATATGTTTATATTTGATATTTACACGTGTACACGAGAACTAAACAACTGACTTGGATCAAAGGTACGATATTGGTATATTATACACACAGCAGCATGCGACATATCTGAAAATATGAAAGTATAAATGTAAAAACATCGTAGCATTAAACAAATGCTTAATCCCATTACAGTGTTACAATAAAACCATCCAGGCAGAAATAATGTACAATAGATCAAATTAACTTAATTAATTACTTTATTTATCTAAAATACTTTATATTTTTAGTGAGAAAATGATTATTATTGCTTATTATCATTATTGCAATACAACATGGTTTTCTGATATGTTACCGAGAAACTGTTACCATTATTATAATAATATAGTCATGAGTACTTTCCGTTGCATGACTGCCAGTGCAATTCATATAGGCTCAGTGAAACGTGTCGATATTACTATAACACAGTTTGTGGTAATTCTCCAGCACCTTTCTGAACGTAAGTGTCTGTACAGTATTACTCAGAATGAAGAAGTGGTGACTATCTAACGTCACAAAGATAAAATTCAGTTTTGCCTCACCTCCCGTTTTATGCCTTTCATAATATAATCATTGGCAGTTGGGAGTTTACCCTCCAAACATGTTCACATTGTTTGTATAGAGCCAAACACGAGCTAACCTCAGAATCCGTTGGCACTCTTCACCACAATTCAAGCGTGTCCCTTTCCTGTGTGAAGACTCCAACTGACGCACGCCAACAGCAACATTTCTCACCTTTTTAGCCAATCAGTTTTGCACATGCAAAAAGAGGAGAACGCTCAATCTCCAGACATATCTTCAGATAAGACCTAGTCTAGTGTCTTTTCTTGTGGTGTATATTGCGTGGTGTTTAATGCTTTGTCATTCCAATATTGCAAAATGACAATTATGTGAATGATGGTGTGTTATTTACATTAGTATTTTTTAAGAAAATATAAACACTCACATGCTTTTGGTAAATCCCTTTACACAGGGAACGAGAAGCCATTCACATCCAGTCATGATGGGGAATTCCAGCACTTTCAAGCTAGACAACGCCACACGGTCCCTGTTTCAGAGTGTATACACCAGCATTGCCATCTCTGTCATCTACATGATCGTCACTGCCATTAACCTGGTAGGAAATGGCATTTCCATGTGGATCCTCATCTTCCGTACCTCCCCCAAGACCCCCTCCATCATCTTAATGATTAATCTCACCCTCACCGACTTGGCCCTTGGGGCTGCCCTGCCCTTTCAGATCGCCTACCAGATCCAAGGATTCCACTGGAATCTGGGAACCAAGATGTGCAGGTATTCTTTAGTTTTTGCAGGACTTTGTAAAAGTATTGATACAGGATGTGTTCAACAGAAATCCACTGAAAGTTGAGTTTTCAACTTGTTTACCTTGTGTTTGTGGTGGTGGTCTAGTGGTCAGGTTACATATTGTCTACCAGAGGGTTGTGAGATCAATACCAGGTCTGCCACCATTGAATCCCTGAGCAAGGCACTTAACCCTGAGTTGTAAAATAAAAATAATAGTGTTTTATTTCATAGTGTTCTTCTCATCTTTCATTTTGCTTTAAGCAGTGATTCAATAAAACATTATTCTTCTATGTATCCTACAGTGTCCTGACCCTTGTCTTCTACACCAATATGTACTGTTCCATCTTGACCATGATGGCCATTGGTATTGACCGCTACCTCGGCGTCGTCTGGCCCATGCTGTTCAGGCAGACCAGGAAGAGAAAGTCCATTGCTGTCATCAGCTGCCTCTTCATGTGGGGTTTGGTCCTGAGCGTTCTGCACCCGCTGATGACCATAGATCTGACCTTTGACATTCCTGAACTCGGTATTACCACATGCTTTGACGTGCTGAAAAAAGGAATGCTCCCAACCCGTGCTGCCTGGGCAGGCTTCGTCTTCAGCATGGTGTTCGTCCTCTTCCTCTTCCCTTTCTGTGTCACAACATTCTGCTATGTCGGTGTCATACACAAACTGACCAGAGATTCCAAGACAGCCCAGAAAAAGAAAGCGCAACGCCTGGCCTTCGTTGTTCTCCTGGTCTTCACCTTCTGCTTTGCTCCCAGCAACATCCTCCTGTTGACTCACAGTGTGCTGAAACTCTTCTATGGGCAGTCTCTCTACATGGCCTACAAACTGGCACTCTGTTTCAGCTGTCTGAACAGCTGTCTCGATCCTTTCATTTACTACTTTGCTTCCAAGGATTTCAGACAAAAGCTGAGACAGATCATTAATGTGCAGAACCTGAGTAGTGTAGATTCAATGAAGATGGAGTATAAAGATAGTTTGCATACGACACATTGTGCTTTTGAAAACCCAGAAAACCAACCCAGCCAGGTGTTTTTGATGCCACAGCATAGAGAGACTGAATGAGGGAAAGTGATTGAAGAGTAACAATAAGTGACAGAGGGAAGTGAGAGAAAATGTGTAAATACCGGTTTCCCTGAGTGTGTTCAGCTCTTTCAACATATAAGCATTTCAAAATGATTTTACTTGACTTTTTTTTATGTGCACCATAGAACAAATGAACACCAACAGTAATCGAGTCCTTAAACTCATTGTATGTATTATTTTAAAGTATGAAAAAACATTTACAGCTTATGCAGTTTTGCCACAACGATCGTAACAGTTATTTTTGACAAAATATGTAGCATGCACAAGTGTAAATGAAATGTGATTAAAGTCTTTGTAGCTATTATATACGCCTTCTCTTACCAAACATTTCAGATTTCAACATCTCTGTATGTCTTTGTAAATATCGGTCGGTGTGTGTGTGTGTGTGTGTGTGTGTGTGTGTGTGTGTGTGTGTGTGTGTGTGTGCGTGTGCGTGTGCGTGTGCGTGTGCGTGTTGAACCAAAAATATGTATAAACTTTTTCACATTTTTAAGATGTTTCCGGTTTTTCCTGTTCTTATGTTTCTTTGTTTTCTCCCTCTACAAAATAATTGTATTATTATTATTATTATCATTAATATTGTTGTTGTTGTTGTTGTTATTATCATTATTATTATTATTATTATTATTATTATTATTATTATTATTATTATTATTATCATTATTATTATTATTATTAATATTGTTGTTGTTGTTATTATTATTATTATCATTATTATTATTATTATTATTACTGTTGTTATTATTATTATTATTATTATTAGAGGAAGTCATAGTGGAGGTAGTAAAAGCAGTAGTTGCACGTGCACTTGCACGTTGCTCCGCCCACGTTATTGTACGTCACTACGTCGCGCCGTCACTTCGCTGGTAGCAGCTAGGAGCTATCACTGTCAGTTTCCAGACTGGAGCAGGTAAGAGTTATGCTGCATATCTACTGCAATGTTACGCTTAGACGATCAAACGTGTTTTTAAATGACTTGGTTTATTCAACAGTGTCACTTCTTTGGGGGTGAACCCGCTAACCAAACGTTACAGTAAGTGCACGTATTAGCTGCTAGCTAACACCAAGTAAACATATTTAGGATAGCAGAGTTTTGAACTTTGTATGTCGTTACACATGTAATGGCTGTTGTGCAACGTTACGTGGTTAACGTTAAATCTACTTTCAGAAAAAAGCCCCATATTGATTATGTAGGAGCAGTAAAGTTAAACAGTTGTTTTGGGAAAGCTCTAACTTTATTTAAATGGCTACCTTTATGCTGCAGTAGCATACGAGCTCAGACATTATGCATTAAATAGCCCTGTGTAGTAACAGTGGAGATGTATTTACACTACTTTACTGCAGCTCTGTCTTTTTTTAATGCATTATTTATGTATGAGAAATATTGGATTACTTTCTTATCAGAGATTAATTGTTTAGTGCATAAACCGTTTAAAACGTAGAACAAAAATGCCCATTACAATATCCCAGAGCACAAAGTAATGTGCTTGTTTTGTCCAAAAACCAAAATATACAATTTAAAATGATTTAAATCAGAGTAAAGCAGCAACTCCTTACATTTGAGAAGCTTGGAACAGTGAATGTTTGGTATTTTTCCTTGATGAATTATTTAAATGATTAAGTGATCATCAAATTTGATCGTTTGTTCGTGTGTTGTGACTGATTAATTATTATTAAATGAATCGTTTCAGCAATATATGGACCGGTCCTCCTGACAGTGAATAGCTGAGCCGCTGCAGTCATCTGACTCCTGTGTTGTCTTTTACATAAACTAGGCCACATCTGTAATGTTTAACTTCATCACTTCAGGTACAGTTAGAAGAGAAGGTCACCATGGTGCTGAACCCTGTCATTTCAAAGCTCACTGGTAAACTGGTTGTGCTGGCTAGTGCTTCTCCCAGGAGACTGGAGATTCTCAGCAATGCGGTATGTTGCCCTCTGGTTAAACTCATAGAAGTTATACATATATATATATATTTATATATGTGTGTGTGTGTGTCAAGACAACAGCACATTTTGTTTGTGAACACATGTCATCGTTACATATTGAGTTGAGCTGGAACAAGGTTTCTCTTTTCTGGTCCATGAGTCCGCTTTTCCAAAAATCTTCTTAGAGAGTTCATCATTGAATAATTACTTAAATCAAAGTTACACAGTTTTATATGCAAAACAACAAAACAAATCAAACACATGTAGGTGTATCTGTCTGGTAAAACGTTCCTGATCCCTTCAGTATATCAGGCGAGTTCATGCGCAGTCCTAACAATAAGCTTGAGAATCCCTGGGCTGAGTGAAAAAAGATTTATCACATCTCTTACTGTGTCTTATCTGATAATAATAGGGTCAATGATAATGAACATAATGAGTATTTTATTTATAACTACACCGATATATCGGCCAATATAAGCCTATGGCATATACAGTATGAGTATTGTTGTAGCCTATATGTTTGTCTAAAGTAACAAGCAATGGATCTACAGAAGATATGTTCACGGTAATTTGTTTGCCCTTGAATATGTTTTCCACCAGAGGGCACTGATCTTTTTTTTTTTTTTTTTTTTCTTAACTGTAAAATATCCAACTCAGTATATATCTTCGTTTGTTTTTTAGTTGATAACTTTTGACTGGGACAGTGAATATTAATAACATCTCTGAAAATATGCCAAAGTTAGCTATAAAGACTTATATTCATCGGTAGGCCCCCGGCAGACAATGGTTAAAAGCCCAGACTAATAGGACTACACAAACACACCTCACTGTTCCAGTGTTCATAAGTTACTGTTCTTTTAATCTAAAATGATGATTGACATAATGATATATCCACTTTGTTTTCTCTCCTACATTTCAGGGCCTACGGTTTGAGGTGGTACCGTCCTGGTTCAAAGAAACTCTTGACAAGCAACTTTTCAAAGCACCTCATGAGTATGCTGTTGAGACAGCCAAACAGAAAGCCCTGGAGGTGGCCAGGAGGATGCCCTTTGTGAGATAAGCTCCTTTTTGCACGACACTATATATTACCCCGTTGAATGACGTATTGAAAACGTATTGTGTATTCATTTGCTTTAGAAACACCTGAAGACTCCAGACATAGTAATCGGAGCAGACACTATTGTGGTAAGATGTGTTAAAAGCTTTACTCTATTTTATCTGCTTACCCCCTGCAACATATGACTTTGTCTCCGCGGTCCTTCATCTGATCCACTTTCTAAATATATATCCGGCTATTGTTGCCGGATGTACGTTTGTAATAGACACGCGTTATAGACACAGCTTCTTGTATTTATTCGTTCTTGTGTTTCATTTCCACAGACTGTAGATGGTATGATTCTTGAAAAGCCAGTGGATAAAGATGATGCTTACAGAATGCTGTCGAGGTGAGTGCCATTTACATTGTTCAGCTTCTTTAACATTAGAAACGGGCCGGTTCCTGTTTACACTTTCTTGTTTCTTTATTTTTCCCTTCAGCTTGAGTGGTAAAGAGCACAGTGTCTTCACTGGTGTGGCTATTGTCCTCTGCCATGAGAAAGAAAGTAAGTCACAACTGAATAATGCTAAGACCTACAGTTTGTTTTTTGTAGAAATGTGGTGAAGCAAACTATCCTGTTAAAACAGTTGAGCCCTTTAAGGTACTTTTAAAAAAAAAAAAAAAAAAAAAAAAAAAAAAAAGTCTATTATTACAACACAGTAATGTATGGATTTCTTACTGGTTTCTTAAATATTTATATGAGCACTTCACTAGCCAAATGCAGTGTGTTCAGGGGCCACAATTAATTTCTAAACCTCCCTTCCCCCCAGACCAAGAAGTAGATTACCAGTTGATTGACTTCTATGAAGAAACAAAGGTGAAGTTTGCTGATCTCTCAGAAAATATGCTCTGGGAGTATATCAATAGCGGTGAACCCATGTGAGTATGAACGTTTGAACTTTCACACATGTTATTGATTTCTCTTGAATGTATGTAGTGATATAACTTTGCATTTGTTCAACGGAGGCCATTTAAGTCTATATGAGCTTCATGAACCTGTTGCTCCTTGGACTTTGAGGCCTGATTTATTGTTCTAGCCATGTTTGCCTTGTCCTATTTGACAGAAAAAAACCCAAAAAAAAAAACTGGACTCCCGTCAACGAGATTGTGTTGTTTGATTTGTTCTGCATTTGAAAAGAAGCAGAATAATAAATTTCATCACACATGCAACACATTTGTATTGTTGTTTGTATTAATCTAAGTGTAAATGTCGCCGTATAAGTGACACGTCTGTGTCTGTGTGTGTCAGGGACAAGGCTGGAGGTTACGGTATTCAGGCTCTCGGTGGGATGCTGGTGGAGTACGTGCATGGTGACTTCCTCAATGTTGTGGGTTTCCCCCTCAACCACTTCTGCAAACAGTTGGACCTTATTTACAACCCTCGTACTTCCTCCTCGGATCAAGAAAGTGCATCTTTCTGGCTGAGCCACAACGGCACTCACACTACCTCGATACTGACTCAGCCATTACCCAACCTGCCAGCTCAGTCCAGTGACAGTGCCAACTCTCCAGCCAAACACAACCCCTCATCTAGCCCCAGACAGAACATCCCATCTGCCAGTCATACACAGCATACACAGAACGGCACATCAGCAAGTTCTGCCCATAAGGTTAGTTTCTCTCACCCTATGAGCACAACCTGTTACCTTTTTTTTTTTTTTTTTTTTTTTGTCATTATTTACAAGCAACATTCTCCTCTCATAGGTGAAAAGAAAGGGCAGTGGAAGTAAAGTGGATGAAAGTTCGTGGACTTTGGTCAACAGCCTGTCTAAACATACAGGTGACAAAGAGGATGCAACATTACCACCGATGACCAGCAGAGGGAAGGTGAATGAGTTCAATGTGACAGAGAATGAGAACAGTGAACCGAAAAAAGAAGACTTGCAGCGAATGGTTGTTCTGATGGATGGATTCAGAGCCTCAAAGGTAATAAGAGATGAACCGTGGATTCCTGTGTTGTTAAAGCTCTATGGGATGTTTTTAGTTTTTTTTTTTTTCCCGTAGTGAAATACAACTTTAAGATTGTCATTGTTGTAGTTCACTTCTAGAAAATGTAATGAAGCATTTAGCTCAACTTAAAGCAATAGGAAAAACTCTGATTTGCTTTTTTGCTGAGATTTAAATTAAAAGGTTGATTCCACTCTCGTATATGTACATTACGTATGAAGCCACAGCCCGGACTTAGCAGGCACAAAGATTAAAGAAGAGCACAGGTGAAAACTTACCCTAAAAGTTAAATAAATCCCTTCCACCAGCACTTCTGAAGCTCACAAATGAATGTGTTGTATCTGGTTTCTTTAATCAGTATAGGAAAAAAAAAGGCTAATTGTGGTTTCATGGGGTACTCTTTATTATCGTTTTGCATGTGTTTCTTGATCTACACAATCTGCAAGTATCAGTCTAAAATCCCTTATCGCATTCACATAAATACAATTTTGCTTAGCTTCATTCTACCTTTTCCCGAAATGTTCCAGGCACTATTTACCGCATCCCAGATGTGTGTGTTTGACCTGCTACAAAGCAGACCTGGGCAGGATGCAGCACAGGTGGCCCAGGAGATCAACGCCTCAGAGAAGGGCACTGAATGCCTGCTCGAAGCCTGTGCGTCTTTGGGCCTGTTGAAGAGCAAAGAGAGAAGTTAGTCGGCAGTCCTCTGTGTTTACATTACATTACGATTACTTAAAGAGATAGCATTGAATGCATAACTTAAAATGAACCTCTTGCAGGTTTTAATGGTGTCTCTACTCCAGCAGGCCAGAAGCCGGTGTACGAGAACACAGATCTTGCCACGCGCTTTCTGCTGTCGGACGCTCCGTTTCCGCTGCGGGGCTACATCCAGCATTGTAACGACGCAGTGTGGCCTATTTTCTCCCACCTTGAGAGTGCTGTACGGGAGGGAGCCAACCAGCGCGAGAAGGCTTTTGGAAAGCCATCTAAGGACATGTTTCAGGTGATTTATCTCTATGTTCAGATGGATCAAATTCGGGGAGAGAAACATTTGAAAATATTTCACAGAAGCTGTTTTTCTTCTTCCTCTATGTGATTTGTTTCTATTTAAAGCAGACTTTCTACGACAGTCCAGAAGCCAAACTGAAATTCATGAATGCCATGCACAGCATTGCTAAAGTTACTGGAAAAGCAGTAGCAACAGCCTTTGACCTCTCCAGTTTTAAAACTGCCTGTGACCTTGGAGGTAAGGAGAGACCCCTTAAGGTTTAAAATAGTTTCCTTGAGTAAAAAAAACATTCTTTTACACATCGTCATTTTTATTTTTTCTCCAGGATGCACTGGTGCCATGGCCTACGAGTTTACTAAAGCCCATCCTGGATTGTCCGTGACAGTTTTTGACTTGCCAACAGTTGTTGAGATGAGTGAACATTTCCATCCTCAGCACACAGACAACAGGGTATCATTTGTAGCAGGTCGGTTTGTTTATCTGCATCAAAAATAATATCGCGACTGTTGATGTTCAATGACAAAAAGCTGACTAATGCATTAGCCTATTGTGTGGGATATCTCTTGGATATCAAAGTAACATCTCACTCTGGTTATAACTCGTGTCTTTGTCCACTCTGTGTGCACAGGAGACTTCTTTAAAGATGAGTTTCCCAAAGCAGACTTGTACATCCTGGCGAGAATCCTCCATGACTGGTCTGATGAGCGCGTGCGTATTCTGCTGAGTAAAATCTCAGATGCGTGCACACCAGGTAAAATTCTTAAATCTTTTTTACTTCATCTTTCCACTGAACATTGAATGATAGCATAATTCAAACGTATTTTTACTTATTTTGCTTACTTGCATTTCTACACACGGTTCGCATGATATTTGTGGTCATGTGGCAGTGAAACTTGGGTGTCTGCAGTTTTTCATTTTTCTAGAGCGAGAAAATCATATCATACCTAAATCATATCTAAAATCAGCTGCCGGCTACTTTGGTTTCAAAAACCTACAAACTGTTAGGCCACAGTGAAACTGCTGCTGTAACCAGTTATTGTCAGGGTTCAACTGATTTTAAAGATGTATTTTTGTGACGCATAAAAGAACACTTTAGCAAGAAGCTGGCAGGTTCAGAGCCGAGCTAAAATACTAGCTTGATGGTATTTTTGTTTTCCTTCTTGATCTCTATTCTTTGCCTAAAGCAAAGGAATGCAAGGAGCCGAGGGGTAACACAACCACCGCTATTCATTTTCTAAAGTTGTATATCTGCATAAACATCATTCACTTGCACCATGCTGCCAGGCTGTGGACTCCTGCTGAGTGAGATCTTCCTGGATGAAGACAGAAGCGGCCCTAGTCGTGGGCTGCTCCAGGCCCTCAGCATGAGCGAGGGGAAACAGAGGAGCGCAGCAGAGTACAGTCTGCTTTTCAAGAGCCATGGTTTCATAACGGCACATGTCAGACATACGGAAAACCTGCTGGATGCTATGCTCTGCATCAAAGTGTGACCGACGGCACAACACAATATGGAAGGACTTGTGAAATACTGTATTCTATAGGTAACCTTTCCAAAAATCAAGGACCAAAGCTCAGGATGTTTTTTTTTTTTTTTTTTTTATGTCTGAAGTGTGAGTCTGTTAAGCAACCCCTGTCAACAGACAGATTAAGTGAAAAAATATCAGTTAACATTTGAGGCATTGATCACGAAACATTCTGTAATTTTTCTTGTAGACTAAGGTCTTGAACTATGTATTTTGTTGGGCCTTAGGAAGCGCAGTGCTCATAGCTGAGGCCATGTTGGATGGACAGACACCCCACTCTGCACTGCAGTCTCTGAATATGCTTGCCCAGACTGAGGGGAGAGAGAGGACAAAGAGCCAGTATGCAGACTTGCTGAGCAAACATGGATTTGGGGACATGCGCGTGGTTTACACTATGAACTTCCTTGATGCTTTGATTGCCATTAAAATGTAGCATCTGAATCGTGCACACGAATGCTCATTTTTTTCATTCATTCAATTATGACAGATGGCCTTTGTTCAGTTGGCCTTTTGATCTGTGGGGGAAGAAATAATGAGTTCCTTTACTTCAGTAAAAGTAGTAATAGCACAATAGATAATACCTAGTCAGGAAAATGTATTTAAGCGGCAAAAGTAAAACTACCCATAATGCAAGATAGCTTCCTCATTCCAAAAACATTCACACTGTGGTCCGCTGGATGACGGCTGTGGCTGGAGGGTTCATATTATGATGATGCAATCTGGATGCAATAGGAGAAACATGAGTAACGGAAGAAATAACTAAATCCAAGCAGCGTTATCGCCTAGATAGGATGTGAGTTTGGTACGCTGAGATGTTGCGTCTCCCAGTGGACATGACTTCATGTTTACTTCAACTTTGTAGGAGACTGATTTCCAGTGACGAGGCAGGCTAAGGCTTCTTCAATGGGCCCCTGTCAAACATACTCCGAGGTATGGGTGGAGCGTTCATCTTGTTGTATGCACTATTTAAACATGGCATACGTTATTGCCACGTTTGGTCTATTAGATCATAATTGCTCTTTTTTTTTTTTTTTTTTGCAAAGAATGATCAAACTCCGACCACTTATCGTCTGACGTTAATCCGTCCCAAATTAAAGCTGCTGAGAAAATACTTTGCTTGTCACTGTTTTACTTCCAGTAGACACAGGCTAAGTGGTATTTGATACTCTGAAAATGTAACCCAAATATTTATTTTGCGGTTGAAAGAATTGCACAGTGCTTTGGTTACTTGCTGTGTCAGTAAACCTCCTCAAGATGGCATCACAAACCTGTTCCCTTTTTTCTTTTTAAACTGTCTTAATTCAGTGGATGTGTGCTACAGAAACATTGTGATAGTGAGCTATCAGAATTAGGTCTTATGTTGCCAAGCTTGAGAATGAATTTGTGCTTTATATGTATTACTTGGGTAGGATAGTCTCTTAATGCATAGAAGCATATTTCCCCATCCCTTAATTCCTTACAGATATACCATACAGCCATACAGCTGATGGGAATGTGGGAATATCTCTGGCCAGGATAAATAGCTCTTATTCTTTGTGACACTGAAAGTGCATCTGGACTACTTTTCATTTTGGATCCCTCTCTTAAGTATTTTCCTAGAGGGGTAATAAGGGTGGTCATGTTATTCATGGCTATTTTCTTGTCAGTCTAGGCTCATGCTCTTTGTGACATCTAACTGATTTCCATTACTCAGATTTAGTTTTTTTGATAAGGAGGGACAGGGGAAGGGTGGACCGAAGTTCAAATATGACAGTGTAAATCACACAGGGATTGTTTTATTGTTAACACACACTGAATGCATCAAAACACGATATGTTGCAACACTTCCCTGCCACAGTGGAGTCGATACATCCAGTACTTCATACACATTGCATTACTGATCAGTTCCTTTTTGAGACGCCCGATTGTTGTGTTGCAGGAGAATGTCAAACTAGTGAAACGCAGATCAGCGTCACAAATCAAACAGCCGAGTCTGTGTTCCCTTAAAACACGATGAAGCATTTCCATGAAAGGATCTGCATATCTGTTCACTCCCAGTGTCCCATCTGCACCCGCTCACCCCTCAAATGCCTCGACTTTTGTGTACGAACATCAACTGCAAAGCCTTTGCAAGGCTTTTCTAATGAAAACCATTCAAGTCAATCAAGTTTACCAGAGACCAAAGGCCAGTGTAATTTGGGAAAATTGCTGAAACTCCAAAGTAATCTTCTGTAATGTGATCTTGCCTATTGAACACTGGCTGTACTGTACGTGTCGGATAAGAGCTCAGTCATTTTCTTCAAATGCAGTCTTGACAAGCAGCATGGATATCCACCTGCAAGTAATCATCATTCTAGTGTTAAGTGCTTTGATATTAAAATGACTGATTTAAGACCATTTGCTCCTAGTAGATAGCGATTTGAAAACACTTCCATATGTTGATAGTGGGGATAAGCAGGGTTTGTGAACTGGGTGGATTCCATGTGTCCATGTTTGCTGGTAACAGCCAGTGAAAACACATCATGGCCACAACTTCAGTTTTTCAGTTGAGAAAGCAGGCTATACATTAAACACGAATGACGTAATTGAAGGCTGTTCAATAATAATGAGTGCAAAGTTTCATGAGATTTAGTGTGTGTATTGCTTTGTGATTGCTTCGCTTCATGTAACTTCTAGTGGAACCACTTGGGGGCAACGTTGGCTAGATAAAAAACAAAAAAAACAAAAAAAAAAAACTCCACAAGAGGCTGATTTTATCAAGTTATATTTCTACTCTAATCAAAGTGACAGGAAAGGACAGACACTTTCACTGCTGAGGTATTTGAAACTTATCATATCCATAATCAAACTTTTTGTTTATTAAATAAATAGTATTGTTGTTAATACCGGGATAATCTGTGACTTGAGGAAGGAAACGCAGAATCCAAATGGTTGCATGCAGAATAACAAACACTCTCTAATCACTCACTAAATTGCCTCTGAAAACTGAACTCATGCTTGGGCACCTGTTTCAAAGAACAGGCTTGTTTGTCAAAGTCCTCCTCTGTCAACAAACAGAATAAGTGCGATGATGGCTGGCTCCTCAACCCACATCTGATTTCAGCAAATGTGCAATTGTTCAAAGTGAGTTGTGCTTCATTGATTTGTTTCAAGGCAGAGGAAAAATAACCTCAGGGCTTCTACCAGTTAGAAATAACAATGGAGTCTTTCTCTGTTGTTTTTTTGGCCTGACATCAGTAGTCGTAGAACATGGGATTTTCATTGCAAATTTAACTGCTGCTTTGGACTATGTAAAAGTAGCACTTTTGGAGATGTTGGTGTATCAGATGAGTTAATTACAGTCATTTTACTCTAATATTACAGGGATTCAGCATGGTTAAATTGAATTAAGTCTGCTTTTTTTAATTTTTTTTTTATTGTGGTGCCTGATTTAAATGTTTCTCGATTTGTTTAATTTAAGATTATTTAATGTAGTAGAAGAGAAAATCGATAGCCTACTACTTGTGGAAACAGGGGGAAACAGCTGGCCTGGATCTGTCTAACACTCCTTCTCACACCTCTGACGCTCACTAATTTATTTGTTTGCTAACCGGTCTACAAACAGAAATATAAAAACAACAAGGTGTGGTTTCAAGGGGAGGTGGGTTACGTGTCAGAACTTTTTCTTGGTGATTAATAACCTTGGCAGTGACTCCCTGGAGTCTCCGCTAGTTGCATGGCAACCAGTGTAGCCGGATCAGATTGACAGCTTCCCGCCCAATCACAATTTAAAAACCGCCCAATTCAATAAAAAACAGCCCAAATCATAACCTTGCTAGAAACCTGTGTAAAATCGTAAAGCCAATACAGACACAATAGAAATCACATCGTGAGCATACAAAGCTTCATATCGGCCTCAAATAACCAAAGATAAAATGTTGGACAACGAGGCCATCGCAACTCGATAAGAGTGCACTTTGACAAAAACAAAAAGACAAATGACCAATTTCAATGTCAACGTCAATGATGATGTCAATCCATAACGACTATTGAATACAACTCATGTCAAGCAAATATTTCTCATATGAAGTGAGGCAACAATATGACCATAATATGACAGCTAGTTAGGTAATACTCGTTTCACAATATCTTCAAAACCCCACTAAATGTTGACAAAAACAGCCCCAATTTACGATCTGTAAAAAACACAACTTTTTACGCATCTGTTTGTGATGTGAAGTATTGATAAACGTAACTTTGAACTTTGGACGGAGCCAGGCTATCTAAGCTAACAGCCTGCTAGCTTTAACTTCATATTTAGGTCAAAGTGTTATATCAATCTTCTCATCTAATCTTTTTTGCAAAAAAGCAGATAAGGGTATTTCCCAAAGTTTTGAACTATTCCTTTAAAAAAAAAAAAAAAAAAAACATATTGGTACCATGTGTTATCTATCTGATCGCTCATAACTCCCAACTTTTACTCAGGAATATGTGAACATCGGCAGTGTAATAGCGAACACAGCGCTATTCAGCCCACAATCCCAACCCATTTGGCCCCCGCTAAAAGCCAACAACAATCTCATTAACATATGGAAATATTTGTTGCGGTCAAATACGAGAGACTGTCTCCCCTTCCTGTCTCCATGTGATGTGTGAGGTGTCACTCAGAGATACAGTAGGGGAGGAGACTCTCTGTGCTGAAATGGTTGGTGACAGGGCTTTCATCCGACCCACTGAGGGCTCTTTGTTGTTATTTTGGGAGCTCTCATGGGTGCAATCTGAGAGAGCAGCAGACAGACGGGTCTCATCTCTACACACACACGCACACACACACACACACAGGCACACACACACAGGCACACACACACAGGCACCTGCATATACAAAATAATTTAATGACATGCTCACTGTCATGTCAATCAAATTGGCTACTTTTTGGGAGGTGTGCATATGGAAAATCCATTAATTCTCAGTAATGAAGACATAATTAGAATATTTCCAAACAGAAGAATTATTTGTTCCACGTGCTGTAATATAATTGTATGGAAGCCCATTTCTGCCATGAAAGAAAAAAAAAAAAAAAATAGATGAAATGTTAGTCGAAATAACATTTTAATATTCACAGTAAGTCAAAACTAAGAGAAAATAAGTCAAAGGTTTGAAACGATGTAATAAGAATTAGTAAGTAAAATATTGACTTTTTCTCATAAATTTGACTCACTTCCTGATCATTTTGACTTATCGTGAGAATTCATTTTTTCTTCCATGTCTAACTTGATTAGACATCTTTTCTTTTCACTGTCAATAGTGAAAATCTTAAGTGAGTGCTAAGGCTTGTTCTTGTGTTGCTATGGGAGTTATTTTATTGTGTGTAAGTTAACCTCCTTCTGTGGCACCAATGCGACTAAGGCCTCAGCTCACTTATCCTTATATATTCTCATATAGATATAGCCACTTTTAATGTCTTTATTCTATTCTAAGCTTTTGAGATATCTTGAAGATCCTGGTCCACGTCTGGACGATGATGATGTTGCTATTTATAGTTAGCTTCTCAACCCCTTAGGTACTGGTCGCTACGTAGCTTGGGCGTTAGGGTTAGCTATGACTTGTTCATTTGAAACGTTGAACATAAAAACATAATTGAATTCACCTCCATTGTGCTGGGGCGGCGGCAGAAGTTTCAGAGGTGGATAATTACAAAACCTTGGTGCATAAAACCAAAATGATCTGCATGGCTAGATACCACTAGGGCTGAGGGAGATTATGCTATTTGTAATTTAGGTAATCTCACCCTTTAAATAATTAAAAACTGAAAAAGAAAACAAAAAAACTGTATATTCCTTTCCACAGTTGTGCGTTTGAAATTTACACCGCATGAATGGAAATGAAAGTCTCCCGTTAACAGCTTAAGTCTATTTGATTTCACATTCAAACACTAACAATGATCATAACCTCTGACAGTGTAAGATGCAAAACAAATGTTTAGCCTATCAATGGTTTGTGCCGATAAGATATTTATGGGGTTGACAAAATTGTCTTTGCGTCTGTCTCGTTGTCTGTTATCACGAGTTGAAGGTGCTTCCGCAGCGGCCTCTGACACAGATCACAGGCGGCTGCTGTTTAAAACAAGTGAGGAGATATATTCCTCTCACTGTGCGATGATGACCCTTGCTCTTAACCCCCTCCAGCAGCAGTTCATCCTCCAAACAATAACAATCAATTCCCTCCACATCTGACAGAGGCGAAGAACAACTTATAAATGATATGCATCTCCTGCTGGTCCCATGGCAACCGCCTTGACTTTATTGTTGCGTTTCTTTGATCCCGCCAAGCTTTGATTCATTTCTCTTTCACCCTTTTAGCTAAACATATCATGTGAATTTGAAGCTTTGTTCCTGACAGTCCCCGTCTTACCTCGCTCTCTCCACAGGCTCCTGACGCCTCCCAGAGGAGCCGCGGAGGAGGAGAGGAATTCCACTGGATTCAAAGACTTCTCCGGGTTTCTTTTGACTCTTCCGCCTGCGTTGCCTTCCCCCGCTCCTCATGTTGACCTGTTCCTCGTGATCCCCTGCCAAACCATCTTCCTGGCCCTGGGGGACTATGGCTGTATGAGCACAAGCATACACATGGAGGGTTTCAAACTTTAATTCCAGACAAGTCCCAATGGTAGGTTCTTTTGCATGTCCAGGCCTTTCATTAGCTCAATGAGGAGAATGAACTTTGGTCCGATTCATTGGGTGTTTTTCATAAAGTTTCTTGACAGAGCTGTAGATGAGTTGCCAGGTTTCTTACACACCGAGTGTATTCTTATTGATTCCATTGAGAAATGTATTGCAGGCACTTTGACATGGTTTTAAGACTCATCTTCAAAAGAGTGGGACATTATATCTAAAGGACTTTCACCAAATGAGAACTTAATGAAAAGTGAAAAGTGTGTGTTTTCTCAGTACCATCTGGTTTCAATCATGGCAATATCCTAAACATGACCAGTTTCTTGAATCAGCTACCCTCAGCTTTCCTCCCAGATGTTAGGCACTCATTATTCCAGTCAGGCCTCTCCGATAGCTACACAAATCCAACTCTTTCACCAGTGGAGCTCGCATAGAACTCAGCTATTCACTCATTCACTTCATAATCACTTTACAACAGCTGTTTTCACTGTGTGTGGATCTACACTGTCAGTGAACAATCTTAAATAGTACTGTTTTTACAATTTTAGTGTTTGCTTCTCACCTTGATTCATCCACATTTAGAACCTTAATGTTAGAACAGTCGTCACGCAAAAAACTGGACATAATTTAGCCTTTATGCACTAAACATGACTTGATAATGACCAGCATACTATATCTGAGTCTGTGAAAAACAAGGCGGTGATCGGACTTTTAAAATAACCCCCTCCTGGTTTTGTTGTTGCAATCAATAGCACACTCAAAATTCCCCAAATTCCTCCCCAGCTCGCTGTTGATGTATTGAAACTCAAGACAAAAGGGAAACTGTAACAAAATCAGGAAGAATATCTTTGAGGGAAAAAAACAAAAATTCCTCATGTCTCAAAAAGTCCCAATTTTGGACTTCTTCATTACTCTATTATCTTTGTGTCTGTATTGGTCAGTTGGCAGAAGACGTACAGAACAGCACCTATAAATGTGCCAGAGTACGAATCTTGAACATCACCCTGCAGTTTGGACAGGTGAGGTGTCAAGTACTGTATATTTCAAGTTATGCATTTGAGGGTTGAGCTATGTGACCTGAAAGATGTTTGTTACACATCAATGATTTCTAAATTGATTTATTTGGCATTTAACAAAATGAAACCACTATAACTGCCCACCTCTGCCTCAAGCCATATGTACTATAAAATCAACACAATCAGCACCACATTTCCCATAAACTTCACTTCTTACTGCTGCAAAGAGGGCATTGCCACTCGATAGAAGCCCTTAGGGGTAATTCTAGTAATTACAACCGAGCCCTTACATACAGCCTTACTATATGTAGCTGTAGTTTAAAGCTTTTAAACGCATCCCTTCACAAACTCACACATATCATACTCACTCTATATTATAGATCTGTGTGTTACAGTAGAGATAGGATAGCAAGCTTTCTCTCAGTTTTTTTTTTTTTTTTTTAAAGCACTCACTTGTTTGCTCTCTGGTTTCACATGTGCATCTTGCATGGGAGACCGTGCGTGCACGTTTCCTTCAGAGGAATTTAATGCGTACCTTTCGAGAAGCCCTGCACATCTGCGCAGGTGTTTTCACTTATGCTCGCTAATTAGACCTCTGCCCAGGTTGGGGCGCCGGGCGGAGCTGTGCTGGGAATGATCACATGTACCAAACAGTTGTGCCGCCAAAACAGGTGCATCAAAGCTAACAGGAGCACATCCCCGCACAGCCAGGAGAAGAGGTCTGATCAGGCGCAGTGAGAGAAACATCTGTGTAGGTGTGCAGAGCCGTTAGGATAGATAGAGCTTAATTTCTTTTAAGTGGCTTTTTTTATTTTTTTGAAAGCATGCAGTTCAGTTTAGTCATGTCATAGATGTGGGCTTTAAAGCAATGCAACGGAATCACGAAATCACTTTATGAAGGCACTGATCTTGCTGTGCACAGGGTTATGGGAAGCACCCACATGACACAGTGCAGTAGCTCTTCTGCCACGAGGGCGACATAAGTCAAAGGAGTATTTGTGACTCTGATGGGGAGCTATTGGGAAAATATTGCTTTCCTAATTCTCTTCAGGGCTTTGCAGCATTTGAATATATTTGACAATTTTCTTTAGTAAGTGCTCATAGTGCAGCATTTCAAAATAAGATAAATTAAGAAGATTAGGATAAGTAAGTAACCACTTTTCCTCGTTTCCCCCTAACTATTCAAAATACAAGTCATTTGATGAAGATGATAATCATGACGGGGACAAATAAAAAAGGATTTTATTTTTACAAGAATGTATGACTATAATTGACTGACCAACTAATTGATAAAGACTCCACCACTTAATGTTGTTGTCTTTGTTTTCCCAATTTAACATTATAAACAACTCAAAGAAGAAACAATGTTTTTGAATCAGCTTTGATGCAAATATTTAGATGAATGCACCATCATAAGTATCACAATTGTTATGGGTGTATACATTTTTCCTTACATCATGGATTAATATCTGAGAAACACAACGCACTTCAACAGACACTTAGAAGAGTATGACCTGGAATATATCGCTTATAAAAACTCTTTAGCCTCAATGACAACCATGTGTGTAATGCAACAAGTTACAGCAGTAATGCGACCATTGCTTTCCCACATATTATGAGATAGAAGAGGAGGGCTCAAATGATTTACAGCCGATGTTTCATTGATGACGCCATTCAGATATGTGTAGTGTAATATTGCCTAATGGGTTACTCAAAACCACAGCCATGCTGTTTTATGAACCGAAATTCATCGATATTGGCAAACAGAATGAAACTGAGTTGTGAGGCGATGACCCATAATGTTGACTTATTTACAGGCGAGTTTTTATCACTTTAGACTGTGAGATTGGACGGAAAAAGGAGAGGAAAACCGTGTAGATGAGATGAAGTGAGCGCAAAACCTTGGACAGAAACTTTAACTGATACAGACCTGCTATATATACAGTTATACTTTATGTGCTGTGGGGAAGAAAGGCGTCGGGATGTTGGACCTTGTAATGATTGGCAGATCGTAAGAAAATGCCCGAGCGTCATTCCGATGAAGTCTTTCACCAGCGTCAATAATTTTATCACACCTGACTCTAACAACCCTGAACTGCTATTAGTCAAATTGGAATGTCAATACTGACTTTACCCTCAGCACAGTTGTTGTAATATAAGTTTTAACCAATGGAGGGCAGTATGACTATGATGACGAGCATCTTCACAAAGGCTAAAGCCCAAATAAGATGTGTTCAACACCCTGAAATGCTGGTGTTTGGGTATATAGTGCATGATATGTAAACTACATGGTGAATTATGTGTCTTCTGCCATTCACCTGTGACACTAACACGTTTAGATCCCTGTGACTGATGAATGTAGATAGAAGGAAAATGTTGCATTGTTAAGTCAATAAAGAGTGAAAACATTTTGTGATTTATCGTCTTAAGTATGTTGCAGTAAGGGTTTGTAATAATGCCTTTTTCTACTCCTGGTATTCAACTTAAGTCCATTAGTTTAAGAGTTGTTTCCCTATTTACTGCATCATTCTCAGATCTGATAAAAACAGGAGTAACATTTTTACAGACGCATTTCAATTTATAATGCGTTTATAATATATATAATGGATCAATAATGTTCAAGAGCAGACTTTTACAGATGTGTTATATGTTAGCGTGGCTCACTCTGATATTTCTCTGCTGTTTGCTAAATTCTTCTTACCTTTTACAAATGCTCAGCATCTGGAAATGGAAGCATCTACCAATGTTTTCTTGGTAATCAATGTTTTATCTTCTTTTTACACTCGATCATTTTTTTTTCTTGTTGTTTCAAGTAGTGTTTGAAGAGCTCCACCGCGCCTTGGGATGGTTGAGGGTGAGCTGAGCCTGGACGGCAGATATCACCTGAGAGCGAACCTCAAACCTGAGGGTAAGACCCACAGCATGACCTCTGCAGTCAGAGCACAAATAACAAAAGAAACAAAGGCTTTTGCCAAGATTACGACAACACAAACGTGTATGCGCACCGTCATTTTTAAAATGTGCTTTCATGTAGTCACTGATTTACTATGGGTCTTGATTGTGTTAATTCTTGTTGTCAGCTTCATTTCCCTTTGCGCAGTGATTTTTATATCCTCATAAATGCTTTCTTTAATCATTGCCCATATCGCTTTCAGGTCCAACACATTTCTCAATCTTCTCACTTGATTATTAAAATGACAATATAGTTTCTCCCCTTACACACACTCACACCCACACACACACAGTTATTACTGTACCTCCTCTGCATTTCTCCGAAGAGCTACAGCAAACAGCTGCCTGATTAATAAGTTAGGTCCTCTAAATATGGCTCAGAGTCATGTATCTTTAAAAACGACTTAATAATGGTAATCAAGATTATCAACAACGTACCAATTATATCTTTACACTTTCCTCCCTTAATTATGTATAGTTCTCCTTCACCACAGATAAAAGGGCTGCTTTCTCAGTCTCAGGTGGATTGTTCATCTTAAGTGTTTATGATGGTGTATTTGTATCACAGCTAAGCTACGTTCCCTTAAAGTGGCAGTGAGCTAAAAGGGGCCTGCGCCTCTTCCGTGTGTGAATCAACCACAATGGAGGAGTTCCTATGTTTTATTTATTGATATGTTTTAGTGGGGGAAGACCTAGCATTCATTATCATAAAGGCCTCTAGACATCAAGTCACACACAAAAGACCCAGCCATCTCGCAGTCTCTCTCACGCACAGATCAACACATGCACAAGATGAGCAGGCCGCTTTGCTGTAGCGCCTCCTCGCCAGCAACCGTTGGTAGCTTCAGTGACAGAAGCTGACAGTGTCAAAGTATCTTTGTCTCTGGCACATAAACTGTCCCTGAAGCTGTCGTTGTGAGAGAGATGTAAAACACAGGCGTTTTTTTATTTTTTTTTCCCTTCATGGGGGGAAGTTGTTTTCATTCCCCCCCCTTCTAGTTTAAAAAAAAAAAAAATATGTCATATCTTTTCTGTCAGGGCCCTGGGGCGCCTGGTGGTGCTTGTGTTAGAGGAGGAGTGTAAGCATCTGCAAACCCAGCGGAGTCTGACCATATTGTACCTGCGCTCGTCTTCATCTTGCTTATTTTGTCAAAAGCTCAAAGCCGCGAATTTCCGACAGCCGTGTTGTCATCTGATCAGTGTGAGAGTGAATCTTTACGTGTGTGTGTGTGTGTGTGTAGAGAAAAAGACAGCCAGTAGGAACAGATGTAGGGAAAGTCAGTAAAAAAAAACTCAATATGAACCCTGCAGAGGCCTTCCTCTCTCTCTGTTCAATTATTTAGAGTCAAAGAAAAGAGGCAGGAGTAAAATATTTCCACAGAAGCCACTGTGTTCGGCAGGAATGAATAACATATTTATCTAGTCTCATCTTTGCCAAATAGCCGGAAATGGAAACAAATACCTTCAATTGGATTCTTGGCTCTGGTGTTTTCCTTGAGCTGCTGCTATGTGTACTCATGCAGTCATATTGAAAAATTCCTCAGGACCAAAAATTATGGAAGTGCTGACAAGCAGAATTTTTCATGGTATCTAGATCTAGTACACTTGGCAGTTGCAGGCAAAGCTTATCCTTTCTCTCGTCTCATGTGATGGGAGGGAGGGAAGGAGGGAGGGAGAGGGAGAGAGAGAGAGAGAGAGAGAGAGAGAGAGTGAGAGAGACAGCGAGAGAGAGAGACAGAGAGAGAGCGAGCAGGAAAAAGTGCTCACCTATTTAATTTGATTAGAGATTAGAGGAGGAAAAGAGTCACATTTCCTCCCTGGCACGTCTCTACTTGGCGCACTCTGAACCTGATTTTATAAAGAGATGTCTCAGCCAAGCACCACGGTAATGCCTGTAATTACTCTGAACTCAAATAAATAAATAAATTTGCTTTTCTTTGTGAGAGTCTGACAGGTTTTCCAACATCCTTCACTGGAAAAAAATTGCAGCGTGTGTGTGTGCACAGGCGTGTACTTTTTAGTGGCAGCCTATTTGCATGCGTGTCTTTGTGTGGGTGTGTTTACATATAGTGAGGCACTTGTAAAGAAGAAATTCAGACAGGAGGAAATTTTGACAGCTACAGTATAGCTTGTTTTCCCCTCTCTTTTTTTTCTGACTGTGATAATCTCTTCTCAGCCGTGCGCGCTGAAGGCAAACCTCCGTTTGAGACTGATAAGGTTCGAGGTGCAGCTTTGTAAATAATAAGGTTAGAGTTTCTACACAGTTGCTAGTGCTGCGACTGATTTCGCTCCTATTAGTGACAATTGGCTGTGACCTCACCTGCTCACCCATGCTGTCATCACTGAGGGTGTATCTACAGCAGCAGTAGCAGGCGATTAGATCATCCACTCTGGTCATAGAAGGAGACATCCAGACAAATGTTGCTCTGCTGAACCAAAGGAGGTCTGATGCATGTTGTCATGACAGTTGGCTCCTTGACTTTTGATATTGTTCACCTGCAAGAAATGGTTCAATATTTCCCATTTTAAGGGAAAAAACTCTCAAAAGCTCAGAAAGCAGCCAGACTATTTAAACTTTACAGTCACGCTGCCACTCGGATTTACAGAAGATGATTGAAATTGAACAGTGTATCCATTACTTTTAGCTGTTTAAGCAAACTATTTCAACTGTTAATCCATTACTTTCACCTAACTATTTAACCGTTATCTATTACTGTTACTTTCACTAGTTTCAACCGTAAATACATCACTGTTTAGCTATTTCAGCCATTCATCAGTTACTTGTAACTCACTATTTCAACTGTACATCCAGTACTTTTAGCAAATTTCTTCAAATATTAATCCATCACTTTTAGCTAACCATTTCATCTGTGAATTCCTTCGTTTTAGCTCACTCTTTGAATACTACTATCGAGCTCTTGCTAACAGATTGCCTTGTGGGAAATGTAGAATTAAGTGTTTTTTGACCCCGTACTAAAAGTCGGGATATCTCTCTTTAATCCGCCTCTTGTGAGTCCCTCAATTTTATGGAAGTTCAAGATGCTAGGGCACCTGTTTTAAAGACACTCTAGTACAATACTATTTTCCATTAATATGGATGCTGTAAGTATAACAATCAATGTTAGAAATCTCTCCCCTTAAAAGCAGACAGGGATCTTTAAAACATTCTTTAAAAAAGGGATATATCATTATATATATATATATATATATATATAATTGTGGGGTATCTTTTAGGGAGTTTTTCCTTGTGCGATGCAAGGGTCTAAGGACAGAGTGTGTTGTATCCTGTACAGTCTGTGAAGCCCACTGAGACAAATGTATAATTTGTGATATTGGGCTATATAAATAAACTTGATTTGATTTGATCATTAATTACTAACCAATAGGTAAAGAATTAATACATTTAAAATAATAAAATAAAATGTCCTGAGAAAGAGAAGCAAAAGGAAAAAAAATGACGGGATTATTGATGGGATTATACACCATGAGAGAAAGTGAGATATGGATCAGTTCTGTAAAGAGCAGTACAGTAATGCTTTGAACAGAATCACCATCCTTCTACCAAGACAACACATCGGCTTTCTCGCTCACCTTCCCATCACCGTCTGTCTTCTCTGAGTGACAGTCATGCTGATATTCAAGGCCTTCCAAACCTCTCTCCGTCCATCGCCTCTTTTCTCTGGTCAGTGAGTGTCAATCAGCAGCTCATCACACAATTTGGCAACACATATCTTCATGCTCACAATACCTCTACATCCCATGAGTCCCTCTGTATCCCTCAGCAGTGTCAAGCAGTCTCACCTCTCCGGCAGAGCAGATGTTCAGGATGCTCTTTACCGTCATGATCAGGCCCCTTTTCCCCGACGAAGCCCTACCATATAAATTATAGATGGTGAAACAATCTTTAAACATGTTCATTAAAGACAACGCTTTAAAAAAAAAAAAAAAAAAAAAAAAAAAAAGCCCACGAGTATTTCTTTCAAGCAAATCTCAACACAACTCCCCCATCACTCCCCTTTCTGCTCTATTCCCGTATTCTGTTTTCCCAGTCAACTGGTACGTGTGAGGGGAAAGAGAGAGACAGTGCCTCAGCAACCTTGACTGGAGACAAGCAGGAGACACATGCGTGACTGGATCGACTTCGCCTGTGATGGCTGTTAGCTAGCTTTC
Organism: Bovichtus diacanthus; assembly: GCA_943590825.1. Classification (NCBI taxonomy): domain Eukaryota; kingdom Metazoa; phylum Chordata; class Actinopteri; order Perciformes; family Bovichtidae; genus Bovichtus; species Bovichtus diacanthus. The sequence goes on along the minus strand of CALSBV010012277.1, from coordinate 3,443,001 downwards.
CTCCAGAAGCCGCCTGCCTGCCTGCCTGCCTGCCTGCCTGCTGATGTACTATTACTCGCTCTGGAAGAGATGCTTGTGTGGAGGATGACACATTATTATCCTTTAATCTCGGTCTCAGCTTGTTGAGCATCAAATTGAAATATCCTGAACAGATGTAAAAACACATGTGAGCCTGGGCGCGCAAGCTGTGCTGCGCTTTGTTTCATCTATCCGTGATGTGAGCCTTAAGGAGAAGCTTTTTAAAATTTCATCACTATTCAAAAGGATAATTAATACGTACCCCCAGGCTTTGATTATGCGATACCCAGTGTGTAGTGCTGGTGTTGCCATAATGAGCCACTCATCAGTGCTCTGCCTGTGCCTCCAACAAACATACAGTTTGCATAAGGTACTTAAGATTCTGCTAAGGCACCAACATGCTTGTGTGTGCTTATGTGTGTATGCACCTGCGTATATCTATATGTAGCTCCCTGTGTATGCATGTGAAGTGTGAGTCGCCTTCTAATTTGCAGCACAATGCTATAGGTTAGATCACACTGTTGCAGTTTGTTTACAACAGGACCCCTGTCAGATTGTCAGCAGATAGCGGGGCCCTTCCTATAAAGCCTGCCACTGCCTCCACCCACACACCCCTCCCCTCACACACAGAAACACACACACACACACGCTCTCCAGCTCGTTCGTAGCCTAAAAGCTGGCGAGGATGGTGGTTGTCAGCGAGTGAGTGCTGAGGTGATGCAGCAGCAAGATGGACAGGCAGGTGGAGACTGACAGGCCATGGAATACGAAGGGGAATATTGGGAGTTCACACATAATGAGACCTGTCAATTTGAATGCCTCAAGGCTAAGCAGTGAGCCGGCCGCGGCTGACGACTGAGGCAGCCATTTCTTGTCAGCAAAAAAATATTTCAGGGTAATCTCTCACCCTTGACCCTGGCCAGTCTCTAAACAACACTGTTACGAGCAATTACACCGTCGTAGTATGGATGCAACCGCCGCTTTCTGAATGGTAAAACACACCAAACTGATGCCACTGAGAATACAAAGCTGCCTGTTTTTAAGTAGGACGTGCTCGTTTTAAGGGTTAATATCAACCATCAGTTAACGTCAGATAAAGAAATGTCTTTCCGTGCATCAATGAGGGTTAATCTGTCCTAGTCGAACCCTACCCAGGAGCACCTTTCTTGTGTGTTGGCGTGACAGATAAAAGGACATCACTGTCACAGGGGCAGGATCTCTACTGACGTCCTATTCCCTATACAATGTGCTGCTTCTGCTTAAAGATACTCAGGGATCTGGTCCAAAGTAGTGGGGTAAATGGGGAGTAGAGAATGTCATCCGAGATTTGCGCAGGGCCTCAGATAGCCTGTGATGGCGCATTACCCTGTTAGGAATTTAGCATGTTCACCCGGCGCTGAAGTGACACGCGAGAGGGGCACTGGGACCTGCTGACAGCAGACGGACCTGTGCAACTTCTCTGTCCTTAAATCCAATTCCATGCTTGACACCAGGCAGAATTAGCTTTGGACAGGTGAGTGATAAGTTCCCTGGGTGCTTTCACCAAATAGATCCAAGCCATCTTACAGAGCAGTGGAGCCGCGGGTTTCAGGTAGTAAGTTGTTCCGACAAAAGCAAATTGAGCTATAGAACATATGGTAATCACAATCAGTGTTAAGGATCTCTTTGATAAAGCAAGACAGACATCCGTGTCTGTTTAAAGAGATGATCTTATCAATTACTAATCAATAGTCCTCCTGCAGTTTAAAGTGGATAAAATATACATTTTCCCCTGTAGAGTATAGAGCTGAGAAAATCATTAGGTTTGGCTATGCTGCTTGCTTTCAGGTTTACTGCTTTATTGACTTGTGTAAATGATCATTCACCAGGGAGGAGGTTGGATTTTGAAAGGATAAATAATGAAAGAGGAAACAATCAGATAGGCAACAGGATAATTAAACTAACACATTGGAATCCTGATTACCATGGTCCTTTTTTTCCCTTTTCTTCCCCTCTCCTCTGCTTTTCCCCTCACCTTCCCATTACCCACTCTCTCCTCCACTTCTAATCTTTGAGTGACAATCATGGTGATACTCAAGGCCTTCCAAACCCCTCTCCCTCTCTCCTGGTCTCTCTGGTCAATGGGTGTCAATCAGAGCTTGGCCCTCACGCAGATTGGCAACAAGTATCCACGTTCTCAGGAAACAATTATGACTGAGCTGCGGTGAAAATGGATTCCCGCGTTGACTCTCCACACTGCGCTGCTCTTCTCCCGGCCGACGGGGTCCTGCCATGGGAAGCAATTATTGCTAGATGCCAGCTGACAGCCCGTTTCTATTGCCAGAGCTATCAGGCTTCATCCTCGGGCTTTCTCTAGGCAAATAGTATCCTCAACACTCAAATCAAACCTCTTACTAACCATTGACTTCAATCGAAAAAATAGATTGTTCCCTTTGTTCCCCTGGACAATGCTGTGGGAATCAGTCGTATACAGAGGAGGACAATAAAGAGGTGCTTTGACTTTGCAAGCAGACATCTCAAACTGCTCCATCTCCCCGGTGTCCAACCCACAGAGAGGCCTTTGCAAAGGTGGTGGTGAGGCGGGTGTAGCACAGCCCTGTGTCCCAGACATAAGAAGAAAGAAGACAAAGGAGAGGACACGTGAGGGAGAGACAGAGGGAGTGCCCGTCATGGGCACGTGGAGTCATGTACAC
>CALSBV010012277.1:3389970-3435290 GCA_943590825.1 Bovichtus diacanthus | reverse complement strand
TCTCTCTCTCTCTCTCTCTCTCTCCCTCTCTCATACCTTTCTACAACACTGCAGCTCTGACCGAAGCACTTTATTCTGTATGACAGGGCAATGACGTGAGAATGGACTGCAGTAACATGCGACTACTCTTTGAGCCCTTTTTTGGCAAAGAAACAAAGGAAAGCTTAGGTTAGCCTAGACAGTCACAATGCTGTTGATTCCCTTTAGGCTTCAGAGGACAGGTTGCATGTTGTGAGAACCTGCCATAGTTTTTTAAAGCTGATGGGGCAGAACTACTGTACACTACCCACAGCACCAACCCACTCTTAGGGAAGTCAAGAGAATGTAGAGCTTTTGATTTAAACTAATGACTGTGTGAATTGATTTGGGGAAGAAAACGACAGCTATGTCAAGACTAATGCTTTAGGGTCAGTCTCTGCCTATTTTGCAAGGGATTATCTAATGAAACTAACCACAGCTTGCTAATATATGACTCATTTAGATTGAAGAGACAAAAGAGATGACATGGAACATGGTTGACGTACCTGACCTGACACTTGATCAAAATGCCGTTTAACAATGATGTTAACTAAGAATATTTTAACACAATACACCTCAAATGAAACAAACATTATGGCATTAAATAGTATTTGCTTAACATAAACTTCATTGTTAAAGATAGCTTGGTCGATTTCACCACTAAGAGTTTAGAGCAGAACTACCGCTACTAAGGTTACCTGTGAGTATTCAGAATAGTGGTTAAACTGTTGACCCGTAGCATGTTTAAAACCTTGTAGAATACAGTACAATAGTACAATACATCAGAGAAAAGAAAAGTAATATCATGATGTTTTTTTTTCAAGTTTACCTTTACTTAAAAATGGTTACGAGGAGCCACAACCACACTAACTTTGTCATTCATAGACAAAGTGATATGAAAATGTATTCTTCTGAGTATTAATCTGCTGCTCACACTGCTTCTACACAAATATGTATAAAAAATACGCGTCTTCCTGAAGTGTTTAGTTTCTTCCATGTACTCAGAGAGAAGCCCAAATAGCGAGCCTCCTTGTGAGTTTGACTATGTCACTGCATTTCATCAGAATACCCCAGACTCACCATCAGTCTGAACCAGTTCAAATAGCTCGACTCAATCTCTCAGCAGCCGGCGCGGAGGCACGAGGCCTAATAAGCACATGCTAAATGTGATAAGCTGCTTTGTAGCTGCCTTTTCCCTGTTATTTTTTTTCTTCCACCAGTCTTTTCTTCCACCCTGGTGATTTACTCACTCCAGGCGATGTGCGCTTTCTGTTAGACTTATACACACCACAGAGCAGTGCAAATAGATTTCTGTCTCAATTGGTCCCTCGGTGTCACAGTGGAAAGATACTTGGACAGAAGACAGGGTGAAAAGGGATTTTTATGTTAGAAATATTCAAGTGCCAAATCACAGTGTGTCCTCTGAGGAGGCCGTGTTTAGTATTTTTAAGAGGCCCCTGTTGGAAACTGTGACTGGAGGCTGAATCCGAAGCGCGGCGCAGCTCAGCGCCACTCATGAAAATTCATCCTCGAGTACCTGTGCAGAGCAGGTCAAACCAAAGTTTGGGAAACGTTGCCAAAACATCTCCCTCACATGAAACCCATTTTTGTCATAGGCAAGACAGATAGGTGCCATTTTGTTTCACTTACCGTCTTAAGAGTAGACATACATGGAAAAATGTCGCCTGATTACATTTGTCTTACATTAATATCTATGTGTGTGTGTGTGTGCGCGCATGTGTTGTCTTATGTATGCAAGTGCTCACATCTCACTTGTGCATTTCTGAGCGTATAAAAACAATGAGCCACTCATGAGTACAGCACGCTGGCGTCTCCGGCCCTCTTACCAAGGGGCACTCTGACCAGCTGGCAGATTGCACAGCCAAAGAGATGAAAAGCAGCTCTCTGCAATTCGCCAGAGTGGTACTGATGGAACCTTTTAAGAGCAGAATTGCTCCAGTGAGTGAAAACATGGCCAACACTCATGGCTGATGTCATATCCCAGCTGTTACCTCAATCAGAACAGGTCCCACCACGACTAAGTGAGTCTCAGTGCGACGCATTCCACGTAACACGCAGTTGCTCGATAAAGCACAGAGAGCTTTTTGAAGCTCTGGGTCTCCGCTGGTACTCTTGTGACCCCGCTGCCAACTACCAGGTCTCCAAAGGCCTGCTGGTTAAAAAGAGCCAGGCTCAATCAGCACATGCTTAGACTGGTGATGACTCCCCTCCCCTTGTTGCTGTTAGTCTATCAGTGTTCCCTTGTATCGCCCTCCATTTTCCGTCCTCCGTAACAGACGGCACTCCCATGCAGCTGTTGAGAGGTTGTCCCTGATGTCATCTTAATAGTGCCCTGCCCCCTCTGTTTAGCATCCATCTTTCAGCATGTGTACCTAAGCATTTTTGTTTGATGACATCTTCTTTGTGGTTTTCACAGTTCAGACCGTTGATTGACCCCCGTTCTTTTTTACCAGCAATACTTTGTGGAATGTTGATTGTGCAGTGCATTGTGTTATAATTGCATGAGGGACTGGGAGTCCGAGCCGGAGCAGTGAGTTTGCTGTCTTCTTGTGTCAACAGCCATTTTAGCCTCCTTCTCACCGAGAAGGGCACCACATGGCCAGCAGTTACTAGGTTTTGACAACCAGTGCCAGTGAGACCTCAGCCTGACTGTCAGAGTGTGTGTGTTTGTATGTGTGTGTTTTTATGAGGATCTATGAATGTTGTTGTCTGAGGTTTCCAGAGAGTGTACTGCAGCAGAATGGCCAAATACCAGGTATACTATTTTTCTTTCTTGCCCAGGGCAAGGTAAGACATGTTAGCATTCATATACACAAAACACTAGAGGCCAACTAGCTGAAAACAGGAAGGAGAAGTGGACAAACGACATGCACAGCACAGTAAACCTTACTCGGGGTCAGGGCAGAGGGACAGGGATGTAGAATAAGAGGGATATGGATGGGTTAAGCAGTAAAATGTGTTAGTGAATAAGTCTCAGGCTGCATCGCAGGGCCCGGAGCTTGTTGTTTTACTGGTAAATGAGTGGCATTGTTGTTTTTCTGTGTCATCAAGTATGCAGCACTAACACTCGATGGAGTGTCACGTCAGAGATACAGGTAAGAAGAGAAGAAAACAGAGAGAAAGACGGAGCGAGAGAACTCCTGTCAGTGCTGACTTGATTAGGTATCACAATCTAACAAAGCAGAGTTTACTTATTTACACTAACACTCCTCGACAGTTCCTGCAAATTCCTCCAACGTTGCCAAATGCAACTGTGAAAAAAATAACCAAACCCCCAAACAAGAGGAGACTCTATTATTATTTTAATTATGCTCTTTTTTGTTTCGTTTCCCCCAGCTGAAAGTCAGAAGAGGAGCCTGTGAGTGAGAGAACAAGCGTGTGTGTCGAGTGTTAGGAAGCACCCCAGTGATTCTTCAGCAGGTACAAAAGCTGCCATGTAGGAAATAGCTCTTATTAAAGTCAATACATATACATATTCCTGATGCATAATTTATGGCTACTTCTGTAGCATTAGAGCAAGCACTGGAGAATAGCTTCACACACTACCACAGTTTGGGATTTTTCAAAGCGTTTAGAAAAGGTGCACAAAATATGCCAAAATCAGGGCAAGGATAAAAATCTAGTGTGTTTTAGTAAAGCATTAATACTGCTCAACTGAGGTCACTTTGGCTATTTAAGTTATGAGATGAGTGTATTCACTGTGCACGGAATATGTTATGGTGAATCACAAAGTTTTCTCTGTGTGAGACATTTACTAACTAGATGTTTGACTGCGTTACAAGTGCAGCATGATCAAAAAACTGCACAGAGGACAAGACTGTTTCCATTTTGGTATAAAGTAAAAACATTCTCGTTCCCATCTCACGTGTCCACTGTGTCAGAGAACAGGTTAATGGGGCAAAACAACTCAATTAAATAAGTCAACAGTTTGTGGTTCCCATCATTAGCGGTGTAGCCAAGCAGGCCAGAATATTGCACATTCCAGACTAAAGCAGGCCATCTGGTCCCAGAGTGCACAAAACATCTCTTTCACATTAAGTGTTTATTGTTTTCTTAGATTGATGCCGTTAATATCAGCCTTTCAGAATGACAGATTAGCATCACCTCCTAATCAGCGCTATTAGGAGATAAATATCAGTAATTTAATTACTACAGCAATTTCTTTTACAATAATAAGATTTACAAATGCAAGCGATTAAGTAATTAGCTTACATCTCTGAAGATTACAATCCCCTGGACTTTGGTGCATCTGGTTATCTGAAGATTACACAGTTTCACTTCAGTCGGCTGCCTTCATGTTTTTGTGAATGAGGTTTGTGCTTGACCAAAGCGTAAAGCAGTTTGCAAATGACCTCCAAACCCCTTCAAGTGATTTTTTTTTCTTCTTTTCTTCTTAAGTGCACCATTTTCTGAGTCGACATGCAGCACAAGCACTACACACAAGGGAGCTGAATGCCTTACATTTATTTCAATTGAAAAATTACATGCACTTGATAAAATAAAGCCGGGCTGTGGGGTGACATATCTAAACAGTTATCAAGGATTTCTTTGTTGCTAGGAGAACACTGGCCCTTGGGCTACTCCTGGTTTCAACATTCTAAAGCTCTACCTTTTTTATTTACTAAGTAATTTGTCGGTTAGTGTTAATTTCCTAAATGCAACATAAAAGGAGCACCGTGCGGTGAGAAAAAAAAAATTAAAGGGGAAAATCATAAAAACAGCAGAGAATCAGGCAAATTGCTTCCATGTGTCTGTGGCTGCCAGAGCTAAAGGAAGCGGAGCGCTGCCTAAATGCCCCTGACCCGCCGAGACTGGGCCAATTCAGTTTGAAAGGCCCGGCTCTCTAATGAAGGCCTAATTTTTATTGCCACTCCATTGACTTCAAAGCAGTTCAGGTTGCCAAACATAATTTCACTGGAGGTATTTTCAGGTGCACTGCAAATAGTTCATAAATAATTTCCCCATTAGTCCAGGCGATGCAGTCTTTGGGTGAATGTTTCGTCTGTTAGGTCCCTAACACACCACTCCTCCCTCCTCCCGGTCTCAACACCACCACTAACAACAGCACACCAAGCAACAGCCCTGCATCCTTCCTCTATCCCTGCACCCCCGTCAGCCCCTAACCTTAGTCCTCTAGGAGCTTAAGGAGTCAAATACCGCTTAGTGGCTCTGTGAGTTTTCTGTTGAAGCAATGAGACAGGCTGGCCATGGCTCGACACTGTCAATCCCTTAGTAAGGAGCCCCACAGCCGGGGAGACACGGCTCCACCATTACAGGATTAGTGAATTAAAATAAATCCAACCTGAAGAGGCCCAATCACCATTGGTTTATTGGTTGTGACCATGCTGTCACTTTAAATGGCTACCTGCTTTTGTGCTGTGACTGGCATATGAGATGCAGCATTGCCACAGTTTGCCAGGCTGATCAGGGAGTGTCCAACAGTGGAGGCTTTGTTTTCAGAAAAAACATCTGAAGGAGCTCTAACCGTCTGAGTCGTGATTTGTGTCAATTTTAATGAATTACAGGATTTAACTGACTTTGGTCCTGCGACACTGAGCAGAATAGATGGTGCAGAAAATGAATGGCTGGATGGAACTGTATTGTTAGCTTATGCAGTAGGCCAGTTTTGGGTGGCATGGGGTCTGAAACTGCACGTATTCAAGCTCATCTTTAGCATGTATCTACACCAGAAATGTGCACTGCAGGTAGTAACTTGTACCTGAGTACACTAGAATCCCATAATAGATAATAGTAGTCTCTTAATAAGAGTCTTCAAAAGATTTCCGAGAAACGAGGCCTTCAAAACTGAAGTTTCTCTTATTTTTACAACTCAACCTTATCATTGAACGCATCACACAACACAGCCAGTCACGGTCCAGGATAGCTTTAGGTGCTACTTCCGATCGGTTAAGGCCAGATTATATGACTTTCTGTTTATCATGCTGAGTCTGATCACACTGCTGGAGGAGCCCTGACCTCCCTGTACAACATCTGGGGAAAAGGAGACTTTCCCACTAAGCATCAATATACTACCACATTACTTCAGTATGATCATTACAATTAACACTAGATAGCCTTTTAAGGCGTGCAAAGTCACCTAGTCAAAATGTGGTGTATCCTGTCATTTCAACATTTTAATGGATAGTGAAAGCCTCCCAGGATTCTGCAATCACAAGCGTAATTCAAAACAAACTAGTAATAAAAAGAATTGATGCCATCAAAGCACACATGTTTCCCATTTCCAGACATTCTCAGAGAAGCAGTGGAATCTTGTGGGGCCGTGCCTTGACTTAGCAAGCCGTTAAACTAGTTTTTCCCTTTGTCCAAGGCTCTGTAAAGAACTTCATAAAAACTCTGAACCTTTTGATTGGTAATAACACACAGAACGCTGCACGGGCCAAGATGAGTTGGGACAACTCTGGAATCGACTGGCCACCAAATGTAAATCTCACGGACAGAAATACCAGTGCCCATTAACCACCCCCTCCCCCCCACAACAACCCACATTTCTCCCCCTTTTTTACATTAAGATGTTATTATTGTTCTATAATTGCGTTTTCCTCCCTGCAGCAGAGCAGATTCTTTGAAGAGGGAAAAATGGAACACTTCTTTATTTTAAAGCAGGCAGGTATTTTTCAATAAGCTGGGGTGTTGTCTTTGTACACATAACATGCTTAACGTGAAAACAGGCCATAAATCACAGCAGTGATAACTGATTACCCTCAACTCCTTCTCTTTCTCTCTCCCTCCCCGTCCATATGTTTGCGGTACGTTGCTCAGTTTATCCATCTGATACCCTCCACCCCCCACCCAGCAATTCTGAATCCGTACACTTTGTTGTTGTGGTCTGGAAATGTGACAGTACAATCATGTGTTTGTGTCCACTGAAAGTACGACATAGGATGGGGCAATTAGATGTGCAGATATACGTATTTTATATCAAAGGACTTTAGGTCCAGACCACGGAGGGAGTTCAGGACGACCGCTGCTGTACACTTTTGAAACATAATACCCGGCACTATTAAAAAAAAGTTTTAAAATCATGGCTGAAACATAACCAATCATGTGCCCATTAACCGCAAACCACTCAACATAGAATATTAGATTTCTCTTTTTTTTTATGATGTAATGTTTTTAAATGGAAAGTGCTTTGTCTGATTTTTTTACTTTTGTGAATTTTCCTGCCATGGGACTGCTGATGAAATGTAGCAATCAAGCTAACTCTGGGACAGACAATGACTGCCCATTGTCCCATCTCTGAGGATGGATTTTTCATGTTTTCCATATTTTAGCAGATGGTTAAGCCCAATAACTTATTTGTATTCTCAACATTACTGCTGTCATTTCAATTATGTTCAACTAGTTTTCTTAAAACAAGCAGAAGTTATCTTTAAATACAGTGTTACTTGAGTTCTAACAAACGTGTTGAATGCATTTCCTTCCTCATAAAACATTTGCAAAGCCAATTTTACAAGTCTTTTTTAATCAAGCATAGTTTACGTCCATGTTTACTAGCTTGTGATCTTCTTCATTGCTGCGGTTCTCAGCGCATTACTACCACCTGTGGATCGATGGAATAGTGTGAAACCATTGGCAGGATGTATATCGCGTGTATAGCGCACAGCTGTTGGAAAATATTAAGTCTTTTAGAAAAATGAAGGTGTATATTTGTGACCCACTTTTAAAGATTTATGTCCTCAGTAGGAATGAATGGACTTGGGGCTGAGAGCCACAGACAGAGTAGTGTAGTCGTAAAGTATTGTTGGCTTTGGTCTTTTCTTGGAAATTGTTACCCATAAAAAAATAGAATATCTCCAGGCTTACCCTTTTAACGCTCATGGTATGTTTTGAAAAACGGTGGCTTGGCTGTAATATAAAGTCTGCTTTTTCAGGTAAATGGCTTAACATCACACTATAAGCATAATAAGCTAGGTATGAAAAGGTATTACAAAAGGCATTATGTAGCTATTCAGGATAATCTTGTTATTGAGGAGAAAGTCGAGCATAATAGCCATTTAATGGTCATTCATTAAAGGATCCGGATAAATGGGCATATAAAATAGGCTGTTGTTCTTCCTGCTTCTCACATTGCTGCTGTGTTTATCTCCGTCAGTCTGGTGTTTCAGATCTGATCAATAACACAAGACTGATGTGTCTCATGATTCATGACTACAGCCACTCTAATTCCCTTACACACACAAACCTTCATTAATGAGTTGTTATTGGAAGAAAGAGAGCCCTTGGTATCTGTTAAACACACATGGGTCCTGTTAATGAGCTCTCTCTCAACACACACAGTCGTCTCTCTGTCAGCTTTTGGGCACAGTCCTGCCCCAAGGTTCAAACTAACCCACACTCCTGAAACACGGTGGAGGAGTGCCATTGTTCCGCTGTGTGTGGCGAAAATGGTCTTACAGCTGAAACCATCGCCATAACCCTTTACTCAACTGCAGCGGCCATGTTTCTTGAAGAAAAATAAAAAGCACCTGCTTTGGCTGCAGGGACATTATTCCTCTCTGCTGCTGGGATTGAATGGGTCCTTGAGTCAGTTTGATTTTCGATGGATGGAGATGTGTCCAGACTGGCTCTCTGTGCTCTAGCAGGCCCTAATCTGGGCCCCAAGAGGCCCCTAGCCGTGTCCTTCATCCAATTCTGCCGACTCCCAACAGGAAATGAGGGCTTCAGGGGGCACTGGTAAGGAGACGGGAGGCTGAGTCACATGGAGGGGCACAGACACACTGCACACACAAAGCAGATGTTAAAAGAAAGAATCCAACGATAATATTTAATGGATCACTGGTGGAAAACAAGGCAGTTGCCAAGAAACGCATTTTCTTTGTCTTTCTTACTATTTCTTTCATTCTTTGACATAAATCAGTTTGTCTGAACCCAACATGCAGCTCAGAATTTACACCCAGGAATTACTCCGTTCTCCGACACAACCATTTCAGTTCAAAGAACGCTTTAAAAGTTTGGGGGGCTTTTGTCTTTGAGAGAGGCAACCCCTCCCAAGCAGAGGCAGCCATTAGACGTTCCGGACATAATTAATCAGAGAGAGCAGCACGACACTGATCTGCATCAAACACTCCCCATTTCCAGATATCTCCTCCAGATTTTCCACTAACACTTTCTAATCATAAATAATCACACACAAAAGACACTCAATTAGATTAGTCTCCGAAGTCCTGGCATTATGGGGGAGAAAAGACATTCCTCTGGTCCTGTGCTAACTATCAAGCTAAAACATAATTGCTCTCTGGTGACTTCATACCAGTTGCAAGCTCGGGGTTTAACTTGCCTTATTAGGGGATTTTCAGAGCGGCGTGGATTGAGTGTTTTGAGTTTAGACTGACTATGAAAGAGAAGATTGGAATCATCCATAGACAACGTATGAAGATTAGATCGGCCCTTGTTTTGATTATTGTTCGTCATGTTGTGAAGTTATCGTCTGCAACATAATGATGTCTGGAGTTTGCGCCCGGAGTTTTCCATTAGTTAGTCAGGTTTTCAGCGGGGGGGGGAGGCTCTAGTGAATAACAGCGAGTCCTCAGATGCTTACTGAGAGACTTTATGATGTTGTAGCTGCATTTGATATGTTATTCAACTTACATGTTTAATCCGTATGACTGACCGGTACAGTGGTTGCCTTTCGCTACTTCTTAGCATGATATTAGAATAATTCCCCAGTTCAACACCCCCCATTAGCCCATCGCTGCATGCCAGAACACCCAGCCTCTTTACCCCTACTTCAATTCAACACCTTTAAAAAAAAGCGAACTCATAACACCTATCACAAATGACAGATTTGTTGCTTGAAATTGATGAACTGGTCACGATCTTTCATAAGTCAGTGAGGGACTGTCCTCAGAAGGTGTCCACAAAAACCAACATACGTTTACATTCAAGTGACAAAGACCTCCAGCGCCCGCAGGATTTATGACAGGAGCAAAGGAAGGAAGTCAGGTGACGTCTGAGTTTAACTGCTGTTTCCAACGGACAGTCGATGTCGATTTTCTTTAAAAGCATGACCGCGATCATTTCATAACCTTAACCATGTGTTTATTATTGTAACCATGACCACGAAGGTCCCCTAACAAAGTATATATTTGAAACCAAAACGCAAAGTTTCCCCTGCCTCAACAAAATACTTGTTTCAACCCAAACCATAATCTTTCCCTCAACCTAACCAAGTCGTTTTAGTGCTTAAACCTGACCAAACCTTCACCATAGCCTTTCTTTGTAAAAGTGTTTGAAAGCACAGACAAATGACGTTGGTCTCCGATTCTATTTTTTTTTTTTCGTTCTTGAGGGCATGGACAGACAACATATTCTGTTGTTTAATTTGGAGGAAGTGAGAGGAGTTTTACATTTTAAATTCCTGTGCATACTCCCAGGGAGAGCTCGCACACGTCACCAGATCCAATCAGCGATAATCGGAGTGATTGGAGTGGGTTTGGAAGGGGTGTGGGATCGTTATTGGCTGGTAAAGGAATCAAGGAATCATTGCACTGAAAGGAATTCCTCCACCCAAACCCCAGATTTTTGTTTCTTCTTCTGCCAACTGAGATTACTGCATAAGGGTTTTTCTCCCTGCCTCGTCCCCCCAGTCAAAGAAATTGCATTGACCTCCTCTATCTATTGCTTCCATATGCGAGCAGTTATCTCTCTTGCAAATGGAAATGAGACCCAAAATTGCAACAAATGGGGCCATGCCACTGAATGCAGATGTTCTCTGCTCCTCGCCCAGAGTACACATGCCCGATCAAATTAACTTTAACCCCTCCGCCGACAGAACAGACATCTCTTTTACAAACCCTCCGCTCCAGCAATTTGTTTTGAGTCGAGGCCCGAGGAACAACTGTATGTCCACACGTGGTAAATAAGAAGTGATAGTATCAAACACCTGGACCAGGCAGGGTTCAGTGTTACCCCACTGGAGGGGCTTTAAGTCCTCCTCTTTCCATGCGTGGGCCCGGTTTAGCCTCCTGGTCAATTCCCTCTCTTTGGGTTTCTCCATTTCTGCCGGCTATGAGGGGAATCGGCTGTTTGACGGAAAACACCTGCTTGTGGGGTGATTCTAGGGGGTCGAAGCTGAGAAGCTACAGTGATGGAGGGATGAAAGAACAGCGATAGAGGAGTAGAGGGGGAAGATTGTGAGAGACTAACAGGTGCTTCCTCTCTGGGAACCTGGGAAAGGCAAAGCTCTAGTAATGTATGTAAATGGGAGCAGGCTCTTCGTGCCCATATCCCTTCATCAAGTCTCTTTCTCTCTCTCTCTCTCTCTCTCTCTCTCCCTCCACTCCCCCTCCTTCTGAATAATAAGAAAGCTGTATAAAAGTGGCCTCACAGATAATTTACCAAATTGGTTAAATGTTGCTGAGAGCCTGGAGTGTTAATATGCTTCCATTCAGAGCAGGCAGAGGTCAGAGGAGTCACTGGTTAGCAGGAACCAGACAGAAACAACAGCGCTCTGATGATCCCATCCCACACAATGCCCTTTAGGGTTGTTCTGTAATGACTAGCATGTCTGAGCACATCTAGCACTTCATATATCCACATTGGATATGAACTGTTTTTGTTTACCCACCCACACACATAAACACACACACTTCTGAATGATCTTGATACTATCGTTGAAGACTTTATTCTTTATCTTTGGGTCATTTTGTGTGCGTATTTTGCATTCATGCATGTACATTTATATCTATAGTGAAGCAATTCTTATTTTCCTTCCTCCCTGCCACCATCTGCTCTCCTTTAGGGACCCTGATTATGGCTAATGAGTGTTTCCAAGTCCAGTCCCTCATCTATCTCCACAGACCAAAAACACAGAACAAGCCCCTGCTATTTCTCCACCCGTGGCCCTTTCGCTTCCACACATCCATCTCCCTTCATCTCTCTCACAACACACAGCAGCAGCATTACCGCTGCTAAATCCATCCTATCATTTATAAGGCTGTCAGCTTAATGCACACAAATATTACATACATGTAGAAGGCATGCGGAATTGGAACATACAGGTGCTAACTTATTTGGCTGGGTCTGTTCTTGGTCCAGGCTAATGAGGAGCAGGTGAGTGGCTGTTGCTTTAATCAAGTGGAGAGTGGGCCAGGCACAGATTTGCAGCTTGTTGAAAGGCCAGTCCAACACATGGGCTTCATTATGGGGTTAGGGGAAAATCAGTCAGGAACAATTGTTTTCCCACTCATGCTGCTGTACTAAAACAGTTTTCTCTCTTTGTGTTTCACACACACCGACAGGATTGCAAATGCTCGGAAAGATGATCGATTCAAATTTGTCCGCTTGGAAGACGGAAACAATCCTGAAGCTTTCTGTCTCGTGTCTGAATACCAAACACAGGCTTGAATTAGTGTGACATTAGTGAGGACAGAGTATTATTAACTTTGCCGGATAAAAGTGATATCTGTAAATATAATTCTCTAAAGTTTAAGATGTTGTTACACTTACATTAGCAGCAAAATTATTTCAAATATTATATAATGCATTACATTTTTACAATTGAAAATATTGCTTATATGTTATAATAATCCACATTTTTTAATTCTATTAAAACTATAAGTAAGTGAACACATTTTCAGTACGTTCTAATTACCAGATGTATAATTAAAGCCCAATGTTTTACCTCAGTATATAATTAGCAAATACATATGTAATGCATTATGGTATAACAGCGGCACAAAAATGTTATCAATTTAATCTCCTGCAAATTGTGCAGACTGATTTATTGCATAAGGACTGACTAACTACCTTAGATGGAAAATCAATTCACACACACATCTGTAAGTGCTGCACAGTGTTATAGCTAGGTGATTAAATTGTAATGGAAGTTACTATAATTCTACAATAATCGGCACAAACACACTCTGAAATATTTCTTTCCAGAGGACCATCTCATGAGCCATAAGCCTGTCAAAAATGCTTAGAGAATTTATTCAGCTAGTTAAATAAACACAAAAAGCGCTTTATGCACCACAGTTATAATAATAAAAAAAACAGGTTATTATAATTACCAAATTAGGGAAAGTTGCTAAAGTTGGCATGAAGTAAATTCTTCTCAACCTACTGTATGTGCTTTGTTTGCACATTAGCAAAATGCTAGTGGAACCCAATGTAATCTTAACTAGCAATAAAAAGTGGGTTATAGGTAGTTTTTTTTTGTAGCCATGTTTACAAGTACACAGTGTGTCAGCAGTGTGTATGCATACATTTTGTAGTGAATCAATATTATTTAAGGAACAAAATGAAAAGCAGACCTTTGTCTCCTTCCTGTGTGCGTGGTTAGCGTGCATGTAACTAACATGGTCATACTGTACATTATTTCCTGCTCACCCAGCGGCAGCCATTCGCACAAATCAGGTTGTGAGTTTAATACATTTTCTAAACAAATATTGCTGTAGAGCAGTTTCTCTCAGAACAACAATAGTAAACAAAGCGGATGTTTTCTTTGCATAGTTTATTTTGTGTTCTCTTCGCAGCCTGCATGAGTGGATGAGGGTTAGGCCCGTCTGCGGGACAGCTGATGTGAAAAACTATCACGGGACTCCAGTCGCCACCAAAGTCATCAAATTTCAAATCTGACTCGTGGTAGCTTTGAGTAATGAGTTTAAAAGGAAATTTACTGCACTAAATATATTCAAACTGACTACATGACAAATTCTGCAAGCAAGATTTGTCTCACTATGAATCAAGCTTTGAGTGACTAAAGTGGGATAAACAAAAGGAAACAAAGTATGTTGGTGGGCCACAAAGAGCTGTTTGTGATTTATGGACCACTGGGGAGGTATAAAAGCACATTCACACAAATTATTCTAACAATTCAGACAAATGAGCAAATAACTTCATGTTAGTCTTGACGGGAATATATGACCATTTTGGAGAGTTCCAGCATGGTGCCCCCTCATTTCCAGTTTAAATGGAGTGATTCTTAAGAATTATGACGTTAAGGGACGACCATGAAACTGAGCACGCCTGTGTTTAAAAAGTTAACATCTGCATTTGATGAATAGCTACAACTATGCTCTAAATATGTCAAGTAAATAGTTACTTTATAATTTGACAAATCAACATTTGATTCCCAAATTTGTTTGTAGATTTATTAGATGTGGTTCCTGCTTATATTGAGACTGAAATACAGACACAAAATACAATATTTCAGTGAAATCTAAAATTGAATAAATAAGTTGCCGTGTTAAATCATTATATTTATATAGACACATTGTGTTTGTTATGTTGCCTTGACAGAGACACTGGCTGAATATGTAATACTTCAGTTTTGTTTGTTTAAAAAAAAAAAAAGAGTAAATGTATACAAAATCCACAGAGACAAAAGCCATCGTCTTTCTTTTCTCTTTGTGTCGGTTCCTCGAAGATGTTTCATCATCCCAACTCCCACAGCCTTAGCAAGGCCACAGAGCTTTTACTCAAAGCTTTTACTCATGCAAACCAAATCGCTTTTCTGCTTACCTCAACAAACTCACTTCGTATTCAGTGTTTTTAAGTATTTGTATTCACAAGAGGGATGTGTGAAGCAGTGCTGGCTTTCTGAGTCCAAACTGTGATGACTACTCAGTACTTTAAAATCATACGCTTTACCCTGTAGTTGAACTTTCTTGGGTGAAAATGTAGAGGAAGTGTGTGTGAGAGAGAGAGAGAGAGAGAGAGAGAGAGAGACTGTGTGTTTGTAACTTTGCATGCCTGAGTGTGTAAAACTCAACAATCTCTGCAACCGAAAGTTGAAAAATTAAACTCGACCTAGCTCTGCATCTGCAGGACTTCTAGTGAACTTCGGAAGGTCATCTCCAAGTAAACGCAAGGCCTGGTTTTGCATAAAACTCGGCGGTGGATCTATGACAAAGCCGCTTAATGTGTCACTCCACTGACAGGCTTCCATCAGTTCTCATTAAGTCCAGCCATGTCAGGGGTGTCAGCTGGAGTCTCTCACCATACCAACACCCCTGCCATATGAAAGCAGGTGACAGGAGGAGTTACTGTCAACTCGCACCAACCCCTCTGTCAGCCGTTACGACTGGAAAAATACTGTGCAAAGATCCAATAACAAGGAGTGTTTTGGCCGGTCATTGGCACAAAGCAGGGAACAATTAGGAATGTATTTTTTTTCTCACAAAGGTCTTTCCTTGGAGGCAGAAGGCCGTTAAGTTGTTTCAGAGACACCCTGCACCTGTAGTGCGGCTCTGTGAAGCGAGGGGCAGGCGTGGGAGTGTGAAAAGAACTTCTCTTTAACCTTTGAACCCTGACCTTCACACTGTTTCAAAGTGTAAAATGGGTGGCAGAGGAAGACATGGCTTTACGTTTGATGAAGAAAGCACGGGAGAGTGTGAAAACGAAGGAAAAGCAGCAGTTAAGTTGATGCTTGTTAGCTGCGCTGGGAGAAACGTGATAGCAGTGTGACACTTCCAGATTTCCGTGTCAAAAGGTGCGATTTTATTTGGATTTTTATGGTTGTTTTAATACGCACGAGGGAGAGTTACTTGCAAAATGAAACAGTAGACATGCTTTCCATGTCACCGTATTACTTTTACACTCACTGCTCTTTTTTGCGTAGTCATCTTTCGTCGGATATCATTTAGTAGGGGAATAGCAGAGATATGGAGCTGCACTCGGAATGTGCCTCTCTGTTGCCAGTAGGTGCAGCTGTAGTTCAAGCCAGCAAAAAAGTGAAAGAGACGAGGGGAGTGGGGGGTGATGTATGGTCTGAGTTAAGTTAGACTTAATTGAGGGATGATATTAACAGACCATGAAAATTTTTGGAGAGCTGTTTTGGAGCTAAACCTTCTGTACCATAAGGAACTAGACCACTTGGCAACAGACATGTTAAGGGGGACAGTGGGAAACATTTCCCCTGGTCTCCCATTGAGCCTGATCAGCTTTCCAAGTACTAAGAGAGAAAACAGACGCTGTTGTTTGATTACTCAGAGAGAGCATCAGTGAGGAAAACAGAGGAATCAAGGCCAGTCACACATTTAGCTCTTAATACATTGTGTTGTTTGTCATCGCCGCTGTATCTGACGTGAGGTCTGAGCATTGTTTGACTTTAGGATTTATTATGTCACAGAAAGCGTTCATATAGTCATGGTGCATGCATGTGTCAGGTGAATTTCTTTGAGACCTTTAACCTCTCCAGAGAAGGAAGTTTCACCAGAAGTCGTCTGAGCGTGTCCACTTCCTGTGGGTACAACCACGTTTCCTGTTTGGGTGGTGGCCCTCTTGGTACAGTCCTGTATGATGTGTAACGGACTGAGCAGCTGTCAGTGTCTGTATAGGCTCCTACATGTGTGTGTGTGCCTGCCACGCAGACCATAAAGCTGTCTAAACTTAAGCAGTGATTAATACACCCATCACTTTCTAAATGCTGCCTGCCTGTTCTCCAGCCTAGGCCTGCACATAGTAGACCAATGTTTGCCTTTCCCAAAGAGCCCTCCCTTTACGACAGCGCGGGGTCACGGGGAGAAAAGAAGCATTCTTTAATTTGGTGATTAGTCTGTGGACTCTTTGGGGTGAAAGAAAAGGATTGGCCTCATTAGCTTTAATTGTCTAATTGCCTTTCATCTAAATAGCGCGTAATTTTCACTTCATGGATTATACAAATACCATAAATGCACCTCTGTGTTATTTGTGTATCTTGCAACTCACCTCATGAGCAAAAAAAGCTAATTCTGCTGTCAGGGCCTGCTGGAGTGAGAGACGAGTGTGTTTGAGTAGTGGTACAGTGACAAATAACACCGTTGGGTACACCCATTTCAATGTTGTCTATGTCAACATAGAGGGACAGGGTTCTTCTAGATATCAGTCCTGTAGGTTTATGCTATGACCAGCAGTTTTAATGAACTCATCTTCATTTCTGAGGAACCATGTTTGAGCATGGTGGGTGGCTTTAAAAACTACGATACCCATTGTACAGCGTTGCTATTAAGAAGATGCCGATCGGAGACATGAATTAGAGTTGCAGTGACTTCAGAACGCTCTGTTGTTGACAGTTTGGAGCAAAACATCACCGTACTTGATGATTCCTCTAAAATTGACCCAGAATCCCAAAGTGATTTGATTTAAGCTGCAGATTGTAAAAGCACCATCCGCCATTAGCAGAACCTTGTGTGATTGGATGTTTCTTAACGAAATGCACCTTGGGAAATGTAGTCAATTATGTTTTATGTACACAGACTTTTCAGACATTTTATCGATGAACCATATATTTTCTTTTGCTCACACTTTTCATGAGTATCCAAGCCGTAGAAGTCTTATAACATTGTCTGTTGGAAAAATGAAAGGATTTTTTTCTTGTGGCACTAAGGGCGGCCAAAATAGCTCCTCCCAATTCACAATTCTATTAGTTGACTGTTTGTTAAACCCCTCCAGGATCATCCAATCGCAGCTTAGTTACTGTATGTGCACAGCTGGTCTATCCAGGCAGTGAGCAACATAAAAGATTCTATATCTTAAGAGTTTGAAGGGTCAAGTCTTTTTTTAAATCAACTTTCCAAAAATAGAAACACAAGAGCAAAAGCGTAAGGATCGGATTAAACATGTGTTTGTCTGCTCTGCAAACGTTAGCACGACTAGATAATCAGCCACTTTCTACTGGTTACCAAGAATTATCGCATTATCATTAACTATATATATACAATACAATTGTGTATAAGTGCCTTTTATGGTTTTGCTTTTCATGTGAGTCAGCTCAGAGAAATTTGAAAGCCAACTGGAGTTATTGTTATTTTTAAATCACAGAGTTAATGTCATCCCCCAGGATTATTATTGATTAGCTAGCTGCAGTAGCTACAGTTGATACAATTTGCCAGCAACTGTTGTCATTCAGCCAGTAAAATCAACGGTCAACAAAAAATTAGAAGTCAACTGCGTTTTTCAACTTCTGTTTGAAATGCAGGTCCAATTGTTTCAATAATCGCTATCATTTTGGTGCTAAATTTTACTCTGTTAACCTTAGAAATGGCTTACGGTGCAGTGCTAGATTGAACAGGCGAAGATTGACAGGTGTAGCAATAGTAACGGAGACGGAGCTTAGCGGGTCAATTATTCTAGTGTTATGATGGCTATTTTTTTAGCTTGATTTGTAACTTGGACCTTCTCAAAAAGACAAGAATAAGAGAGAAAAGAACGGCCCCTGCCTGTGTTGAGGTGTGTGTGCAGAGGGCTGGTGTTTGGAGGGGGGATTGCTTAAGCATTAACACAGACATAAACAGATCAGCTTGTCTACCGTATACCGCCTCACTCCGTGTCCCACCTCCTTGTGTGTCAAGACCACAGTAGGCATCATCCCTCTGTAGAGGAACAGGCGCTGTAAGTGAGCAGTCTTTCCTTCATTCACACCCCCGCCCCCCCCAAAAAAAAACAGAAAACACACTTATCTATGCCGGGGCCACCTGCCAGTGCAGGCCTGTCCTTTGTGTGGATGTCTGTATAAGCCTGGGATTCTGTTACCACGCTCCCTAGGGAGCGCAGACACTGCTGTAGGCAGCCGAGCTACTGATAGACTGGATGCTTGAACATGATGACATACAGGCTCGTCAGTGAGAGTAAGAAGTACATCACTTATTATCTGTGCAGATATAGACAGCGGTGTTAAGTTCCTCTAGCTTTCGTTGCTCAACGTCATTTCTTATAGAAAGCTTGTTCAGACGTTCTTTCTGAAAAATGGAAACATGATACCGGTGTTTTCTGTCTACATTGTACAGTTATCTACTACTTTACTGGACGGTGTAATAATTGAAAATTTTACCAAAGATAAGGGACAACTTATTTTGCTTAGCATTCAACAACTAGTTTTGGATCTGGCTAAGAGTGAATAAGTAATATGTGGCCCAAGCAATAAGTTGTTGTTGGGTGTGAACAGAATAATTGTTTTACCTTTGATAAAGTTACTAAAAGGAACTTTTAACTGATTATGAAACAGTCTCAGTGTAATTCTGATGCCTCTATATGACCTACATAAGTAAACGAAACCGTCAGCGAGAAGATTGGCTATTTCTTTAGGCCGAAGGTTATTCTTAATGCTTGTCATCTGTGCCACCGGGTCCGATTCCGTCAAAATCAGACAAAATCATACAGGTTTAACCAGAAACTCCTTCAGCTCAGTTTTAGCTCAGTGTACCTCATACACTGGTGACTGAATGTATATAGCCTTGCCAGCTTCACTACCTCATAGGTATCTGTAACTTGGTATCTGCCAGTTGCAGACCATTTTCTAAACTGTGTCTGCTGATGAAAAGCGATGTCTGAAACGAACATTATACCAGCAGAGCAGTTGATTCATTTTTTAATAAAAATAAAAATGAAGTTGCTTCCCTGTGATGCAGTCTCCTGTGTCCCTCTGAATCGCTGCAGAATTGGTACTAATAAAAATACGAAAACTGTCAGCTGGTGATGTCACTGCCGTGTTGTCAGTGTCAGTGAACGCGGAGGCCCTGGTTTGAGCTGATATACCTTCCGTGTTCACTGTAGTAACACATACTTATATTCGAAGAGACACTGGAGAAAAGTTGTTGACTGAATGGCTAGAACAGAGTTGGGAGCAAAAACAACTTGACAGAAAGCAGAGAAATTGCATTTTCTCTGCCTATATTGGATGTATTTGAAAAACAGTTTCCCTGTGTGGATAGACATTTAAGATTGTCAAAAAAATCAACTCACCTTTAAGGATGGAGGTATTGCTCCACGTTAGAGATGTTTTCAGTTAGTAGGCCTTAAATTCAACCGGCCACTTATTGCCAGGTTTCCTCTGCGGCTCTACTCGCTCTTTTTTCGGTTTTCCATTCGATAAGTCGTGGATAGTACCAGGTAGCTTGTACTTTTTTTTAGTACCACCTCGGTCGAGTTCTAGAAGGTGGAGTTAAAACACTGCAGACCACTGATTGGTCAAAGAGAATCGTCTCTAATCCGACACGGGACATCCGGCACAAACCGCCATTTTCCAATAGCAAACTATTTGCTATTTGTTTTTTTAATGGCAGCCGGCATAACTACGCCACGCACCGTGCCTTTCAATTGACAAAGTACAGACGTTCCTCTGGTGTCCTGTTGCCACAGCAGTTTCAAGCGGCGGTGCTACGCGCCTACACTAAGGGGGTACTATAACTAAAAGAAATAGTGAAAAGCACCTGGTACTAAAAGTAAGTTGAGTCGGGCAGAGCCGTACCATGCAGTGGAAACAAAAGTGAGCTTTCGCGTTAGACAAGCTGGGAGGATAATAGTCATAAACATGAATTATATGGCACATGTCAGGACCTCATTAGTGGTTTGTGTTACTGGGTCATTCTGTGATGTTGTGGTTAATTCTGTTTACACAGTTGTTGAGTGCAGATTGATAAAGGACGCTGATGTTTCATTCAGAAGGCTATAAATCCACATGCACATACTGTAGCTCCACAGATGGAGACAAACATAATCTCGGGCTTCACCTTCTAGACCAACTGTCAAATTTGATTGTAGGAAAGTATTTAGTTGGCTATTTTCCTTAAATTAAATCGAATTATGTAATCATTGTGGATATCCAGCAGGAGTGTATACATAAGAAGTATAATGACTTTTGCATGTCTCTATTAAGGAGCCCTCAATCTCAGAGGTCTGAATGGGAAATGCAGCCCATCTGCTGAACAAGGCAGCAGGGATAGAGATGATTGCATCACAGGATCATCCATTAGTGCTGTCATCTGGAATTCACCATGGGACCACAGTGCTGTGAGCTGCTCGGCTCAGACCAGTTCATTTAGCAAGACACTGCGATTACAGCAGCAACAGTCTATCAGCGGGTCAGATGTGCAGGAGGTTGGCAGTCCTCTCCGAGCAGCGCAGCCGTCACATTTTGATTGAAGCATCTGTTACGTTATGACTAGAGAAGCACTGGCCCTATTTTCCTCCCCAATATTGATTCTGATACCTTCAGTGATCCAGAGTACTGATCTTATACTAGTGCACTTTTTAGCCGAGGTGGTGACATTTCTCTAAGGATGTGCAACATGGGTCAGTCCACCACTTTGGTCCAGACTAACATTTCTCAACGACTAAATGGATTTACCATTCAATTTTAGATACATTTACATATATATGGTCCCCAGAGAATGAAGCCTACTGACTTACTTTAGGCTTTACCTTTCAGCTAGCACCAATGTCAGGTGATATTTTTTTCTTTGTCCAATACTTTGGTTTATTACCAAATACCAAGCTGCAACATCCAGTGCTGGAAAAAAACTACAGTTCCTTGAATGGCCACATGAAGCTGGCTCCAAAAGCGTGTCAATCCCCAAAGACCCCCATAATAAAATGCCCAAATTTATAGCAGAAATAAACATGTTTACAGCCTGGTACAAAAAACAGGGTGTAACAATAAATAATTTTACATTGCATCCAAGTGTCCCTGCATTAATTGTCTTTTTGAAACAGACAGAAACATTCATTTAGGGGCCTTGAGTATATTTTAAGAATAACATTTATGAATTTATTGCGATACAACAAAATGTTTTACAGCTTCACTGTGTTGTGGTGGTAATTATAACTATGGTTTTTATATTTTCATGTATTCATCAATAAAAGGCCAACATTTATTTGGATGACATAAAAAAATAAATGAACTGTATCTCTTAACAAAAGCACTGCTAATGGCATGAAAAGTGCATGTATTATGCCGTTTATACATTCCAACATTTCATGTAATCTGCGTGGCAAAAATAAACTCCATGAGCTACATTTATTACAATTCTTCTCAATAAATGGTATCTTTTTGTCAGCTCACGAGCAGTGAGCTGCTTGGCCCACTAACGAGGTTCTAGTGGCTGTTGACTTGAATAACAACATGTTAGTTACTGAGTGGAGAGAAGAACAAAGACCTTCTCCTCGTTACTGCTGCTGCCTGATTGTACTCAGCCTTTCTCTGAAGACAGCTCCTAATATCATCTCATAATCTGCCATCCTCTCCTCCAGATGCCCCCGCCGCCACTCGCTTTCATGTCTGACTGTCGTTCAAAGACTAATCATTAATGTGATTTATTTCTCGCTGTGTATTATTTTGTTCCTCTAATTTGTTTGGGTTTTTCAGCACGGGTGTAAATCAGAATCAAAGCGATTGCCACTGCTTTTCCCTGTCACCTCTGTTAATGGCCTGTCTGCCGGAGGTTTGCACTGAGAAGAAGCAGACCTGCAGTCTACCTAAATCACCTTTCCATCCTCTCCCCTCATCAAAAACACAAAGAGCCCATTGGCTACTTGCACAAACACCTTCTCTGACTGACCCCTAGCTATAAATCAGCAGCTCTGTGCAATTGCAGGGCCAAAAAAGTGAAAATTGGCGACGGTAGAAAACAAAATACAATCATTAATCACCATTAAGTTTGTGAAAGTTTCGATACCAAAAATATTATAACTTGACACATTTACCAACAATATAGTTTGACACTTTTTAAGATATAAATGGGAACAAAATCACAGAAACACATGCATTTCAGAGATGAGGAGACCGAGTGAAACAATAGAGCGGGGATGATTGTCATCTGTCCATCATGTGAGGAAGGCGAGCAGCTTCTCAGGCGGCATGATGCGTAATGGGATTGGACAGTGCTGTGACAGTGAGCTGTGACCTTCAGCTGCCTGCCTACTCCAACCCCACCTTCCAGGGTTCTGGGAGGGATGCCAGTGCTACTGATCAATGGGGGCATTGGCACTCATCATGTCAAATCCACTCCTTGTCCATTTCCCATCTCTTTTGTCATCAGGCTTGCGCTTTCCTTCCGCTAGTCAATCACTCTGAGCTATGAACCTAGCTGCTCACGAGTCACAGAAAGAAGTGGTGTTCACCCTCATTTTTTTGGCTTACATGTAGTCTTTGGGTTTTAAGACTGCTGTTTTTCATCATCTCAAAGCACTCCACAAACTATACACACAGCCGCGCAAGTAGTACTC
Organism: Bovichtus diacanthus; assembly: GCA_943590825.1. NCBI lineage: Eukaryota > Metazoa > Chordata > Actinopteri > Perciformes > Bovichtidae > Bovichtus > Bovichtus diacanthus. The sequence goes on along the minus strand of CALSBV010012277.1, from coordinate 3,412,307 downwards.
ACAACAACAAAAAAAACACTAGGAGAGAATTATTCGTGGAGGCACATAGCCACGGCAGCCCTAAATGAGAATTTCACCAAACAAACACAATCAGGCCCCTATTACATTTCTCTTTCATGATGCTGAAAGGAAATGCAAACGAGATTAGATAACACAAAGGCCACAAGGCTCATTTCTCTCCGGTGTCTGGAGATGGCTAAATGCTCTAATTCCCCTCTCCGCTCAACTCCTCAGGCCAAGTCCCCCTTTTGTTGAACCCAAACCAACTGCATTAATGTAATGTAAAATTGCCTCTCGCAGGAACGCGGGTTTTTTTTTTTTCTTCTTTTTTCTAGCACTTTTTTTTCCCATCCCCAACCCTCTTTTTTTTCTGTTAGACTCTAAATTAACTGAGCACAAACCACTCTCGCTTTAAGTGGGCATGGCATTGTTTTGAACCATGCAATTATGGAGAGATTTGTCTGTCTGCCAGGGGTTTTGATTCATGGTGCAGCCTTGGCAGTTAGAACAATCGAAGGAGTCTGAACAGGATCTAATGGATAAGTTTGGACTGAGAACCGGCAGCAAGAGAAAAGAGTGCTCAACTGAGGGCCTTAACGTCACAGCTGCTTGCCGGTTCACAACAGCAGCGATAAATGGCAGCTACATAACTTCCCTTTGATTGGAGCAATCAGACTGAAAAAGTTTCCCATATGTCGTCGTAGCTGCGCTGAGGTGGGGGGGGGGGGGGAGGGGAAGCAAAAGAAGGAGAGGGAGAAAACAGGAGAGGGCTAATTTAGAAGAGGCTGATAAAAGAGCAAGAGAAAAGAAGAGTGAGAGGCTGAATTTGAGAAAGATAAGTGCCAGGGTTACAGCCAGGACACAGGCCACAGGGAGTTTAGTATGTCTGGCTACAATTAGCCATTCACAGAAGAGACTGAGATGATGCTTCTGGGAGCTGTTGGTCCTCAGTCATTAGTGATTATTCAGTCAGAAATGACTGAGTCTGAAGGAAAAGTGTGGCTGCGTCTGATAGTTTACTAACACATGTTTCCTTCCTACACTACAAAAGCCCCAAATCTGAAAAATACTCCAGGAAGTATTTTGATGGACATGTTTATGTGGTTTTGATTTCCTTAATTTTCAGTTGGCAATATCGATAGCGTGAAATGAAGTGTGACATCAGTGACACTTATAAAATTGAACTTTGTAGCGTAATTTGCCGCAGTTCTTCCTCAGTTTGCCAAACACCATTCTGAGAATGCAGATTTTCAAAAGCATGGCAGTACTCTGCGTTAATGTGGGTTTGCTTAGGAAATCTTATTAACTCTGAGCACTTTATGAGATGTGGTTACGATTGTTTAATTAAATAAGCATTAGGGGGTATTTTCAAACTCATAAAGAAGTTATTCCATTTCCTCTGCTTTCAACAATCTCTGAAAATTGTGTGATAATTAAAACCTTGTAAGTGTTTCATAACAGAGAGCACATTTAGCGCGTGACACTTTCATTTTGCACAAACACATACAGCTTACGGAGAATACAACTGGCCACAATACAATCTGTATAGGTCGGCAGTTATATTCTTTAGATGTGTTCTGATGTTACTAACATGACCAAAGTTTACTTTTTTAAAACTGTAAGTAGAACTGAAATAAACTATCTACAACCTTTATTAATCTCTAAGTATGTACAGCACATTATGACACCAGGACAAACAGAAAATAAATCCTCATCCACTCTGTGCTGGGTTTCGTCAGCCCCTCAGTGAGCCACTGCTCATTTGTTTGTTATTGCACCTGATGTGTAACGTGGTGAACAAACACAACATCTGCAACTTGGCGCACTGTGCAAGGTACCTTCAAAGCCTCAATCATGCCGCATCCGGGGATTACGTACACACACTCGTACTCAGGAACACAGATGTACACACAAATGGGTCCACGAGAATGCCGTTTATGAGTTGCTGCAAAAAGCAGGCAGAGTTGAATGTGAGTGCTAGAGCTTATGATTTTTACTATAACCATAACAGTAATAATTGAGAATGATCATGTGGTTTGCTAGACTTGTGTGTTCGCCCAGAGCTCGCCTCAGCTCCACTCAACATCTGAGGGACCCGACCTGCAAAGTTGGAGCTCCAGATGTGGCCGCAGCTCTCACCCCTGCACGGTCTCCCACACCTGATTTATATCCTGCTCTTGCAGCACTGCACATGTGAACACACCCACTTACAGTACAGACACAAACACATATACACACATGTAGCTGTATATACACACACGCACACACATTATAAGTGTAGAGAAGGCACATGTACACACTCTCCCACACCCCCACATTAGCACACGCATACACACTCACAAGCACTCACAAATAAAAACAAGAAATCAATGTAACCTGTAATTTTTACAAGGCTGATTTGAGTGTGTGTGACAGGCCAAATCCAATAGCTGCAGCAGGGCTGACAGGCCTGACATGAGTCTTGCCTTGCTGGCCCCTCAATTATGCATGGCCCAATGTTTCCCTGGATCTTAATTGAATCACACTGTCTCAAACTTGTTATTTCTAATTTGTTGCATTTGATTTCTGACATCAGCGCTGCTGTGTCATGAATTATGCAAACAGGAGGACCTTTAATTGTGAGTGTTATTAAAACAAAACTAATTGCAGATGATTAAAATGTGACTAGGAAGCAGGATGTCGGGGGCTTCACCCTGACATGGTTTTGCTACTACTGCCAAATAATGATTAGGTCTCACGGCTGTCTGAGCTGTTGTTGTTTTGTGGTTGTGACTGTAACCATGGGTGGAACATGTCGCATGGTTTAATGGAGGGACATGATGTAGTCTGTTGGTGGACTGCATGCTGCGCACAAGGCTCTGTGGTGATATATTGCGCCATGATGACACACACTCCATGCTCTCATTTAACAACGCGCATGCTGGAATGTAGAAACACATACACATTAATATATCCACAGCATGGGAGAAAAAAGAATTGGTATAATTCACAGTTTCAGCCGAATCACGCAACTTCTCTCACTTTTATTGATTATACGTCATGCATTTTGATTAGTTCGTCTTCCAGAAATTGTTTGACTCTCTCCTAAGTACATAGAAAATTGCTTTCAATATTGCCACCTCTGAGGCTGACAAAATACAGACACTGACATAAAATGAGATCCCCTTGAAATTCATTCTGTTTACGTGTATTGTCAGGCAGAAGTAATAAAGCTTTTTGATTAGATACATGAAATGACAATGGAGAAAGCCACATAAAAGTAGAATAGTCAATAAAGTGTATGCCCGTAACATTCCTAAAAGATTACCAAATAATGAGGACTCAAGAATTTAAAATGGTGCGTAACATTTTCTCTTTTCTCGGTTGAGTAATAACCTTTTTGTTCCTTACTATAACATACTCTTTTAGGCATTATTTATGCAACTAAGAGCAGTTGAGAAGAGCATGATTACAAAATAAGATACCATGTAAAATAATTGTGCAATTATTTCAATAAAGTCAAAAGCATGCATATGTAAGGTTGTAAGTGGTAAAATGAACCCTCCTGCTCTATTCATAAGAGATGTAACAATTGAATTGTGCCTGCAGGGCAACAGCTCAGCACCTGACTGTAAGGTAGGGATCCTCACGGCTGTGCTCCACACGGGACGTCGGAGATGTCTGGAAGTCATTTCCACATGTGAGGAGGCGGGAGGGAGGGCACACTTTAGTTTCATGAATGCTCAATCAATTCAATAGGACAGCTTAACTTTCTCTTTCCCTCTCAGAGCACATTAATAGGCCCACAGGCATTCACAAGCTGCATTCAAAGGCTGACTGTGCCTCATACAAAAGCAGGGTAATTTTACCTTTGGGGGGGGAAACAGCTGAAATCTGTGGTGAAAGGGGAAAAAATTAAGGAAACAAGCCAGTCAAAAGGTGTATTTGGTGCTGAAACAAATGTGATCAGACTGTGCTTCATGACAAAAGGCTTTTATCCCAAGTTGTTTTAGACATGTGGCGCTAGGTATGTCAATGTCAGTCTGTCCACTACAGTTGTGTTCACGCATTCATGGTCCTGAAGGACTTTGGTGATTCCCTTGAATTTTCCTATAGTGCCACCATGAGTTTGACTTTCCAAATATCTTAGCAATTATTGGATGGATTTCCAATGAAATTTGATACAGCCATTCGTGTTCCCAACAGGATGAATTCACTTTGGTGATTCCCTGGCTTTTCCTCTTGTAACATCATCAGGTTAAATTATTTGATCTGTCCAGTACAGCGTTTATGGCTAAACACCTGCAGAACTAAATCTAAACCAATTGTGTTCCAATCACCAAACGTTAACATGTTAACGTTGCTGAACAAAGATGGTAAGAATACCTGCAACTTCAGCATGTTAACATTTGCGTTTGCTGAAAAATGCCTTTCTTTTCTATGATGAACCAAACATGCAGCTCTGATAGCTTCCATTAGGAGAGGACTGTGTACACTACAGTTGAGATGACACAGCATCGGCCTCAGACTAATGCCATCAAGCATTGAACATTTGGTAAAATGCTCTACTCCTAGCTAACACAATCATCTATAACCAGCCCGGGTCCAGGAGATGAGGCAGTGAATATATACATTCCCTTGAACTCCCAAACCCTACCTGTCAGATGGCTGTGTCTCAGCCAGGGCCTAAAAAGCTTTATTCCTATTATGTATGCATGCTAAGCAGTGGGTGACGTGACCTGCCAATTCAAAAAGTCTATCTTTGCATAAAAGTCTATGTCAATAAGGTGCCCCGGTGGTTGGGTTTCTGTCTATATGATAAAGTAGCTAAGTATATTTTGCCTGTGCCTCCAGGATGCCTGCAAAACCTTGTCTGTGGAGATGACAATTAGAGTCACTTTCCACCCAGGTTAGGCCAGACAGGCCCTGTCAACCACCAGGAGAAGAGAATGGGGGGAGACAGAGAGTAATATGTGTACCACTCTGATTCTGCTTCACCTCGTGATCCTTGAACTGACCACCAAGGGGAGGGGAGGCGGCCGAGGTGGGGAGGATGAGGGAAAGTAGAGGAAAATAGCGGCCAGATACACCTCAGCAGTTACTTTCTTTTAAAATGGTTATGAGCTGTCAGTGAGTCATTCTTATATTTTCCAGTTACCATGTTTTCTCATATCAGCTTTCATGAACTCTGAATGTTCTCCGACCAATAAAAGTGGCATAAGGATCATCCCTGAGATGTATAATATATGATCCAAAGGGAAATGATCTGCTGCAGTGTGTATGAGACACACTGAGCACACATTGGGTAAATTAAACATTCAATGGGTAGAATAGCTTTTCTGTGTTTTATTGCCGTGCAGTCCAGCCAAGCAGCCATTACAGTTGATGTGCATGAGACATAGCAATGATCTCAGATCAGATTTGAATCTGACTCACACTCAGCCCCAATGTCTTCTTAACAAATCTAAAGTAGAGCAGGCTGTCAAACGTTTTGGCACAGCAGTACAACTGTCAGGTTGGAGTGTGTAAGAGATGTGCCGCATGCCTCTCTGTTGCAACTTCCCCGTGAAAAGGATTAATAATTTACATGGGATTACTCTAAAATTCCACCATTTGCCACAAACCTGTGTAACATTGATTTGTTGAACTGTCATAATAGCACATCACTCAGAGTAAACAATCATCGCCTCACCAAGTGCTGGAGGTAAATGTCTCTTTCTGAGAAAGTAAGATGGAGGAGGTGGGGAGGTTTTCATTCCTTTCTCGTGGTTTCCCATTGAGTGGCTCTCTGCTAGCTGAGAGAGAGAGGGAAAGAAAGAGAAAGCTGTAATTGCTGTCAGTCTCTCCTGAGCACAGCCTTAAAGGCAGCTGCTGTTTCACAGCTGAGGAGTGAAAAGAGTTTGGGCTGTGTGGCTTCCCCTCTAGGCCTCTGGAGGATTTGGTGAGTTCTCTCCCCCTTCTTGTTTACCTCTCATTGTCAACAACGGCACACAGTTATTAGGTGCAGGGGAATCAGAGGGCTAAGAGCCTATCACACTCAGAAACAGAGACACGGGTAATTGAAAAGATTATCCTCAACATGCCAGCTATGATTTGGAAGGTTTTCAAGTGGTGAAAGTTTCCCTCCGAAATATTGCACACAAATATCAAAACAAAAGGCTTTCCCGAAAACATCAATGCACACATTTTGACACGTCTGTGTTTACTCCAGATGCCTTGTCAACCACTTTGGCAGATATATATTCATCCAAGAACCTCTGCTTTTCCATAAAGCAGCTTCTAACCTGACAGACTGTATCGTCATTTTGTTTGCATTTAGTACATGCCCCATATACCCGGTGTTAGCCGCCCCATATCCCCCAACTCCACCCTGCTAAGAACAATCATGTCAACTCTGAAGACCTACCAAGAATTCATGCTTTCATGTGCAAATGTGTTCATCCCAAAATATATTTATTTATAAATATTGCACTTCCACACAACACTTTCATCCATACATTTTTATACGCCCATATGTATGGTTATTAAAGAGCACATTCACATTCTCTCCTACAGTTTCCGGCTGACTTAATCCCTCCTTATTGGCAAACATTAGAATTCGCTTTAAGTGTTGCCCACAGAGGTCAAATCCCCTCTTAGGGTGAAAAGCTGCAGGAAATTGCCTGCATTAGGGAGATGTATTGGTGTGAAAAGATCCCATGACATGCTGCTGAACAGGTCAGCTCTCTGCTATTTGTTCCTCCCTGCATTCCCTTTCCCTCTCATTCTGTCTGCTTTAGATAGAGTAGTAATACAATCGTCTAATTAGTCTACTAACAGGAATCCGGTCTCTGATTAGGGGACATTTCGTAAATGTCTTGATAAGACTCTGTCTCAGATTAGTAATTTATCTGAAGTCTTTGATGTATGGATTTAACATTCCCCAAGCATTCCCCCCAGAAATTGCCCTGTATCACCATCAATATGTTACAGCAGACTTATAGCCGACACCACGTTGTCCAGTTTTGCTAACAATGTGTCGACTGCAGCGTCATCGTCTCTCGTAGCTGATTTAAGTGACATTCAGCGAGCGGCTGTGATGCTGAGGCTCAAGGCATTTAAGGCTCGACAAACTGTTATACAGCGTTGTCATCTGTTAGCTTGTCTTTTTATTCTCCTTTGACTTTTCTCCTCAATCAGGCCCTTTCATCGCTTTTTTTTTTTATATGTTTTTCAGTGTTTTCCTTTCTTATTCGAACCATTAAGAGTTTACTACTTCATATTCTAGCATATTACACATAAACCCTTAAGTATTTTATCCTTCTAATAATCCCCCTACTCACTTAGTTGAATAGTGGAACTGGAATATTGTCTGTGAACTATTTTTCCAGAGTCCTACTAGTTTCTATTTTGTGGCATAAAGCAATATGCATGATCCAAACCCAGGAATGCAATTTATAATGTATGATGAACTGTAAGATGCCAATATCTGTAACTTCTGTTATTCAATGTTTTTTGTAGAGACTATCTTTACATTACCAAGGCAAAGATGTCTTGCTTCTAAATTATAACACAATCATCATACATAACAGACGTTAATATAATTGATAATAAAGTAATTTGTTCAGGCACAGTATGGAGCCCAAACTATTTACTACTCCCCTCATAATTTGTTAAGATTTTTTAAGAAGAAACAGGTAGTTTCAGAAGAGTGTGTGTGGCTCTGACAATGAGCTTGCGTTGTAGACTTTAAAGCTCTTTTTGACAGGGCTCTGTATCCTCACTCTGGACAAAGGCACCTTGTTCTGGTTGTTTGTATTTGGATTGTGTTGTTACTCAACCACATGTCATTCTGCTAAACCCAACTTTCACCCAGGGATCACCGAACATCCCCCTTGAGTTTGAATGTCTATATACTGAGGGTTTGTACGAATACTCTAACACGACACAGCAGAATGTTTAATATTAGTGGCTTTGGCTAATATTGTGCCACTTTTCGATGTATTGAACCGCACACTACCTCTTTCAAAACCAGCCAGCAGAGGCTGTGATGTCTTTAATCAAAATCATATATAAATCAACTTTTCTAAACAGGTCAAATTGAAGACTTTTACTGTCTGCAAAAAAAAAAAAAAAAAACGCTCTCTCTCAGATGTTAATCAACATGTTTGAATTAGTTTTGAAAGTTAATGAGTTTTTAAGCAGCCTCTGGGACTTCCCGTCAATAAACTACAAACTCATTTTATTTTCTCTTTCAAATTCCCATAAAGAGTACTTCCCCTCCAATGCTGCAAAGCTTTACTTTGAAATGCCTTGACTTTGATAAGAAATGAATTAACGCTTTGGAGAAAGGCACAGTGATAGCAGGATGTGATGGGCTCTTCTGCTTCTTTCTGATACATATTCTAATTGCTGAGTGCTGACCCCTACTCCCACTGATGAGCAGCCAGAGAGATTTTGACCTTGTGGTGTGTGTGAATCGATGGGAAGTTGATAAAGCCAAGTTCATTGCTGCCTAACATAAAACAAAGCTGATTTGTTTACCTAGCTAAGCCCGCGCGTGTCAATCCCATTACAGAATGATTTATAGACCAGCACCCAATGAAATTGTTTAAAGCAGATTAGGTAGAGCCAACGATCACCACTAATATGACAAGCTGATATGCTGTGACAGGTAACCAAGCAAACAAGTTCCTGAAATTCAGATTGAATTAGAATCCTAATAATCCTACAGGGAGCAGTGGATTTAATCAGGAGAGGAGAGGAGGAAGAGGGAAGAAGAAAAGGGAAGAAGGAAAGAGAAGAGGGCTGAATGAAGGATGCTAGTTCTTCAGCCACACGGGGGAACGCCACCTCTTTTGTGATTTACTTGTCAGGAAGCATCACTGAGTTTGTGTGAAATGGAGGGAGTGAGAAGAAAGTGAGAGAGATTAGGAGAGGGTGAGCTGTCTCCATACTAATATAGGGCCAATCATTTTAACGCTGCTTTGATAAAGGAGATCATTTTCTGATAGATACCCACATTTACATTCCCTCTTTGTCTTTCTATACACTCCTTTATATATATATATATATATATATTTATACATATTTGTGTGTGTGTGTGTGCGACTATATTTCAGAAATTAATTCAGTTAAAAATTGTATTATAATATCAAATATCCCAAGAGAAAATATTTGTTTTTAGCGTGATACAATATGCATGTGGTGTATTGTGTTACATATGAATGTTGTGCCACAAATAGAAATATTAATGTAATTTAATGTGCAAAGACTCCACTAAAGGATACAAGGAGCCGATGTCCCTCTCAGAATGATAAAAGACTCCCTTAATGGTATGGATATTGTGTTCCAATAAAATCTAGTTTAAGGTCATAGTACAACTGGAACATCAAGTATTTAAAACTAGAAAAGTAATCAGAGGATGTAGTTTATACCCCACTAATATCTCTGAGAGTTTCTACATATTCATCATTTGTCTGTTCAGCCCCTTCTCTCCACACACAGTGTCCTGTTTATTTGAAAATAATGAGAACAAAATGAGGAATAATACTTCTTTTCCTGGACACATTAAACTGATTGTATCTAAATTATGTTATTAATGTTTAACTAACGTGTATTGTTTGGACATTTGAATATGCATGATAATCATTACATTTCAGGGACACAAATTTTCCAGATCTCGCTACACTACACACATATATTATGCATGTTTAATATATCTGGTTCTCACGGAAAACAATTAAAAACTTTTGATAGATATTATTCTCTCAACTAAATATTGGTCATCACAATGTAACCAAATTAATCTGCTGCTGTATTTGTGTATTTTAATGCATGAATATCCATTTTTAAAAAAAACACTGCAGAGTAAGACAAGGGAAGAAAAAATGAATTATATTCGATGGCTTAGTTGTGGATAAACTTATTAAACATAGTCACGTTTGTAACAGACTTTTCATATATCACAAAATCTTGAGAAGACAAGACTCTCTTTAGAATACTAAATGTATTTCTTTTGCATGTGCATATCACAGACAAAAACTGTTATCAAAACTTTCCCTTAAATCTCTCCCGCATTCAGTTGATTAAACTTCCTTCCATAAATGTCAGCATTTTTTCCCCCTGTGATGAAGGGACATGGAGCTGGGAAGAGGATGAGGGATGAGGGGAAGACAGAAAGTTTCAGATGGGGACCTAATTAGGGAGCGCACAGCCCAGTTCTCTCCCCACTCCTAATGAGGGGGTTTGTTATGGCGCGGGCGAGCGGTGTGTGTCACGGCGAGGCCGAAGTGGAAGAGTGTAGAGCGCGGTGCGACCGACAAGCAGATCCCCAGCGCAGTGTGATTCTACACCTGCAAATCCCCAACACATTGAAACCAGGCCTCGTTTGATGTGCTATTCTTTTCATGTTGAAAAACGGGAGGGACCGAGGAGCAGGGACCTAGTTGAAAAGAGGCAGGGGGGCTTGGGAGGAGTGCCGGGGTCTATTAGGCATTTTAATAATGTTAATTAATGAATAATAGGGTTTGTAATGAGCTACCGGCTGCATTTTATTCATGTGATTATCTCACCCGCTCTCTAATTCTCTCTATGAGCACTGTCAAGGGAAGGCAGCGATCAAGTGCAACACAAACAGACACACACACTTACTCTCTCACACACACACACACACACACACACACACACACAACGTTGCACATGAACTGCAGGCGAAATGTTCACTAACAGAAATGCCATCCTCACCACAAAGAGGAAGAGAGGTTTGGCACAGATTAGGACAGAGTCAGGCACACAGGCCACGGTTTGGTCAAGCAGTGTTCTCAGCCCCAGAGGGACCCAGCAGGCCTCCAATGACTTCTAGACCTCCTCCACAGGAAATGAGAGCATTATCAGACACCAATTAGGCCAAGGGGGTGATTTACACACACACACACAATAGTGCACACATGCATGTAGAGACACACATGATTTATAGGCGGTAAACAGGTGGGCCTGTCTTTTCCACTATCGTCTCTCCTCCCTGTGGTGTGAGAGTTGTCCAGAGTGAGGGAAGGAGCAGCGTGTGGATCGACTCTCTACTCTCTCCGTCTGTCTTTCTCTCTCTTTTTCTGAGTCTTTAATCTTTATTTTCTCCTCGTGGCTGACATCTGCTCCATCCCTCAGTGGAAGCGGCTGAAGAGGCACAGAGCAGCCACTAGTGGGCCCCAGGAAGACGTCCTCACTCCTCCCACCATCTCACCGTCTCACCACCCCCTCCCTCTGTCGCTCTGTCTCAGCCACACACTCTCTTGGTGGTGGAGGGTGCAGAAGGGCCTGTTGCCAGAGACAATTCCATAAAAAACACAGTGGACAGTAATTAGAAAGATTTCTAAATACACAACGCTGGGTTTGGATTGAGTCGGGATCCATTGATTCACCTCTTCATTTGTTAGAGAAATACTGAATGAGAACGTTTTAAAGAAAATTTTAAAGATTTGTTCCCAAAGTCTGGATGAATCTGAGGAGATTAAATATATATATATATATATTATGTTTTGTGAAACCAGTGAAAACTTCTTTCAGTAAAATGTTTATGATCATAAAACTTTGACATTGACATTTGACATATGTCAAAAAAGACGCTACACACACACAGGCACACACACACACACACACACACACACACACCTGCAGCACCTGACACTTTCCCTGCTAGCCCAATTCCAAGCCATTTCCACCCCATCTCCCTTCACTTTCTATTGATTTTAAAATCAATAGCGGCTCCACCAGAGCTGTCTGTGTGAAATAGTGTTACACAGAACCTGTTTTTTGGAGGAAAGAACTTCAAACTACAACTGGCGCTGAATCTCCACACTTCAAGCTTTGTAATGATGGAAATAAATTAATGAGGTCAGCCTGGTGACATTATCTGCAGTGACTAAGAAAAGAAATCAAGTGTGAACCAAAAGCAATCACGGAGTTCTTCCTTCGGAGGGAGACCTGAAAGATTCCCAAAGCTGGCTCCATCTGTTTGCTCTGCGGTTGTAATGAAGTTATCAGTGGGCGCTGGACTTCTATAAACCCTCATCCAGGTCTGTAAAGATTCTCATTAAGCCCATCCTCATTGTCAGCTTCGACACAAAGTCGGCCCACATTGTTCCCGTCCTTTCTTCCTCTGCTACTCTGTCCCTCTCTCCTCTTCCTGGGAGCGGCAGAACAAAAGGCAGCCCGGGTCCCAATCAGCGCCTGATGAAGGGGGATCCCACTCAGGTCTTAATCAGTGCTCTGTTTAATAGAGCAACACTTCCCAAATATTATTAACCTCATCTGTCTGCATTAGGCCCTAATGGCCTCCCTCTCTGTGTATTGTCTTTGCAGCAGCTGGTAATGTACATATATATTAATCCACTCTCTCTTCTCCTCCACCGAGAGATTGCGCAGCGCTCTCAGAACAAACGGTGCCCTTCAGAGAGCGAGGCAGACACAGGTTAGGAAGCCACTAATTAAATGTCAGACTTGACAGATTAAAATTATGAAATTTAAAATCTGCAAGTGGCTCTTTGTCATTGTCAAATTAAGGGGTGCACTGTGTGATGAAGGGGAAGGGGACGGTGAGCTCTAATGGATTGAAAGGGAATGTGCTTTAGCAGCAAGCAGCTCTCAGTGAATAAAGATTTGCCGCTTAGGTAGCATGGCTGCATGTTGAATTCTTCCATATTCTCCCAAGTCTGGAGGTTGAGAGGCCACTCCAATGCTGCCAAGCCCATCCTGACCACTTCATTTAGATTTTTCATTCCTCTGGCAACACAAATACCTGGCCAGGAAACCAACGCTCGGGGAAAGCTATTCCACCTTTGGCTTTCTGTATCTCTGCGTTAAGCACAATGTATGGAAACATCAGCAGTCGTTATCTCCATCATGACCCATCAAGTCGTCGAGTTGTGTGAGGAAATAGCCAAATGGGACTGAATTTCTGAAAAAAAAAAACAAACAAAAAACTAAAAATTGCGCGGCCTTGGTGTTTCATAGCATTTAATAGGCAATCATCCTCCAGTACGGGCATTACTCAAAAAACAACGACAATGTATAAACACTAACAATTGTCCCTGGAAATTGTGTTTGAGATGTACAAGATTTGTTCAAAGATATAATAGAGATATTTCTGTAAGCGTGGTTTAACCACCTACACACAGCATCTCACCGAGAGTCAACTGGCAGAAACTTCTAATATCCCTGCAATTATAATCCTCCATTGTAAATCTAGTACGAGCTATATTTCCTCTGTCATTGTAGGATCGTAGGATTCTTCCCAGGCAGGAGCATCTCCAGATACTATCTAGAAATACTATTGTTCTAATGGCAGATTAGAGCTGTTTCTCTACACTCACTCGATGATCAGGGTTCAAAGAATTTGCAGCTTCGACCGAGTCTGTGCGTTTGACCCCGGCAAGGTCGAGGGCACGCGCTGTAATAAAGCTCAGTACGAAGCAGAGGCAGCAAACACTCAACAAGGATCAAAACGCAGGCAGCATAAGAAGTGACAAGATCTAATTAAATGTAATTACTCAAGCTGTAGTTTCATTTTAACTGACAATTTTGATTAAGGTAGCTCCACACACTTAAAGCTTTAAGCAGAGGCCAAATTGTATCAGAGAAATAGTATTAGTGTACGTGGAACCTTGACTAGCTAATTGGGTTTAATTAAAGCGGGGCCAAGAGGACTGTAGCACGTTCAATAAGACGGAAAAAACTGGTCAGAGTCACGGCTCGGTTCTGGTTTGTGTTGCTGTGAGCGTCTGTGCGTCTTTGTGCATGTTATGTGTGTTCCTGTAAGAACCACAGGGCGTAGGTCAAAACCGTGGCTTCATACTTTATCAAGTTATAATCTGTGTTTGGTTCTTGCATTCTACAATGCATTCACTCAAGTACTGTACTTTTAAAGTCCTTGTACTTGGGAATTTCCATATTATACTACTTTATGTTTCTATTTACTAAACTACATTTATTCATTAGCTTTAGTTAGTTGTTACTTTGCAGTCGGGAACAAAATTAGGTCCAAATGTCAGGTCACCTGCCACCATGGCAGATGTTTTCCTTACATTAAGAAATATAGATTTTTTTTTTAATCATTTCTAAATAAAAAAATAGTCAGGGATTAATATTACATGATATATTCCATATTACCTGCAGCAGTGGCAGGACTCAAAATTTAATTTGAGACCCTGTTTGCAAATTCATATTGTGTATACAATATATAATTTAACCAACACATTATAATATTTTATTATAGATTAAGCAACCCAGCACTTTATAAAGTAGTTTAAATCATTTCCACCTTTACCAGCTGTGACATGAGGGGTGTTTACTTATTAATGCATCACTAATTATAACCCAGTAATCTAATGTACTGCATTATGAGTGCTTTTACTTCTGGTACTTAAAGTATATTTTGATGTTAAGCCGTACGTAGTTGTACTTAAGTAAGATTTTAAATGCAGTACTTTATTTACACTGTTATACTACGTATACTTTAGTAATAGATCTGAATACTTATTGCGTCACTTCTAGCCTGTAAATTATCTTTGTGATTATAATGCATTGTTAGACTCTCTGGTAATTACCTGGAAAACATTTTTAAATATAAAAATAACATTTCCAAAAAGTCTACAGAATTTGAGTAGTTCAATGTGTTTTTCACAGCATGTATACAATACATCAGAATAAATGTGCAGTTACTAATCAGCTAGACAGCACCCAAGACAAACACATAAAAACACATGATTCTGTACCTGTACCCCTGCTCAGAAGCTTATATTGATTTATATCCAGATTGTGTCCAGATCCAATTGAGACAGATTGCTGTTCTCAAATCTGAATGAATCTCAAGTGCGTCTCGAGTGAGCGTTTGTGATCACATTTCCTTTCCAAAACGATTTGATTTATTCTGTAGGAAATCAACAACCACCGCTAAACAGAAAAAAAATGTATATTTGTGTTTAACCACAGGATGGTGGTGGCTGTTTAGTTCAGGTACCACATTACAACTAGACAAGTAATACAGCAGTTTCTAGTAGGTTTGTTGTGATGTATACACAACATAAAGTTGATTAGGCTGTAAGAAGTCACATGACCTGCTGTAAGTGATGTCCTGTTTTGCTTACATTCACAAGTCTGTAGTTAGACAGAGCTCCTAAAGGCGAGAAGTACAACTATAGGAGCGACGTTTTTAACACAAAATAAGAACTTGGTGCTCTCAGGGAGGAGATCTGTTGAACTTGCACCCTGGGGCTGTGTGTGAAATTGTGATTGAGGGTATATTAGCCTATATTAATAAAAAGAATGAAATTAAAAAGTTTTGTTGGTGGTTTAATGCTCTGGTTAAACATTTTATAGTCAAGCATGGGCACAACATGGTCAAAACATACCATAATGTCTATATAATGGGGTTCTGCATGTACTGTATATGTGTGTTGTGCTGTAAAGCACTTTGGATCGACTATGTTGTGTGTTAAGTGCCATAAACATTTAATTAATTTTTTTTATTATAAAGTTTAGTTGAGTGAAGTAGGCTACAGTATGTCATTCATTTAGCAGTGACCGCATTTTATTACTGTTCTTATTATAGCAAATTATAGTAACCTCATCAAAAGACTGTTGCAGGTCAAAATTTTCGCTTAATTTCGTTAGATTATGCTTCAAATTTCAGCAACTCCTGGAGTGGAGAGAAAACTGATCTCCTTTAAAATACTCAAAACTAAAAAAAACATTTTCGTCCTGCTAGTCGTGTGCCTTGAGCGTCTCGCAGCAAAGACGTTGCAAAATATGTTAACATACACGGTATTGGTTTTTATACATTCCTCACCATGGCCTATTGACATTGGTGGCTTCCCTTGCATATCAGTTTTGTTGTGAAGTTCAATAATTGTGGATGCCAGGTAGGTGGTAACAAAGTCCTCCACCTCCAAAAACCATGCCCCATATAGCAAAACTAGAAAGATAAGGCCCCGCAGTTTATAACCACAATTACTCCTAGTGTTAAACATTACAATAAAATGATGATAATAAAAAGCCCCAAATGTAAGTAATCAGTATTATGAACTGAGACTCAATGCCATCGAGCTTCACTGCAGTATCCCACTGAATTACCCCCAAATATGAAATGACACCTTTAAGACTGGATGGCGTGTGTGTTCGAAAGGTTAGTGGGGAGTGTGAGTGGCAGGAACAGCAGTTAGCCTAAGGTGCTTCACTTTTATAGTCACATGCTCTGCTGTTAGCAGACACGCACACACACACACACACACACCCTCTCAACTTTACACAAAGAGAGACACATCTTCCACAGGGATGAGGCTCATCTGCCTGCCCTCTGGTGCTATACACAGTTTTCAAAGCACCTGCAGCATTTGTTTTCTCAGAGAGTGTCTGTCAATGAAAGATGCTCCAGCCTATTTGTCAATTTACTTATGAGCAGGTTTTATCTTTTGGTTAAGATATTTCCTGTCATATAGCTTTCTAAAATGAAAAGGACTGACTGTATTCCTATTGCCTGTACACGATTGTGGAAGTAGAGTGTAACAGTATTTCCTAATATGTAGGCGAGCAGTTGTAATAATACACAGTAACATCTGTTTTCATAGGAGAAGTTGTAATTGTTGACAAATGCTATATTTTTATAAACACTTAAACATGTCCTTACATCTGCTTACAACTACATTATAGCATGTTATAAACAATTAGGGTTCGTTGATACAAGATTGTCACTCGAGGAAATGTTTGTGTGAGTTACAATGTGGTCTATTATTGAGTCCTTAAATTACATTTTATTTAAAAATGGCCAAAAGATCTGCCATTATAGTTTTTTCTTGTCCCAAAAACAAGGGAAATTGCAATTTAGTTCATTATTATAGATTGAAGTTATTTCATTTCATTTGCACAATTGTCTTCTTTCATTAAATTTAAGTATTGAAAGTTTAAAAGGAGGCTCAAAGATTTACTACTGATTCAAGACAGATTTCTTTTTTGTTGTTGCAATTTTGAACGTATCAATCTGAGACTGCACGCTTGCATGTGTGAGTGAATGTAAATGTTGTTAATCTATGTGTTAATCCCTTCCCATCTGTGCCAGCTCCACTGCTGCTCTTTTGCAGTGGTTTAGGTGTGTGTGTGTGTGTGTGCGCGTGTACGTGTGCGCGTGTGTGCGTGTGTGTGAGTGTGTGAGTGTGTGTGAGTGTGTGTGTGTGTGTGTGTGTGTGTGTGTGCAGGGGGGTCAGCCAGGTCAGCCTTGACACCATCTTTAACTGTTATTTACTGTGATTCCACGACAAGACAGATACCAGCTCCTACGACTCCACTGATGTATGTTAAGCGTGCTCCAAATTACCAGCCTGATGGATCTATTGATGGCCCATTCCAACCTGTCACCTAGTCTCCATCAGCCTCTCAGTTATCCCCCCGTTCCTCCTCCTCTCCCACTCCTCCCTCTTCCCCCCACCCTCCTCGCCCTCCGTCCCTGTGGGTCTGAATAAGAAATGAGGAAGCAGGCAGATAGAGACCTTTGTAACCCACTGTGTGCTGCCTGCTACGAGACAATGGCCACCACTGACGCTGTTGCAAAAGTTAAGCAGGTCTGTGAGAGAGCACAGCTGGAGCACACACACACACACACACATTCATGCATGCACAAAGACACACACGCATGCACTCGTCCCTGGAGAGACAAGAAGGGCAATGAAGACCATGACCGTGCCTGCTAACAGCCTAGTCTTATCACATCCTGTCATTTATTATTCTCTATACAGGCTCCTGCTCCAGATAGTAGACCTTGTCATAGGGGAGATGGAGATCCCAGAGGTATCTGTTACAGGTCTTGTAATATGCTGTCACCTGTGTGCTGCACTGATAATATCCAGCGAGCATTGATTGAGGGGAATCCAGGTTAACATGCTCATATGATTACAAACTGAAATGATCAGGGGAGGAAAAATCAACTCTTAAAAGACTTGTTAGTGCTGCAAATCAACAGCTGCTCAATTTCCAAACTCCCCACAGGCTTTTTCAAAAAACCTAACGCTGTATTTTAGAGAGGAGCTGATAATGGGCCCCATGGTCCCATTAGCCGAAAGATAAGATGAAGATGGTCAATACAGTGCATGTGTTCTGGTGTGTGTAGTTGCCCGGCTCTGCCCTATCAGATAAATACCACACTGAATCTAGTTGCGCTAATTGACTCTCGCAGGCATTACTGGGATTAAGTTAGCAAGCGTCCAAAGTTCATTACGCAGATAAATGCATCTCTTAGCCTGCTAAAGAGCCCTCGTGCAAACTTAACTCCCACACAATACAAGCAACAAAAAAGAAAAGGTTTCTCATGGACTGTGGAGTTAAAAAGGTTAGATCATTTTATTTGTTAGCGCTTCTGTGTACTCTTAATCACCAGCGGTGGACAGTAACTGAATACTTACAGTACCCACGTATTACGATTTTTATTTGCAGATTAAGATTTTATCTGCAAAATGTATAAAGAATTTTCAAAAATATGATGGATTTCATGGCTTCATGTAGAAAGCGCTATGTAAAGCAGTAACCTTCAGCTTCACCTTGACCAGGCTGCAACTTTAAAAGGATGTGTAAAAGTTAACAAATCAATAATGAGAATCAAATTATATATAATACGGGACCAATACGCATTAAACAGTACTTTTACCTTCCATCCTGCAGTAAAATGTGTTGGTAATACTGTACCTTTCTTATTGTGGTATTGTGATCCTCCACTACTGCAAATCCCAACAAATAATCTTTATTTGATTTTATTATGA
Source organism: Bovichtus diacanthus (assembly GCA_943590825.1). NCBI lineage: Eukaryota > Metazoa > Chordata > Actinopteri > Perciformes > Bovichtidae > Bovichtus > Bovichtus diacanthus. The sequence goes on along the minus strand of CALSBV010012277.1, from coordinate 3,393,549 downwards.
AAGGTGGGACATTGTGGGAAAAAGCATTAAGTTGCACATTACACATGCATTATTACAATTCTTTCAAACTGAAGTCATTCCCCTTTACAGCTGTTGATTATTTTGATGTCATTATAAATCCATGACAAAAAGCACTGCGATGACATCTGAGTTGATTATGGCGAAGCAATTTAACATGTGAACTTTGATAGCATTTGAAACACTTTGCTCTCACTCTCCTCTCGCTCTCTGTATAGCTGCAGTGATGAGTGACACAACAGCAGGTGCTCGGAGAACCGTGGAGAGTGCTTTCATTTTGCCACTTATACGACAAATTACCCAGACAATGGACCTGGCGAGCCGGGACCCTAACTCAATTCCAACTGTTGACTCTGGGCATTCGCCTGCATGCATTCGCCAGCCCCGGGAAAAAAGAGGTTCCCCTCCACAAAAAGAAAGAAAGGGAAGAAAAGATAATCTGAACACAGTCAAACAAAATGAAAGGTAATATTCATTATCTGGCCGAAGATAGCAGCAGATGAACTGCCCTAATACGAGCACAAATATGATTTAGGGATTCCATGCTTCAGACGGCCCCCTACTCGAAGGGATTTGGATCAATAATGTTCGCCAGCCACAGCAGAACCAGAGAGAGAAAGGGAGAGAAAGAAAGAAAGGAAGAAAAAGAAGAAACACATACATTTCACAATGGGGGAGCTAGAGAGCAAAGCACCAGAGCTCGAGTCAAATTTCACTGGTGTCAAATTAATTTCCGTGTTATCTGGAAATTCAATTAGAAAGGACCCCCCTCCCTCTCCTCCCTCCTCTCCTTTGTGAGTAAGAGAGTGTCGGACATCCCGGCGTGACAGATTACACTGCTCAGAGTGCATATCAGGCCGAAGTGTTGAGGCCCACTAATCCGCCCTCTAATTCTCAATTAGTGTAAAATGAGGCCATAAATCACGCGGACAGGCCGATCGATGGAAACGTTGTTTTAGGAGTGATTGGCAGCCTCCCCAAAGGTTACTGTTTAAGTTGGTTTAAGGTTACAGCTCTCTCCAGGCTGGAGGCAGGCGTGTGTGTGTGCATGTGTGTGTGTGCGTGTTGGCCTGGCTTGTGGTTGGGAGGGCTGGGGGGGTCGAACTCAATCTATATGATGCAGGGCCTTGGTCCTTTGGGGATACAGCAGAGGGACAGCACCAATTTTTAGCCCATCAGCCGTCCAATTTTTCTCCTTTTCATACCTGCTGTAGCAAATGAGAAACAAATTAAATTTCACCCCACTATCTCCACAGAAACCATTTAAATCCTTTATGGAAACCAAATTGTCCCCAGACAAATCGCCCCTGGTTCTGTGGAAATACACTATGGCGCTGCAACCGAAATAAATTTGTGTCACTCTGGATATGGCATTGTCTATAATGCCATTCATTGGAGGATCCTGGTGAAAGAGAGAGGGGAATAAAATAAGGGGCACTTTTGGAGGAACAAAAGGGGTGAAAAAGACCCCAGCTCCACATTCTCTTTCTTACTCTCCTCTCCATCTCTCCGTGTCTTTCCATCCTTCTCCTCTGCGCCCACTTTTCCCCTGCGAGGTGTTATTAATTTTCGGCCAGAGTTTTTGCATTCATGAGGTTGAGATTGAAATGGAAATGAGGGCTGGCTGAGTGAGCGAAGTGAGCAGCCTCAGCAGTGGCCACGGCCAAACGGGGGCCCCAGCGCGGCACGGCGCACCAGCGCTCAGCGACACGTGTCAGAGACAGAGGGGACTCAGCGGCCACCATCTAGCCTCTCATTCCCGCAGATTACCAGCCCCTGACATCAATCACTGCATCAGGGAAACAATGCATAAAACGGCCCCAACAAGGGCGATGAAAAATTACTGACAGTGCAGGAGTTGAGCGTGCGGAGGGAGGGCGGGAGGGAAGGAAGGAGGAGACCTAGTGCCATTCTACCTTCACCGAGCTAGACGATTAGTCACATTCACAAGGGAGAAGGAACGGGTTAGAAACGGAGAACATGACAGCGAGAAAGGACATCAAGCAAAAGCAAAATGAGAAAAACAGTGGGAAAAAGCCGAATAAAGAGGAGGTTGCAAATTGGGAGGCCATATTGACAAGTTAACAGTTGAAATTGCTCTAATGAGGTGACAAGGATGTGTTCCCTCTGAGCGTAACTTTTGATATTAAGCTTAATTATGTAACAGGAAGAACAAAAAGGTTGGAATCAATCTTTGAACACAGTCTTAATTGACAAGTCTGTCTTTCTTTTTTTTTTACCATAAAAAACTATAATGGAACTATTCTGTAAATTTGCATAATGTAATTTAAGAGCAACATTTTACAGGATGTTGGATAAAGCTGGCCAATTGGGGCGGCAGAAACAAATTGTCAACCCAAAATTAACATAGCTATTACCATGGCCAACCTTTTTAAGAAGAAATTGCTAATTTACACACTAAACAGACAAGGAGCAATATTTGCGTCTTTTTGGAGTCATGCTTCTGGTCTCTTCTCCAACGTAAGTCTAATATTCACTCTCCTTTTCTGTTATCATGGGAAATATCTGGCACTTTGGCTTCTAGGTGCTCTTCTTTGTTCACCAGACGTAACTTTGTCTGTCTGCTGTTTGGTGTTGGACAGGTAGTGTACAGTGTGTTTATCAAAACTTTTTTCACTGAAAACAGCTGCCTGCTGCGCCTGCAGTCTCTAATGAGAGCGGTGAGACTGAACCAAAACAGTAGCGTTGCAGGCCTGAAAACCAAAACAATATGCTGTTAGTCACTACGAGCTTCCACTTTACTGACTGACTCATTCCATTCGTAATATAAACATATCAATTGTTGCAGCTTTAATTAATCACAACCGAAATTATAGGCTCGTTTTAAAGCTGTGTGCAGCATCAGAAAACACCCATAATGTTATGGAAGGGGGTATTAAAAGGTATTATCGGGAGTGACAGCAGTGTTTGAATATTGTAGGGAGAATCTTTTCTTTACATTCTGATCACGGATTGTGCCTTTCAATAAAACCTTAAAGAAAGTCAACATATGTGACAGACCACCCGTCTGTCACATATGTTGACTTTCTCCAGATAACACTTTTCATTGCTTTTTGGAAAGGCCACGCGTCTGGCTTTGCCACGAGGGGTCACCTTTTTTTACGACAGTTTCACCTCAGGTTCACGTCTAACCCAATCGGGGCCATTATTGATGACATCACCACTTAGGGGTCCATTTTTGGGCCAGTGGAATTCCATTTCAGCAGTGCCAGACTGGTCTATTATTATGATCATTATTAACTGTGTGTTCTTTTTTCTTTCTTTCTTCCCCCTGCAGTTGCTCGGTGTCTGCTTTGTGTCCTCTGCAGCGAAAAGCTAATGTGGTGAAAGGCTGGTTCTTGTCTCCCGGAGCTTATTGAAATCATGTGAATGCCATTTGTGCTTAATCCTTCTGGGTGTGCCATAAAGAGAAGTAAGTCGGCAGCTCCTGAAGAGAGATGAGAGGACCTCAGGGGATTCACGTTGCTTCGCCTCGTCTGCTGAGAAAGAGAGGGAGAGAGAGAGAGAGAGAGAGAGAGAGAGAGAGAGAGAGAGAGAGAG
>CALSBV010012277.1:3369303-3389960 GCA_943590825.1 Bovichtus diacanthus | reverse complement strand
GAGAGAGAGAGAGAGAGAGAGAGAGAGAGAGAGAGAGAGAGAGAGAGAGCATTAGACAACTGACAACCTAACCAAAATACGCCTCATAATTTGATTAGGTTACAATGACAATCTTTATTTATAGTCGGTCTCAGATGCAGGGAGGGGGGGGGGGGGGTTTTTTTTTTTTTTTGTAGCGTCAGATTCATATTAACTGGTGCTGGTTTCATGGCTGGAACCTAAATAAAAATAAGCAATGTTCATGTAGCTAGAAGCTAATTACAGACAACAGCATGTCCATCGGACGCCTGGCCCGACTGCTCCCAACACTCGTTTGCCTCATTAGGTTTGTGATCACTCATTTTATTTAGTGAAAGGGTCGCCTTCTCCTAAACACCAGGATATCAAGTCACTGGAACACCTTCCATATGCATGAGAATTACATCAGAGACGTCGCTGTTGTCGAAGCTTTTGAAATAATAATGCGGCAAATGAAAACGCCTCGGGACGCTACAACACCTCATTACAGCTCAGAGTAGTTCTTGTAAAGGAGCAAACAGGCTGGAATGAATAGGAAGCATGGCGGCGCTTGAACAACAGTGGTATTTATATTCATCCGTTTACATCAAATTGTTGCTTCCCCACAAAAGCCTGAAACAGCAGCGGGGTTTGAACTCGAGGTTAATGAAAAAGTCCCTGGCGTCAAGTTACCTGCTCGTCTGCAGGCGAACCCGTCTGTCGAAACAAACATTTCATTTGTGCGCCACATGTTTCTCAGACAAGACCCTAGTAAAAGTTGTTCAATAAATTTTACCGTCTGTTTTACAGACCTCCCCTTTCCCCCCTGTGTCATTTTTTTAATTGAAAGTAGATTCTAACTCGGCTATAAACATCATTCCACCCAATCAGTGCTGGTTTAGATCAAATGGTTGTTTCAATGGGCCGCGTGCTTACAGATGCCTTCAACCTCGCCTTGTCTCCCAGGCTCTCGTACTGTTAAACACTCTGGCACTCTTTTAAGGCTGGGAGATGGCTGTCACTGTATTTTGTCAGCAAAGCATAATATTTCTTCAGGAGTTCTGAACCTGGCACTCAGCGGGGTAGAAATGAAAATACGGCAGTACATAAACGGAGGGAGTCAGCCGTAAATCACCTAACACGCAGAGGAGGCAGCAGGTAGACGCGCTGCTGGCTGTCACAGCACTCCCCTGGAAAGCAGATTGGACACCAGCCATCATGCTTTAATCAAACTGCACATAATAGACATGTCCCTGCTCTTTATGACACACACATATAGTACTGCACACACACACACACACACACACACACACGCACACCAAAGAAGTGAGCTTTCAGACTTTTCCAACTTGTGCTATTTAAATGTGGCTTATGTTTGTTTGTTTGGATGTCAGAGGTTATTCTTTTGTGGTATCCTAAAAGCGATCTTTGAAGCTTTAAAATTAGCGGTTCACAAAGACACATACACACACACACACACACACACACACACACGCAGAGAGACACAGACACACAGACACACTCATTCTTCAAAGGTCGGTTCTCTTCACTGTGATATGAAGCTGTTTTTTTTTTTTTGACATGCTGCGTGTCAAACGATAATGTTATTGTTGGCAAGACTCTTTTATAGCGGTATAATTTTATTCTGACTTTTTCCTTTTTTTAATTAAACAGTAGATGTCTCGCATGGCTGTGGGTTTGCAGCTAAGTGCGGTTTGAAAGCTAACACCAAACAGATGGGGAAGCATTCATATTCTTATGAGAGCAGAATTATGCAGACCACTGAAACAATAGCGAAACCTTATCTTACCCCGCGTGATGAATTGCTCCAATGAGCTGACACACTGAGGTTGTGTGGAAGTGAAAGTCCAGTGGACTGCATACATGTCATGGTGTTGTTCTCAATTCTTCTTTCAGTTACATGGCGGATTATGTTTCCTAAAACATCCCTCAAGTGCAGTATTATTATAGAATCTGCTTCTCAGCTTATAAACCGGGAACGATCGTCTTCATTTTCAGCATTTTCCACCGAACGTCACAAGTTTAGAAATGTCAAAAAACTACTTACAGCCTGTAAAAAAAAAATGAATGACATTCCCCTTGTAAACTCAAACTATGTAATATGTCATTTTAGTCAAAAAAATAGGGTTTGAAATAAACAACAACAACATGTGCAACACCTCCTGAGATTCAACAAATCATGTAGGGACGTGACTAATGATGCTCTCATCATGTGGGTGGATCATTCTGAGGCACTTGAAGGTTGCCTACCGAATGACTAATGTATTCAACTCAAAGCAGCCCTGATTGTATAGAGGCTCTTAAAGAACAAGTGTCCTCAGAGGCCCAACAGGTCAAATCATCAAATTTGGCTTTGAATTGTCTTCTTTTTTTTTTTTTTAATCCTCCACCTGCCATCAATTTACGACTGCACCTCGCCCACTCGTCCGTAAGCACTTAAAACCAGTCTTGAGAGGGAGCCACAAATTAAAAGGTGGCTAAGGGAATTCAAACAACAGAATTTAAATAAACCAAACTGGCACTTGTTTTTCTGATTAACCATAAAGACGGTTTGTTAATGAAGTGCTATTCTAGTGTCGCGTCGCCTGAAAAGTGACAACGGCTCCACAGCGCTACACTGGTCCCTGAGGGGAGGGAGACAGATGCAAGCTGATTTGAGAGCAGGCACCGGGGACAGTAAACCAAAACCAATTGAGTTATAGCTTCATTACATAAAGCCAGAGAAGGTGGTTTAAACTATATGAATGATAACCCAATATATTGGACATTAGCGGCACAGATTGACATGTGACAGGGGGAGAGTGGTAAAGAAAGGAGCAGATGGTTCACCCTGTCTCTCAGTGTCTCTGCTGTAACATGGTATATCTTGTCAAGGGGCGCGTTTTATTGATTGAATTCCTGCCCTCAGACACGGGTTCTATAGATACATGTGTCAGTGCAGCTACTGGCTGTGGGAAACCCAACACCGGAGCACAGGTTGTGCAGCAGGGTGGGGAGTGGCCTTTTATGATAGTCTCACAACCAGTCCCATCTGTCATCTGAAATAGCGCTTTCCTGTTGTCAGGGTCTTGCAGAATAGAGCCTCATTAACACTTACAAATAAGAGTGGGGATATTAGCAAAAAAAAACATCTCCCTAAATTATCTTTGTACATCTGAGTTTTTTGCATCTTTCATCGAATTACAACTGAGATTCCGTTCGGCATCTTAAGAAGAAGAAAAGGAGTCAAAGCCTCATTCTGCAGAAGATGAAAAGGTTATTTTTTATTTTATAAAAAAAAAAAAAAAAAGCCTTGGATGTGATCGTGTTGTTTGTGTTTGTGTTTTGTTATCCTGTCAGAAGGGTAATTGTTGCGGTTGCAATAGATCAAGGTCTTGTGAGAAAACAGAAGTATTGAGTGGATGCAGTTATACTGCTAACCACAGTTTAATCACAAGAGCACAGAATGACCCCACTCCCTCAAACAAACCACTTAATTGCATACAGAAGGCAGCAAAAATGTTTCCCTTCAACAAACGGTTTATCATTTGGTGTAAAACTATGAAATGATGTTATATAATGATAACCATCAACAGTGATCCAGTGCACCCAAAGACCTTTCTCATCAATTATCTGTTATTGGAGCCTCTGTATCCTGTGTATTGTGATATTCGTTTACGTTTGATGAATGTTGCGCTCAGCGGGTGTTTTGGTCCCCAGGATATCTTTCTCCCACTGATGTACTTATTAATAATAAATTGAGCGAGGAATGTGTGAGTTCTGCCTCCCTCCACTGTGATTTTAGAGACAAAAGAGTGTTTGAAGTATCCATCTTAATACAAAGACACTTTATTAGATAAAGCTAACTTGCCCAAGACAAATAGTGACGCCTGGGCACTGGAGTAACAGCAGTGTTCACGCTCTTTATTTGCATTTCGCTGTCTCTTTTCCTTCCTCTCACCTTTTTCCAACAAATTGTGAAATTTTCGACACATAATCTCATCACACGGTGATTATTGTGAGAAGGGCAAGACCTCGGCAGTGTCAGGTGAGGAGAGACCAGAAGGTAGGATGTGGTCTGAGGTGGGCTAAATAAGTTTCTGGCAGTGTAAACCACCAGAGGTTGTCTGCAGAGTCATATGTCATTGATTCATATTACCACATTTGCCACTACCCGCCCCTAATTCCCCACACCCCCTGCTGTTCTAACACTAACAATACATAATCTTCATGTGTCAGACATTCAAATGAAAATACAGAGAGTGTTATTTATGCCTTCATCGCACCTCTCGGATATGTGTTTTTCTCCCGCTCTATCAAAGAGCAGTCAGTCACCTCAGCCATATAAATCACCCTCGAGCTGCACTTTGTGAAAACATGCCGATTAAGTTTGTGCACCGTGGTCGGCCGGGAAGGCAGTAAATTTCCCTTGTAACAAAGTTAACATTGATTCAGATATAAGCACTTGTCCGTGTGTAACAACGATAACCTTTTAGTAGATTTGGAAAACATATTTGACACTCATTAAAATAACGAATGATTTTTCTCCTCCCCAGAGGAAGGCAGAGAAGGTGTGTTTGGACAGGAAGGGGGGGGTTAACATGCCGTGACTTCACCTCAGCCCTGCATCCTGAGTCCTCCGGCTCTCCAGCGGCCCTGGGATGAAAAGCACAGAGCAAACTGCCCATTAAATCACAAATTAAAAAAATGATGTTGGCATTTGACAGCAATAGGAAGCAATAAACTGGACAACATTAAACAAATAACACCCAACATTTGTTATACAAATAAATATCTGCTGACTACCAACAGAAACAGAAACATGTTGGGCAAGTTTTTAAAAAATGTAATCATTATTCAATTTTAATTACATAACAATACAAAGATGAAGATTTTCCACAACTTCTATATTTTCCACGTAGACATAGAAAATGATTTGTTATAGTTTAACAGGCAGTCAGCCAACGTTTGGGTCATTTCTGACCATCAAAAGCTAACTTAACTTTAGTCCTGATGACAACTCCGGCGTACCGGGCGTACCCTTCTCGTGGTTCTCCATCAAATGCATCAAACTGGCACTGGAGCGCTGAACGCTCAGACAAGAAAAACTGACCTTAACCCCCAATGAAACTCACAGTACGAACGCAAGTAAACTAATCCCCAAAACGTGTAAGTAGTAGAGTGTAGTATATCACTTAGTAGTGACTGTAATATATTTACTAAACATCCCTGACACTACAACACAAGTGTAATCACAACCTGTAATGTTGGTAAGTAATACTGCGACCATGATGAAACGGTATCGCCGCACCAGTTGCCCTGTTTGATTGACAAGTGATCCCTGGGAATTGCAGTTCAAAAGGTCACATTAAGAAGCACTTAGCACAAAGCTTTAGTAACATCAAATCAGCAAGAATTTAACCCTGAAAGTCCTGAATTTGCACCAGTCACCACTGTGACATAGATGAATGGATAATTGTAATGGCATTTAAGTATTCTGCAATCAGTGCAGACTTTATATGGCTGAATAGTGACTATACACAATAATAATGTCTATAATAATAATAATACAAAATCTTCCCTTGTAGTCTAATATACCTGTAGATAAACAGAAATGCTACATCTCTGATTTAGTGCAAATGATTGGATAAGTGTCCACAAACCAGTGCCTATATTATTAAAATGAACTATATAAAAAGTATTAAAAAAATCTAATTCGAACACAGATATAATGAAGTTCATCATATTCAAAATAACTAATATAACTTGAACAGTTTATACCTGCTTTGATTCATTATCTAAGGGCTAGAAATATGTAAAAACACATACATAATCAGGCTTGTTTCTAATTTATATGGTGTTTCTACAGTGCTGGTAATGGATGCTTGCATGGATGAAGTTGTAACAACAGTGGTGGTGTTCGATAACATCTTAAAAATAAACTCCGTCCCCCTAAATAAACCGCTGATTAACAGGATTAGTAACCAGAACATTTTACACTTCACGGACTGAATTAGATGAACCTGAGTTTCATGTTTCTACACTGCACAGCTTTTATGTGGAGTGTATATGTGAATGCTGTGTGTTAGCTGAGCTGATGTTCTCTTTGAATGTGTTTAATAATCTCCAAGCAGAGAAACCAAACTCAATGAAACTTCATCTTCAGTCTTTCATGATTCTGTACTATTCAGGTATTCAGTCAACAGTTTCCATTTTAAGTGTATACATAAGAGAGAATGTACGCGTGTCCATTCTTTTAGAGTTGATTCAGTCAGGAATGTATTTTCATAATGCCACATTCAGGTGAGCTTCGACTTCAATGAGTTATGACAAGAAAAGCTCATAGTCTTGAATTTGTAAAAGTATCAAAGAACAAAAAAAGAACAAGTATGCCTCTCTAATTTTTTCTTTCCCAAAAAGCAGGAACACATGTCAGTTGGTTGTGTGTTCTTCCCAAGGTAAAATATTTTTCCTAGCAAAAGCACCAAAGTGACAACTCCATCACTGAAAGTAGTTTGTCCTCTGCAGTTCAGTGAAAATATTATGAGAAGCTGAAGAAGCAGAACTAAGGAGGAGGGGGCTGGGATGAGTGACGGACAGCTTTGACACACCGGAGTACTTAGACAATTACTAACAGTTTCTGCCAGTCACCACATCTGACACAACACAAACACGGCGAGGATAATTTTACATTACACTGCCGGGCACGGGTCACTTTAAAGGAACACAGGGAAGCCCGTTTCAGCTTGCATTTCAAGGCCAATCATCCAAATTGGCCCCACAACACAACCGGCTGCCTGAGACTTATTCTCTCTCTCTCTCTCTCTCTCTCCCTCTCTCTCTCTCTCTCTCTCTCTCTCCCTCTCTCCTCTATACAACTCCCATAACAGATGATAACCATGAAAGCACGAGAGTGAGCCGATCTTTGAAGTGCAGCTGTCAGTCAACTTGTTTCCAGAGTGGGAACTATGAGAGTAAAATGGTGTACAGGTGTGGGAGCAGACATAGTTGGACCCCACTAGGTCAAACTGATACAGAGGAGGGGAGGGGAGAAGAGGGAGGGGGGAGGGGGGGGGGGCTGTTATGGTGAGAACAAGCCTTGTAGAGCAGAGGAGCAATGACATTAACCTGCTTGTTGCAGCTTCAAATATACTTTCAACTCATATTTAGTACAAGTAGAACAACATTTTGGGAAATATTCACTTCTTTTGCCAAGATTTAGATAAGATAATTGATACCACACATCTGTACTGGGAATATAAGGCTACTGGTAACGACTGCTTGGCTTAACATAGCATAAACTAAACAAACGAGATATAACGTGTTAATAAGGAAGCTTTAGAGGTGCTAGTAGGTGGATTTTATTACCTTCAGACAGAGCCAGGCTAACTGTTTCCCCACTGTTTTCCTGTCTTTATGCTAAGCTAAGCTAACCGGCTGCTAATTTTAACCTTATTTGCCAGACAAATATGAGTGTGGTATCAACCGTCTCATCTAACTCTTGATAAGAAAGCAAAAAGCATATTTTTTTGTTGCTTTAAATTCTGGTCTTTTTTCCTTTTCTTACCCCAAGGGCAGTTTTACGTCCTAATGAGCTTCCTCTACTCCTATTGCTCTTGTTTGTTGCTCTATCTCTGAACAAGAAGAAGAGTTCACCAAGCCTCTTAATATAAGATGTTCAGCTAAAGTACATTTTAGGGAAACATAAACAATCCCTATGGCAGTAGCAAGGATTAAAAAAGAAGATTGCCATCTGCACAAAGCACTAAATTCAACTGATCATGGATGTGGGTGAAGTAGGGTGTAGAAGTCACGTATATTAATTCTTATTTTAAAAGTTTTTGGATGTGCTTGAAGGAAAATCCTGACATTTTTTCATCTCTCATTAATTCACCACCTCACATCAACCAATGAATACAACGCGTCATAAAATAATGCACTTCAAAGAGTGTTTGCTTTCCACTGCTCACGGCCTCTCATTCAGTTTGAGCCTGCATCAAACATCCAATTGACAGACATCATTGTCATTTCATCATTGGCAATTCACCAGTGTCCACTTTCTGCAGGGAAATGATTTCCTTTTATTTTCAGACAACAGCTTTGATAACAGGCAGTCAGTCTTCAAAAAAGTAGCATTTGAATTAGTCTATACAACAGAAACAATATAATCCCTGTGGTGCACTTTACCTGTTGGGTACCAGTGCATGTGGTGCCAAATTAATACTCACATAATGTAGCCTCAGACTGCTGTAAGAGCCCCAAAGCTGTTTAGCGCAATGCTAGTTTTAGACACGGTGCAACTGCATATAAAGTCAATGCCAAGACAGAAGTGGACACAAACAGACAGGAGCTTTTTTCTGGGTGTTTCAAATTTAGCCGAACATTTGTGCTCATCCTTCCCGGGGTTGTATGACTTCAGGAGACCAACACAAACACAGCACAGGCATCTCTGTGCAAACTCTTGTTGCTAGCTAGCTACAGTTCAGGTCTGTGTGGGATGAACGAATACAAACTTAAAAAACACTCCAAAGGGAAAATTAGCACGAATAAGGCAAGACAAATTTTCGCTCTTCTTAACAAAGTTGTATTGGTGATGTGCTGCTGGTCAATCAATCTGCATCAGTCCTTTGGGAGAAGCAATGCCACACTAAGATTCATGGAGAGACATTTTTAGCCTGAGCAATTTAGCTTCATGCCTTACATAGGGGTGAACCCAAAAGGGTTTGTTTTAGCCCATTTTTGCATAGACAAAGTGTGAGGCTGCTTTGTAGGCCGCCGCTCAGCACTGCCATATCCTGTATGGGACTATATTTCCTCAGTACCTTTTCGACCTCTGGAGTCTGTGGTCCAGGTCCCTCCTGGATATAGGGGGTCTACAAATGTTTCATGCACAGCTCTCCCTATGAAACCAGATGGAGCTGCTGACATAAGGCCTCAATCAAATGCAGCTGCATCCAGAAATGTTGGTATTTTCCTTCTAGTTGATCAAAAACCTAAACTTGAATAAGGTCCACACCAACTGGACACAGACAAGTGAGGGTCATTCTCTGGACTGGTAATTAGAATTATGTCTCCTGCACATCTGACATGCAGAATTATAAAACAATACCAACATGTGTTGTTGTATTATGATTCTGCCTTGGAGGTCTCTTTGACTCAAACCACTATAAATGTCACATGTGCATTTATTACAGTTCTTTTTTTAAGGTGACAGTGTTTCCCAAGACAAAGTGACCCTTTTTCACAATGCATGTCTTTGACCTGATTTCACCCTCATGTAACTTCAAGGGATCTAAATTTGGAACAGCTCAAGTCACTTGTCAAATCTGACAATACTGTCACTTTTGTTCACTCCAGCGTGGCCGTGCATCCAGGCTAATTGTTCCCCAGATGTGAACATCCACAGCCATCTAATCACACTCCATTCTCATGTCTGTGTCGGAGTCCAGGTTAATCTGAACTGAGCGTGGATTTCAAGAAAAATCAAAAACATCCTGATTGGCTGACAGTCCTGGTTAGCTGTGTGATTTCAGAGTGACTACGCCATCTCCAATGGACCTGGACCTCCTACTGATGAGTGCTCGATGGAAATTTGTTTGAAAGACACTCCTTAGAGATCTTAGACACACACACACACACAAACACACAAACACACAGTCTGCATAGACTATCAGAGAGAGTCCAAACTCATAACTGTCAATGATGGACAGGTTGACGCTGAGACTTTTTGAAGTGACAGATTGGACCAGGTTTCCGCTGCAGACCCTTTCTGATTGTTTTGCATTTTCTTCGGTTTGGCTAAGCTTAGATGTTCACCGGGAAATCACAATATTTCTATTGTTGATATTTTTACACAATGTCTGTCTGGATTGTTTGACTGGGCAAATTAATAGGTCTAATAGTTGGAATAATTAGGAAGGCGATGTTTTGTTCCAACAAGCACTCTGCCAAACAGCTGAAAGAAAAGGTAGGACGCAATTCCCTTCCCTGTGTATACATGCCAACACATGAAAGTCATTTAGCTGCACTTAACTGTCGAAAAACAATTAGGGCAAAGCATAACAACATCTGCATGCACGACTTCTGTAACATGTTTTCTGTATCCTCCTCCTTGCCAGCAGAACAAGTATTGGCAATCCTCAAATACTAGGTACACTTCATGAATTTTACATTATGCCTGATCATTACCATAACGATGCTATCAAAGATATTAGGAGGCTTCAACGCTGTTTTCTCTTACACAGGGATCTCTCTTAGATCTCTTGACAAGAAGGTGGGTATCATCTACCATCATCTTAGCATATAGCACGCACGAGCCCCCTCTCCTAATGAGTGTGTATGCATGTCTGAGTGTACAATATGTAAATCCTTGTGTTGAGTGATCGAGAGGGGGGTCGACACTGTCTGTGGGTGTGTGAGCAAGTGTGTCATAAATCCTTATAAAAGAGGCAGCATTGTCTCCACCACTGTGTTGTCTGATTTATCTTGAAATCAGTGACTGCTTTGCTCGCTATTACCGCATTTCTTTCTGCTGTTTTGTCTACCAAAAATGAGCCCCTCATTTCCCTTTTTCATTAGTTTGGACAAACTGTATTATTCCAGCTGTTTTGGAGCAACAAACTGCGAGATATAATGTACCTCCGTGCGTTCACATGTGAAGTGTGCGTTAAGAACAGAACATTTAGATTTATTATGAGGAGTGGGTGGTTTGACAGACGTCCAACAGAGGTGGAGCAATTAGCATTCTGATCTAATGGTCTCGTCTCTCTCTTGCTATTGTCTCTCTCTCCATATCGCCCCCTCTCCTCCCCTTCTTCCTGGGCGATGTGACGTCCTCTGAAGCAGTAAAATGAGGCTGCTTTCTGTGTTGTCCTTCCTCTGTCGCAGTGGCTCACAAACAGACTGTAATTATTTTCTGCCAGGGACAGGATCAGTGCGGAGAACAAAGTGCACACGAAACACCCTCGTGACGGTCGGACTGGTTTGTACAAAATATGCTGCATACACACACACACACACAGAAAAGCACACACATGATCACAAGCGGACAGGCATGTTTCCACCGACAAATGCACACACAGAAACAATCGCAGATGAACACAGACACAGAACAAGCCCAACTTTTTTCCCCTGGTCTTCTTGTTATACTGCGATTCTCTGCAGAGAGAAAAAGATTTGCTTATTAATGCAACAAATGCTGTTTACGGGCAATTAAAAAAAAAAAAAAAATGTTGTTTACATGCAATCACATGTTATTCTGCTGGTATTAACAACCGCAGAACAAGACAGGCTCGTTCGGAGTCATACATACACATGCCGTATGTATGCACAGCAACCAGCCATCTAACAATCACTCAGCACACTGCAGGTTTCTTCCTTCTATTTCCTGCCAGTAAATTGGATGGTCTCCCATACATATTTTCATATGCTGATGGCCACATTACTGGTGCAGGCATCCCGCTGAAGTGATTTGTGGTGCTCATTTGAAAGTGATAGGACGCAGGCAGCCACTGAACTCCTACTCAGCTGTGGCTAGAATCAGGCTGTCTTTATTGCTTTACAGCTAGCACAGTAACCTGGGCACATTGATAATGGGCTGTTGTGCTAACAGGCAGATAACACATCCAATCCATCACCAACTTCCCAGAATGTGTGTGTTGTTTGCTTTTAAGTAACAAATATATGACTGTAGCCACTGAAATATACGCGGCTATTTGTAAGGAGCCGTCCATAAAGGAACAATGAATCCATTAGATTGTGCCAAGTTCGTTTGTAACTATAGGTAACAGGCGTTTCAAAGCAAGAACACACAGTTGTTACTGACAAATGATGTGGCACATAAAGTCATAAGTGCCATATACAAAGTTGCTCATTATTCACTCTGAACTCTTTTTCTTATCAAACTGTCAGACTCTGTGGTTGTTATAAAATGTGATTACCTTCCCCTCTCTCCTTACCCCCCATATCCCCTATTCTCCCTGTCCCGCTCTCCTCATGATTACCACACCGCCTCGAGCTAGTGAATTTGAATTGGGGCCGCCTATTATTTTCCCCCCATATGATAGTAATTATTTACAAATTTGTGAGTGTTCACGTGAAATACAGGATGTTCTATTAGACGTTATGTGTAACAGTGGGGGGAAGGTGGCAAGGTCTTGATTTTGAATATGTTATTAGTGCAATCAGATTAAAACACAGCCACAGGTAGTTGAGAAGTCAAGCTGGAGGAGCCCCTGAGACACTGTTAACCCAATCAGATTAATATTACAGATTGTCATGACCGCCTTTGTTTTCCATTCGGGAGAAGCTTGGGCTCACAGGGTTGGGACTTTGTGAATGTGATTACCCACAAGAAACAATAGGGTATAAAGAGACCATCGCTTTTGGCACTGCTGTATTCAATAACCAGGAGAACAGACCGAATTTTCGGCCATTATATTTCTTAATTTGGCGAATCTTCACGCAAATTACTCAGGCTGGCCTCATTTCGGTGGAAGTACAGATTACAGAGGGAGGATGTAATTGTAGGAGACGTGGGGCCGCTCACTGGGAAAGTAGTGAGGCTGATTGCACAGGAAGTAGTATTATTGGCCATGCATAAGTAGCCGCTGTAATGTGGCTCAACCGGCTCTGCAGAAATCAAACTATAAATCTCCAGTGGAATAATGTGGTAAAACACTTATCTTTATCCTCGCAGACTCGAGCTCATCGATAAATAGCCTACTGAACTGAGCTTGTGTAATTAGGATTGTTACACCGCTGCGATTAGTTTAATATAACCACCCTGATGCAGCTTCTCTATGGCACCCAGCAGTTTAGCTCATGGCCTGAAGCACGCCACAAGGCGTATACAAACACACTCTCAAAGCTAGCTCATTCTCTCTGCATGAAAAACACATAGGGCTCAGATATCCCGCGGAGACAACATTTCGTTACAAAAGCCTGCGTTCGTTATCTGATCCAGAATAGGACATTTTATTAAAGAGGTTGTATTCTTAGATAGTCTTAGGTTCAACATATTATTATATCGCAGCTGTGTGTCTAATATGAGCAGTGGTACTCTTAGTGCGCGGTTAACAATTACGTTTTTGCACACCAGAAACTCTTATTGACAGGGACGCGGGATCCAAAACCAAACAATCCACGGTGTAAAATACTTATATATACTGTATATAAAACTCATTTATTAATATATATGGTGCGTATGCTTTTTGTTTGTATGTATTTTACCTGATGAACATCTGAGGAATGAGATGTCGCTAATAAAGTGAGTATAAGTGATCGATACTGGTCTCTTCAATTTGATCAATCAGTTGCAATCACGCCTTAGTCAGTGTCATGATCGCAGGTTTTCATTTGTTTATTGATTGGCTTGCAAAACGTCAAGAAGGCAAGTCGTATCTAATATGAGCCTGTCAGAGGGCAGATGCCAGGAAAAGGGAGAGGAAGAAGAGAGGAGAGTGGTGTGCTGCTGATACTGAGGAATTATTTTCCGCTGGTTTATTTATTTATTTTTTATTTTTTGGACAGTGAATAATAACCCTCACACCCTAAAGAATGTGGGTTCTGTGTGGGTGTTAACCTAAATGAACTAAAGTCGACGCCGAACTCCAGGAAGGACCGGGTGTGAGCGACATTGCAGGGATTCAGGTAAGGCCTGCAACCTTTTCTTGTTGGTTGGAACCGGAGGCATTGAGGCTTTTTTTAGAAGCTTCTACAGCCAGAAGATTTAGACCTTACAGCACATCATTGCACCAGTACTGCCTGTACTAGACCCTGACCCTGCCCGACACCTCACTCTAACCCCACCACCACATCATCCTAATAACCCATCTGTTCTAACAGGGACCATCAAGTAACTATTTCTTGGAACTCTTTGTTTGACGAAGGCCGTGGGATCCATAAGCACATAGAACTCAACCCTGATAACTGTTAACACTGACAACCTCATCTACATCTATTTACTTTCTCTCTGTCTCTTCCTCACCTACATACAGTAATGAACAAACACGCACGTGCATAACACTTGTGTGCAAAATGATCATTCATATCAGACAAAATATAGCGCTGGCAAAGCAGCGGGTGGTCATGGTGAGCTGTCATGCTCCACAAATCGATAAAAATGAACTGATCAACAAAAGAGAGATGGACCCATACTCTAAGGAAATACAATTCAGTGACTATGTCTTAAAAGTTCAAAGTGATGCAAGACTTTGTTACAGCTCTTAATTGTTGTACAACAGTGGAGGCCGGATTTTCCCTAATCCCTACTATTTGACAAATTGATGGACAGATTTAGAAGATATTAAAAGCTTATAAATGCTTGATTGTTATCCACCTGTGTCTCCTTTCATGATGTTGTTCAGGAGAAAGTCTGCGCCACCATCGGCTACCGTGCACCGTGCTAAGGTGCTAATCTTGTATTGTCTTTTGTACCGATCAGGTTAAAATAGTATTGTTGTTGGCGCTGCCTGTGTTTTGCCGACCAACACTTCTGACTTCAGCTCAGTTGCTCCTGTTCTACTACAAATGCATTTATAATGTGTCTGAAGCAGATTCTTTGTCATTTGGATCGTGAGAGTAAATCTACAGAATCCACAAAAAGAAAAAAGTTGTAATTCTAAGCAACACATCCCCCTCTTTCCAATTCTTTCTATCTATCCATCTCTATTTCTCTAGTGTATGAAAGCCGCAGCTGCTGTGGCCAACATGCTGAAGGGTGTAGAAAGGGCTTGCATGAAGTCGATTCAATATTACACGTACTACACCTTAAAACAAAACAAAAAAAAAAAAACAATGTTATTGCCTGAAAACATCCAATAATAGCCAATTAGATCATCAAAAACCCTATTCCCAGCAATACACCCTTGCACAAATACACACAGCCAGGGTTCTGGAGAAAAAAAAAAGCAAAAGGAACCCTAGGGCTGTTAAACTTTAAAGCTCCTGCTTCAAAAACTACATAAAATAAATGATCTGACTAAAACCATAACCCTGGGAGACCTCGCTCACTGCCTGATAATTGTCTTCTTTCATGACACCATCCATCCAGAACATTAGGCCTGTGTTCTCAGGCCTGCTGGGTGCTATCGCATAGGGCAATCGCAAATGAGGGGGGGGGGGCTTCAGAAAGGCTGACCAACCGGCCGTAGGGAAATGTGCCTACATAAACAATATCAAAGTCAAGGCAAGATTGTTGCAAACAGGCCAGTTACACTGCTGGGGCACGGCATACACACAATACACACAGTACATATACATGATTGATACAAACATAAACACATGAACAAATGCAGACACACACAAACACACACACACACACACACACGCACACACACACGCTGGCTTTGGTTCCAACTCTTTGGTTCTTCACTCAGTCTTTCTTTGAGGCAATTGCTGTTTCAAACAGGATCTATAAAAGATTAAACAACCTTTGCACTCGTCTCCCTCTGATGTTGGAAGTAATACCTGCAGCCAGTATTATTAGTTACTGCTTTTATTGATATGCACCATGCCCAGTGCAGTGTGTTGGCGGGTAAACCACTATGTGTTTCTCCCACGCCTCTTCCCTTTGGACAAACTGCAGCATTGTGTGGGATATGTACATCTAATTGGGTCTCAAAAGCACAGCAGAGAGGAGGAAGAGTTCATCAAGTTTAGTGTCCAAACTAAACAGGTTCAGTCAGCGTATTCAAAGCAGGATTACACGTTTGATTGAATATACACATTAGATAAGTGTTTGTTTCTACAGAGGGGTCATATATTTCCTCTGAGTTCACGTACGAGCACTGGATGATAAATTCAATCCGAACGGGTTTGCCGCTGAGCATTCATCATAACAAGCACAACTCAATTTAGCGTGAGCCAATTTCCTGCCTCCCACTGAAATTCATCTAGTGTGGGTTGTGCTATTCAAATCACAATTGAATTCATCTTTCACAGCTTCATCTAATAGAAGCTTCTCTAGTCAAATCCAACCCTGTTAATTTGCTCATCAATATAGCATAAGCATGCCTGCAGGGACAGACAGTACAGTAACTTAACAGGGGCGATTCTTTTTCATCAGCGTGTCCCACATTATGTACCTGCGACGTTTATTTGCTGTGCTGATAGAAACAGTTATCAAGCTCTGCCGGGCAAAAATAAAACACTCTTAGTTCTTTCTGAGGGCGATTATACAGTACATTCATTTTTGTTAGTGTGTTAATGTGTGTGTGTCATCCCTGCGGGTTTGTAGGCGTCAATAACACTCTATAAATTCCTCCAACACATCCATAATACCTCACGATAGGATCCTCTGCCCTTTACTTCAAAGATGTATTTTTGTGTGTATCTGGTTGTCAGCAAAAAACAGTAATATGCATGAGGCATAGCTGGAGAAGTGAAAATCCTAATGATCATCTTTATTAGGCAAGTGAATCTGTCACCGCGAGATAATATGATGCTTTACTCAGAAGCGTCCTGTAAATAAGGGTAATTAGATACTCTGTTCTCTTCAAAGCAAACAGCAGCCTTGCTGGATTTACTGATGTATCTTTCACTGGTGGATAATCATCACCGCAGTGTCTGGAATCGAGGGTGTCCATACAAATGGCGGTAAACACCTACTGTAGAGAATACGATTTTTTCAAAGCGGACAGATTGGTTTGTGTTCTCCACTGTGTCGTTTTACATGCCATTAAAATAACTGATTTATTGGTAACCACTTTCTAATAAGGTGCCATTTAAAAAGGGCTTCACGTGATGTTGTTATAATGGCTCTACAAATGGCTTATAAACCATTCGCTAATTCTTTGTAGATGAGTCGGAAGCATGGAAGAGAACGACTTTTTAGTTCGTACGCAATGGAGTTCATTATGAGTTTACCCTTTTTCATTATTAAAGCCATTGGTTTCAACTAATAAACCTCTATAAGGGCGACAGCAAAGTGATACCAGTTTGCTTTTTTAAAACTAAATCTACTTCTCACATGTTTTGCACACACTTTTTTTGCACAACGGTTTTATTCAGACGGTGCACAATATCCACAGTAAAAAAGACGCCTCTTGTGGAAAAAAACAATAGCTGACTGTTCGGACTGTGGCATTACACAATTGACATGGAAAGCATCCATTTGTCCACATGCAGCCTCAGTCTATTTATAAGGCTGCCATTGACTGACATCTACTCCTTAGGCGTACTATAAAAGACCAGTGGCGGCTGAGAGGCGGCATGTGCAGCTATTGATTACTAGTCAGAAGAGCATAAAACATCTGGGGAAACAGTGAGATGAGTAGCAATCAGGAAAGCCAACGTTCCCTCAGGCTATTTATAGACATTTGCCTTTATTGTATGAAATATTCTCCTGTTCTTCACCTTAAGCAGGAGCAATAAGTAACCCAGCAGATAGTATGTTCTGGAAGTCTAGGTGCCCCCCTAAAGGCATTGCCCTCTGCCAGTAAAATCCTTGCAAGGTGAAAGGTCAGATGTGTGTATATGACATGTTGTTATTTTACATGGCTGGAGATGACCCCAGTGGGCTGTCATGGGGATTGTTCAGTTTTCTTGAATGCATTTTGTCCCATTTATATCCATATTTATCTCTTAATGCTTAGTGTTAAAGGCTCTGAGGTCACAAGGTCATGCAGAAGTGTGTGATATACTGTACATACACAGTGCTGTTGAATTCAAATGTTATTTATTGATTTTTTTTTTTAAAAACTGTGCATTATTATTTAACTTTTAATCATGCAAGATCATTCCAGAATGCATATGAAACCAAAGATCATCTCATAGATAATTGTGTTATTTATGTGTAATTTTAGTATTGTATTGTTTTGTAAACATACATCTCAATGCATCTTGATTTGCATAAAATCATTATCGGAGCTCAAATGGTCCAAGTTAATTCTGCTATCCATCTGTTTTCCATTAAGAGGGAAAACATGCATAATTCATAAATTAAGAAATATGAATTGTTGCTGAATGAGTTGCTGAACAAACACTGAAACAGTCTTGCGCTGAGAATTCAGAAGTGCTTATGCTGTTTTTATTTCCCTAATAACCACGACAAAGATGAGGGGTCATGGTGTTGTACGGGGATATAATTAGAGAGGAGCCCGACCCGTCTGCTCAAATGAGATCATTTTTCCAGAGCGCGCCCTGGGCCAAGTCTGATTAATTTGCTACACATTGTGTTGGCTTATTGTACCAGTTGCATTACTCGTTCTCATTTGTGTTGCTGATCATGATGAATCTCTACTGAAGTGACAAAAGCAGGAAGGTTTTTCAACCCAAATGTATAAAGTAGCGCGAGCTAATTTTTCATCAAAGTATTTTTTCCCAGATTGATCAGTTTAAGGGACTGTGTGAAAATAACAGAGGGGGTCACAAAGTGCGAGGGTTATTTATTTTTCTTTCTGATGAAGGAATGTAACTCGACAATATATTTGGGATGGCAGGGGAGGGATTTAACTTAAAAAAAAAAAAGGTAGACATATTTAAAAAAGATTGATTTTGTGTGTGCCACTGTGCATTTCGCCATATTTCTGTATAAGGGTAACAGTTTACACATCTAAATCAACTAGTCGCTAATAAGATCAATAAAACCTAATAGATGTGCATCTCATTGAATGTTATATTTTCAGAGAGCACATTATGTTTCACTTGTGGTGGAAAGTAAAGCACATTTACTCAGTTACGTGTTATTACGTTTGCCATGAGTTCGCCACTTCCTTTGTGCAATTTTGTGGCGATAATGTGAACATGAGTGTACCGTTAACATGCTAAGGGTTAAACTGGAGGACGCCATGTGCACTCTTAAGTATTAAAGGCGAAGCGAGCTGCAGCGTTTCATCGATGTCATATTATTTTAAAATAGGTGAGTGGAGGCTGTTGCATTCTTTTTTTCTCAAGGCGAGGGTCCAAAGAAAATATTAACAATGCTGCGGAAAGCCTTTCTTCTAAAAAGTGAAGCATAAGGTCCCCCCCCCCCCCCCCCCCCCCCCACCTTGTACAGTCCCTTAATAAATGCTTATTTGGCGTATTTTGAGTTACGTCTCAGCTGAACGTTAGTTAAGCCGTCGTTCACAAGGTCACATTTTGTAAGGCGATACATTTGATCTGTCAGTGAGGCCCTCTTTACAGACAATATTTGTCTACCTTTGAATGTATAACTGCCAGACTATTGACATAGCTTTCTACATTTCAGCAATTTCTGTCATAGGCACAATTACTGGAAAGCCTGTCGTTTTAGTATTAAAAACATAGTCTTTTTCAGGTCTTAGCCATAGTTTTAGATATTAATACTGATCCAAATTAGGCCGATGCGCAGTCCTGAGAGCTTCTGAGATTTTTCATTGTTGCACACAGAGAGCTGCCGACCATATTTTATGTAAATCACATTTCCTACAACCAAAATGTTCCCTGAGGACACAAATCTGAATTCACTCAGTCAGGTCTGACCTTTTGGCCTTGGAAAGTACGTGTTTAGACCAGAGACTCAAAAGCTTAATCTGTTCATCCACACTTAAATCTCTTTGTGGATTTGCAGCAGAGGACTCGTGCTAAATGACTCATGCTGAAGGGAGGGAAATTAGAGCTGAAATTTAGTTTCACTCACTTACTATTTCAGCGTTATTTCGGACCAACTCTGCCCATTGTTTCGCTCTGAGGCTGCTTCATGAACAGGCAACACACATTCACCGTCAACCTTCTCTTGTTCATATAATCCCTTTTTAGTCTGAGAAGCTAAAACTTGGCACAGCGTTGCCTGTTACTTTCCCAAACACGCTCCCAGTGATCACATAGTTTTGATCACAGTAAAAATGTTTTCTGCACCGTATTTGCATTTTTCCATTTCATTAGCAAGACTCCAAAACTGGAAGTTGTTTTCATTTGCATCTAAATGCATTTGACCCTCACACTGGAAATGACAGATAATTATTTTCCCCTGAAGTGCTCCTTGTTTGCAGGGCGAAGGGAGAAGAGTACAGAGCCGCTGCAATTGCTCAAACATGGTTTCCAGCACAAATTGCAGTGGTGGGCTGTTTGCTTTTTCATTACCATTCACCCTGTGTCTGATTGCCCTGAATCTGCAAGGCTCCTTCTGCAGAAATCTCCTCCCTGCCACCCTGCAGAGGACGCACAGCAACGTAGGTTTATGATGAGAAAACCTTTTCCCCCTAAAAAATTACGCTCATACACTACTAATTTGTTTTCCCAATTACGTGGTGAGAAACATAATCGCTGCCTGGAAGTTCACAGGCAACATTTTTAGATGATGAAGGTAAAGAGCAGGACTGTGACCCCAGAGCCAGAGCTTCACATCCTCAGTCCTGCGTGTGGTTAAGTTTAGGCAACAAAAGCACTTTGGTAAAGGTTTGAGGAAAAAAAAGGTGCTTTATGTTAAATGTTAATACAGTAAAGACATCCTCTGTTGGGCTTCATGTCACAGCACACTTGTTCTGTATTAAACCAACACCACCATCTTTACCAAACCTTAAACATAACAATGAAAATGTTTATTAATCCGACACTTTTTTGCCATTGAATACGTTGTTAGTGAACATTGTACTGATACATTCAGTATTAACAACTGCAGACTTGCCACATACATTAATTAACAACATTTCCTCATGATGTTGATTCAAAACAATATATATCCAGGCGGCATAATGTTT
>CALSBV010012277.1:3344949-3369293 GCA_943590825.1 Bovichtus diacanthus | reverse complement strand
GTTTCCTTTAAAACATATACACTGTTGCAAATGAGTTAAACATTATGTCCAGATGACTGGGAATGAATGCGTATTGTAATGTTTTAAAACATCAAGAAAGAACATATTGATGGCAGTAAAAATCCCAAACCTAGTTGTTGTCCTTATTTCTCAACACATTGAAATATACTGTTTACTATATGGACAAGTGCAGACAAAATGTTTTTAAAAAAGATTAGAATCAAATTGCGAGCGTGTCACATTACATGCATTTCGTCACATCACCCAAACTAGGAGGACGCCTACAGTCCAAGTCCCTGTCAGTAGAGGAGTCTTTTAACAAGGTGCAAAGTCCATTTCTCTGGCTTTGCAAATGTATCAGAGCTAATTGTCTGTCAAACAGATGTTTTGCTGAGCACATCAAAACAAAAAGCTTCTGAACAATCTCCAAGCGCAGCGTTGAAAGCAGAAATCATTTTTCATTGACCTCTGCGCCGCCTTAGTCCAGATTAGCATGAGGCACTCTGGGTGACTGAGCGTGATAATAAGGCACAAAAAAAAAAAAAATGAGGTGGAAAGTTATTCTGCATACAGTCTCACAAAAGTTTGGCGCAACTTTAGAGAAATCTTTCCAATTTATCATGAGAACGCCTACATAAATAAAGTGTGTTTTCTCTACTTCTTTTGATTCTCTCTCAGTAACAAAAGTGTTTCATGGCTAACTCTAGCAATCCTTTTAATTCACTCACTGTGACAAATGCAATTAAAACTTCACTTCGGACCACCTGCTTCTTAACTGTGCAACTGGACGAACATGCACTTAGATGAGGAATGTGAATTTGAGACCTCCAGCCAATCTGTGCTAACTAAAGCTAATCGTCTTGGAATTTACTCTGATGGTCTGTTGGGATGGCTCGCAAACATTTACTGTTGACATCTGTTTCAATTTCTCAACTTAATCATATTTGCTTCCCCATTTAGATGTTTAAAAAAAAGTGGAATTATGAAAATAACCTAAACTGTCTGCGCATACGAGCCGAACGGTATCGACTGGTTTCTCTGTGCCACAGAACCGAGTGTGTTGTCTGCAGCTCAGATAGACAAACAGCGTGGCTGCAAATACAGCTGCTGTTTAGTTGGGATTATTGATCACATTGATATGCAATGATTATTTTCTCTGGGTGAATTTGTTTGTCTAAATATTGGTTTGAAGTTGTGTAATTAAAAAAAGCTTTGAAGAAGACTCCAGTAAAGAGATTTGACATTTTAAGAAACATATTTTTGAAAACAGCTCTAAGTGAAGTGTTTGTTACTCAGCACTTCAATAGAGGACGTTTCAAAAAGAATTATGGTTTTAAACTGCTGCTGAATCTTTATTTGTACCATATTTGCCATGTTACAGTGTATAAAAAAATTTAAATACATTTTTTTTTTTAAAAAAGAAAGAAAAAGAAAAACAATAGTGCATTATTTTTCTGCGTTGTTTTTTTCCCTTCAAGATGAAGCAGGTTTATTTTGAAAGAAAAGTAACTTGACAATAGTTCATGTGTTCTCAGAGACTGTGGGCAGTTCAAAGAGTGTTTGTGAACATTAACAAACGTCGATGGAAACAAGAGCCAAGACTGTGATGTCTAATGTCGTCTCAATTTCTGCAGTCAGTCCATCAACTCACACAGCAAAGTTATTTTCATTTCAGCCAGAACCATTTACATCGAGCTTTACTTAATTTCACATTCTTCATAAAACGTCATCGTCATTCATTGTGGAGCAAGTTTCTTTTCTTTTGACCTCTGGGAGAAGCACTACTCATGTGTTTACCTCTTCACAACACATCCATTTAAAATACAGGCAATGTTAGAAGAGGAGAATATTGAACGGCAGTGCTTGATGGCATACAAGCGACTTTATTTATTTATTATAATCTGTGCTTAGGTTAGGTGTTAGGTGTTTGTTTTATTCACAGTCCTACACAATGCCAGAGGGAAGCAGAGGAGTCCACTCACTCATACTTACTTATACTCACTTTAAGTCATAACTTACCGGAGAAGATTCACAGCAGGAACATTGTAGAACATTAATTGTATAATTATCATTATTAGTATAACAAATAAAGCATGAAACATAAAGTTAATGACATGACATGTTTTTCATGAGGAAAATACTTACATGTTGCCAAATTGTGCGATTTTTTTTTAAGTTACAGTTAATACAAAAATGCCCCTTATAAGAGGATTTCAATACATCTCAAATCATTTCAATTGACCTTTTAATTCCACAGCAGTCATTTTGTCTCGTCATACTAGGAACAGCACAGGTGTTACTAATATCATTCACGATTGCTCTGTTGTGTCCCTGTGAACCATGACAGTGAGACATTGAGCCGCCACGCACAACCCAGGACTCTGAATGTGAATTCAGCCATCATTCATTTTTGTTATTCACATCTGTGACAAGTCAAAATGTCTTGGGTGAAATCAGAAATTTTGTTAAGGGAATGTTTCTTTAGTCATAGCTAATTGTGTGTTACTGTGACTGGAAAGACTACCTAAATAAATCCATTATATTCTTTATTTATGCGAGCTTGTTTGATTATTTTCACTGTGACTAAACTGAGAACAAACTTTGACTCGGCCGCCACGTGACGCTGTCTTTAATCTGAGTCCTGGACGGATCCTCCCAGCAGAGATGGAAACGCTCCGGTCATAGATACTCTGAGCCCACTGGATGGAGCTGCAACGACGCTCCGCAGCAGAGAAACCCAATCTAACCAGAACTAACCAAAAGATTAAAGCCAAAACCAAAACATGGAGCTCAGAACAACTTAGACACAGTCCCATATCTCTTACTACATACAGTATGTTACTACAATTAAAGTAGAATACTTCACATGTGTATGTGCAATAAATAAGTATGATGGAGGTTGATAAAAGACAGAAAAAGATGTAAAGATTAAACTTAAATTGTTCTTAAATTCACATTTTATTATTTATTTTGAGACACGGTTTTACGTCTCTGTGTTTGTAGATGGAGCTGATACATTTAGTAATGACCCCATAGTGATGGGACATTAGACTGCAATAAGACAGGAAAATGCAGTGTTTTTATTAGATAACTTACTTGAATTACAACAACACAAGCCGAATGCTTGATCTGAAAATAAACTGCTAATGAGTGTAACATAAACGGCTGAACGGGACGTGAACTTAATGCCTTGTTTTTATTTATTTTTCTTTCCTCAAGTTTGAATTCTTGACACTTTCCATCTCCAGTGCACAAAAAAAAGACAGTGTTGACCCAGACTTAAAATGTTAGTTTTAATATAGTTTTGCACTGTTGATGACTCCAGATACATTTATGAGCATTAGCCAACAAAGCAAGCCCCTAGCCCAAACAAACGGGGATGAAAGGCGGCCTTTGATCCTCGGCCGACCGTAGTGACTTCAGCACTTCGGCTCGATTGTTTTCAGCTGAGGTTTCTCTGGGTGGCTTCACTTCAAGCTACAACTGAAACTGCCGGAACAAGATTTACTTGGGATTTAAGAACCACAAAGTTGGCTCGCGAAAAAACTCTCTGCTAAACCAAACAAGCGCCTATTTTCAGAGCTGTTACAAGGAGCCCCTCAAGTTATTGTGATTTAGAATGACAAAAGCTCTCGCTTCATGTCTCCGTGCTAAATATCCGTTGTCTTCTCGGGCCAACGCTCTGTCATTTCACACCACCACCGGCTTTATGCTGCGGCTACGACAACTCACATTCCGTCTGAGCATAGTTGTGTGTGACATTTCAAAGAGGATTATGAGAATGAACTGTGATAAAAACTATTTTCACGTGACCCCTGAGCACTTGACCTCTGATAGGCTAGCGCAGCGTAGCACCAAGACTCAGACTTCTGGGCCTCGCACGTTGTGCTCTCCGTGCTCGTGGAGATTTAGAAGTGGACGACCTTGACGATGAGGTTGAGGAGATATATATAATATATATGCATAATATGTATAATACACAAAAAGAAAAATATATAATGTGCTGAATATCCTGCAGAGCAAAACTAATATTTAACACTTAAAAGCGTTTATTGTAGTTCAGCCTAGAGTGCAGGACATGTGAAATAAATAATAAATAAAAAATAAAGAATCTGAGTTCAAGTCATCAGAAGTCGGGACAATAAGGAATGTGTTCTGATTCTCTTCTAAAAACAGCAACTATTCAGAAACAAGAAAAAGAAAAAGCTCCTCAGCAATAAAACCAGATGTAATATGAAGCATAGCCGTCTACTTAATATCACCACACACACACACACACACACACGCACACACACGCACGCTCCACTATTAATATATTATTGTGTGTGTCTCACTTGTGGCCAACATAAATAGCGTTATGTGCTTGAACATGTTGACAAAGCAGCCATGGCTCATTGGGGGTTGATGGATGGCCGTGTGTGCCATGTTAATTATTAGTACACATAAAAGGATGCTGTTATTTCCAGACCTGGCCCCAGCAGGTCCCAGCCGGAGGGGTCACTGGGTAAATACGAAGCCATCAGTCTGCGACTATATCACTCAATCTTGATGTATGAGCAACAAGGTACAAATTAAACGCGCAGCGACCTTCTAGGGGGTACGGCACTCAACGGGACGCCATTTGGGCTAATTCCTGCATGGGGTTCAGACAATAGGCCACTATACCACATGGTGTAATTACTTTGTGTACACACATCTGGAATTAAGCTCCCAAAGGAAGCTAATACCTTTGGAAAAAAAAAAAAAAAAAGAGGCAGACCATTTTAGATTTGCAAAATTTAGTATGTGTGGAAAGAACAAGTTGAGGGAGCAAGCAAGTGTGTTTGTGCATGCGTGTGTGTGTGTGTGTGTGTGTGTGTGTGTGTGTTGACTTTAGATGTATATGCTGATGAACATACACCAACTCTTGACCTTCTCATGTCATCTGCTCAAAGTTAATCATTGCCGTTGAAACAAAGAGAAAAGATGTTCTTTGAGCTCCGAGCTCAAAGAAGATTACATGTCATATATACTGTATCCCTCAAATCTATTGCTTGCCTTCTATTTTCCCTCAACACTTATAGGCTTTCCACTCCGGTAACAGCCATTTTGCTTCTATTTGACGACGCTACAGCCCCACTTTCCATACCAATCCTATCTGTGTCATTTTGACGAACACAGGCAGAGAGATGCACCATGTAGGCGGCCTCCAGATTAGGGTTGCATCTGGATTTTATAGCAGCTCAATTTTCCGTGCTGGTGCGCGGCTCAGATTGGATGTGATGAGCTGGGCCGGCTAAGACGGAGTCAACGCGAATGTCAACTCGAGACGGATATTGATATTGATCCACAGGTTGAGACAGTTGCTGAGCATCAGCCACAACACGGTATGAGACACGGAGAGAGCATGAATCTGCATTAGGACGTAAATACTCCCAGAGTTTAGTGTCTCCAGATTGCTGTTACTATCATGAGAATGTGGTTACTTCTGTCTTTAATTCTGTAATTTACAAGGATTACAGTCGGGTTTGTGTTCTCGTAACAAAGTACGTTTCCACAGCAGCCTTGCGTTACTTTGTAGATGAAACTCAAAGATCCTCGTGCAGCTTGACAAGTGGTAAAAGTATTTTAAAACTCGAGTACAAATATTTATAACTTTATTGATAGTTTACTTGTACAAGATGTACATTCATATTTTGCGAATCAAAAGGGGAAAAACAAACTGTACGATGATTCATGTTTAGGCATGCTTGCATATGAAATGATAATCATTTTAATGGGTACAACAAATTCCATGGAGTATTGTTCAATTCAACCATCCCTGAAATGTTTGTAAACTCGGACACGCTACATTTTTTTTCGGCAAACAATGCACTACAGCCACACCTCCTAATTGAAATTTAACACTTAAAAAAAACATACAAAAATAAATGCAAAGCCATGTAAAAATGTACACTTGTAGTTCAACGATTTCCTCTTTCATAAACTTTCAGACAAAATAATAAATAAAACACCCATATGTTTAATTTAAAATGGAGACATAGATAAACAATTTTAAATGGAGGTCTGTTAACAGAGAAAATGTTTTTTTTGGAGACTGTTAGAGGTACATAGATCTTCAGCAGATCTACATGTTTAGCGCAGCTCTGACAGCAGTGTTCAAAGGTTGTCATAATAATCTCTCAATTTCAAAACAATTCAAATCTTCTGTTTGGCCTGGAACAATTTGTAAAATACAGTTTGAATTATTAGGAAATTAATGTTGAAATGTCACATGTAACATGCAGCATTAAGTTAATCATAATGTAAACAACTGCTTGATTTGGATTACAATGCTGATTTGTTGGTTTTATTATGAACATTTCGCAGAATCCAAAAGTAAATGGATTCCTCTAATGTAAGCAGTGTCGCGAAGAGATTTTCATTTTACTTCTGTATTTAGAATCGGACCCAAACTTCTGCAGCGTCCAAAAAATGCAAAAATTGCACCTGATGTATACAAAACTGCTTGTTGTACACAGGAGGTCACACGTGGGATATGGCACCTGGTAATGAGTGACTTTTCTTGAACTCAATAAAATACACACTGCTGTAGAAAAACTGGTGTGTTTCGGTAAAGAAATTCAACGCTCCAACAGAAAAATCATTGGGTCTCCTTATCGTTGAGGATTAACTGCTAGCTGTTTTTACTTTTTTGCTATTTACAGTATTGCACTTAAACTGCACACCATTGCATTTCAGTTTGACTGATGCTTTCTTCATATTTTCAGAATTACAAAAAAAAAGAAAAAGAAAAAAAGAACGCATGTATACCCTTTATCCAAGATAATGTCCTTTTTGCGGAACACATGACAATATCAAATCCCCCTCCCCCTTTAATTAGTAAAGTAGTATCTGCTTGTAGTGCCATTTGTAAACACCCACATACAAGACCTGAAGTGCAAAGGCTATCTTCACTTCTTTACCCAGGATACAACACAACAAAAATGGAAAGCAATAAAGACAGAGAGAGAGAGAGCACGCTGTGAGGAGAAATGCAAACCAAGTCTCGCCGACACATGCCCAGCAACACAGAATAACGTCTCTTCCCCTCCGCAGCAAAGGAAAGATGTGTTGCTTTTGTTATAGCACAAGTCCATAAGAAGAAGGATATCAAACCGTAATGGAGACCTTTCACTTTGCGGGGTGTAGGGGGACTGTGGGCATGTCGAATGGCAGTGTTAAAAACTGTTGTCGAGCGTTTATGTCAGCTGTGGATGGAGGCCAGTCCCAGAACAGTCCTCCATTAGAGCTCATGCACTTGGCAGCAGCAGGGAACACAGTGGTTGGAGACAAATATGGCCTTTTTTGTTTTTTAAATGTTTTCTTTTTTCTTCATTTTTCTAGTAAAGGGTGGGGCGGGGGGAGGATGTAAAGGTGAGAGCCGTTGCAATGCCTCAGTGAGGTGGTGTTTGGGTCTGTTTCCCCCATGCTCAACCCTCTGCATTGTCAACATGGCGGCAGCCAGCGTCAGCTCGGCTCGGCTTTGGCCCTGCTGCTGCCTGCCAGTTTGCTTTGTTCTAACGTCTTCTGGTCTGACGGGCCCCGGCCTGGCCCTCAGACAGACATCCACATGTGTTTGTACGGTCCTTGGGATGTGATCTGTGCCTGGAGTGGACTGAGCCACTGGCCCCGCAGAAGTCCTGCCTGTTGGGGCGAAAAGTAAAAGGTGATTTCATTGGTATTTAATTACCGTTCTCTACAAGTGGTTTGTTTTGGCAGCTGGTTTTGTGACAATTTTCTCGCTCCCTCCTTCTTTTTTTTTTTTTCCTCCTCCACTGTTCTCCCCCTTTCTCTCTCACACACACTCTCTCCCCCCTCTCTGTATGTGTTCCTCTCTTTCATTCTCACTCAGTGTTTTTGTTTAGTTTAGTTTTAGCTGTGAGTGTCACGGCCCTTTCACAGGCTCAGTCTTGTGTGAGAGGCGATTATGGGCATCAGGCGAGCGGAGGGGCAGCCCGCAGGGGTCAGAGTCCCAGAGCTTCGGCGTGTTTTCTTGCCTTGAGTCGCAGGTCGGCGATGCTCGAGTTCTTGCTGTTGCTTTTGGCAGCTGCTGCCACCGCCGCTGCTGCAGAGGCCGAGTCGGCGAGCGATGCGATTGGTAGTCCGAACGGAGGAGGTGGGAACATCAGGTAGGGAGCGTGAGCGGCCAGGTGAGGGTGCAGGTGTGGGTGGGAGTGAGCGACCCCGTCCAATTGGAGCTGGGCTTGGACCTACAGAACAGCAAAACACAAAGTTAGTCATCATGGGCGCCTGAGGCCTTCTGAGTGTGTGTGTTAAGGATTTAGGTTTCACAGTCTGACAGTATTAAATTCCCCCTCAAATTTTTACTCCCTCAAGGCTGTTGCTTACAGTGTGTTTTCTAAGAAAATAGTTAAGGGCTGCACTCTGCGCTTTAGCCCTTTTTTCATGTCAGCTATTCTAAAAGTTAATGAATCATACATTGCTTTCAGACACCACATCCAATTTAATCGTCTAGAATCAAAGTCTTTCTAGGACCCAGAACAGATTTGTTTAATTCAGACTGAGGACTCAGTTATACCCTTGGAAATATGCAGTCTTGTTATCCTGATTATGTATTCAATTGCATAAATAAACAATTTTGCACTAAAAAGATATTCACATATTTGGAGTTATAAATATTTATCCAGACATATTCCTGAGTCAAGGGAAAAAAAGAAACCATAAGGAGCATAGAATATCAGTTTTCACATTCTTGGCAATTATTTTATAAGAAGTAGGTGAAAATTAAGCATCCACTCACTTCAGAGGGAGAGAGCTGAGCCTGTTGCCATTTCTCATGTGTTTCAAACACCACAGGCAGAAGTGGGAAAACTAAAGTATTTCATGCTTTCCTCTCCAACCAAAATAGAACGATATAAAGTCAAAGTTTTAACTTGACTAAATATTATTTTTTCACTTTGCACCCTTTCATATTGGCCTAAAATGACTGAAAATGACTTAAGTTGAAGTTGTTAAATGAAAGGGAAAATTAATCTGAACCACAAATGTATCGTTGCCCAGCAGCGCTGCGATGGCCTCCAAACAAAACCTCCCGCAAACAACAAGCGTTTCCACACATCTCATTCAGCAACAATCGGGTAACAAACTGCAGCTGTGAATGATAACTTCCAAATGTATAGTGCGATTGCGTCTGATTAAAATGTATGAGCACTGATAGAAAACCAAATGCACTTCTTGAAAACTTGGTTTTGTGGAGTGTTTTGGGGGACAAAACAGGCGGAGGCCGTTTGGCGTGCTTGTCCTGTTATTATCCTCGTACACATGTGCCCAGAATTTGTCACACACATGCACACTCGCAGCTTTTATTGTTTATTACTATCATTTCGGCCTTTTTCCCTTATCTGTTGCTTGCTACCGAAGAAGGATGAGACATATCAGACGAAGGCTTCAGACCAGATTTGACCCTCAGACCCTGCACCTACAACTCATGCGCCCTAACCGACCAAACCACAAGCCATTCACTTGTTTTATAAGCGTATGCTGCATTGTAATTTCAGTGCAGTCTGTGCTCGTGCCCACTGCCTGTTTCAACCTCAAACAGCGAGCCTATCTCGGTATGCAGGCCTCAAGCCTCCACCCCTGCCAGTGCAGCTCAACGCCAATATCCATCAGAGCCCACTCCATTCCCCGCTTTCATCATCTCTTTTATGTGCTCGCGGCTGCCGCACTGTTGGCTTAATTAGGCCGCTGCTTTTCACGAGGGTCAAGCCGATAACACAGCAACCAGGACGCAAAAGCAGATAGCAGCAGATCAAATGTCTGTCCACCTCTCCTCTCCCTGTACAGCTCAACTCTCCACACTGCCAGGAGGTGGAAGGTGCACTGAGGTCTGAGCTGACCGCCCCCCCCCCATCCAACACACACACACACACACACACTAATAGCTGCACACATCCTATAGATTCATTGATTCATGTGAACGTACCACTATAGAAAGGCCTACTTGACTACAACAGACCTCCAATGTTCACTTTGACCTTTTTTTTTTTTTTTTTAATAGATTCCACCCATCTTCAGCCCTCCATTACAAGATGCTGAGTAGTCATCTTTTTTTTCTGCAACTCAGTCTGCCTGTTTGACTTTTCTACATTTAATTCCGAGTTTGTGTTCCCTGATTGGATGTTTCTACATTTTTCAAGCTTCGTCAGCTTTAATAGAAGAACGGTGGTCCTACCTGTTGGAAGGGCATCCGGAGGGCGCCCATATTGACGTAAGGTGCTACTCTGCATGCGTCGAGGTGACTGCCGCTGCCCAGAATAACACCTGGAGAGAAGGGAAAGATGTCTGTCAGACAGCCAGACAGTTGTTGTTATGTGAGATGAGAAGACCAGAGTTTTTTTTCACATGCAGTAAAAAAAAGTGTGAAATTGCAAAACTAAAATAACCCAAAAAAAAGAGGAAAATATAAATAAGATCATTCAAGAGGCAATAAAAAGCATCATTTACCTTTGTGCATCTGGTTTTCTTGTTTTCGACATTTTGCTCTTCTGTTCTGAAACCACACCTGTAATTGAAAAAGCAAATTATCTATAAGAAAAAAAACAAAAAACAAAAAACATATAGTTTTAAATCCAGTTTTTAACAGACATTGTAATTTTTTTTCATACTAGATGGCCAGGCAAACAGGCCACTTATTTGTCACCAATAAAAAGAAAAATAGTATGTAGGTAACATATGAGCAAAATAAATGTTATTTAGCTGCTTGTATAAAAATAACTATAAATAAATAGAGAAACGTTTATAGGATATAAATTAGGCTGGAAAGTGTTAAAAATGTTATGCAGGTGGACAAAAACACACCCCAGTAAATCCACAAAGTCGGTATAAACGTGATATTTAGCTTCACAATAAATTCTAAGAGGGTTAAAATACCCCAAAAAATACTATATTGGTTGCAATGAGCATAGCCATCACAATCTCCACAGATCGGGTTGGAATATTATAAGATTACTATGATGATATTCCGTCAAAATATCTTAAAAAAAAAAAAAAAAAAAAAGAGAGAGAGAGAGATTAAAAAACTTCCTTAACCACCTTCCAATTAGCTGCGTGTCTTTGAAGCTGCAGGCTGCAGGCTACGGCCTATTGTTAATCATCATCAACCTAATTTGCCTCGGTGAATAACATTATCTCCCCTCCCCTCCGACCCCCGCAATGATTATCATTTACAGATGCGAAATTAGCGGCTGGTCGCGGGACCACAAAGGGCGCAGACTGATGATGAGGAGGATGATGAGGATGATGATGACTCAAGGTGCCGTGAAGCCATTTTGAGATGCGTGGATCGGCGTTCAACGTTGTGTGGATGGGACTGCAATAACTGTCCATTAGTGACGAGCGGCAGGCAGAAAAGCCGAAAATAAAAACAATCATTGTTCATTCTTTCAAAAACCTCAGCAGATAAATA
The DNA here is from genome assembly GCA_943590825.1 of Bovichtus diacanthus. NCBI lineage: Eukaryota > Metazoa > Chordata > Actinopteri > Perciformes > Bovichtidae > Bovichtus > Bovichtus diacanthus. The sequence goes on along the minus strand of CALSBV010012277.1, from coordinate 3,357,844 downwards.
TAATTTCTTATAAACATCTCAATATAGAGACGTGGAAGGAATATTTTTTTTTGTAATAGCGTGAGATTTAAGTAGCATAAATAAGTAAGGTGTTTTTTTTTTTTTTCAATTACATTATCATTATTATTATTATTATTATTATTATAAATGAAGGTACACATTGTAAATTGTCATGAATGTATAGGCGGTGATTGATCAGCTCCACAGCATTAAGTGATGGTAGAAAAGGTGTTTATGGAAAATCCCACGTGATTTTGCATAGACGCACAGTAATCCCTCAGATAAATCAAGGCTAATATTAGACGGGCCCAGGATCAATTCCAATTACGTGCCAGTATGTTAAGCAAAGTGAACTACACTGGTTCAGACAGTTATTTCTTCATTAAGGGCCACTCAATGATGCGCTTCACAAATACCCTAATCTCATTTCCTTTTTGATTTTTTATTAGAGACAGTGAATAATGACATTTAATTTAGCAGCGCGCCAGAAACCCAAAGATATTAGTCCTAACTGAATTACTGCCTGCTCCTCACCAAGCTCTCATAACTTTCAATTAGATTCATTGACAGCTGCTCGGAGCGCAGGTTCACAGCCTGCAACAACCCTGCTGCAATTCACTCTCACTAAATCTGGAGACAACATGTCCCCGTGCCTAAAAAGTGCTCTTAAAAGCCTTTTCAAATGCTTCATTATTGAAGAAGAGACCATCACCGGGCTCTGTCTGTCGTTTTGATGACAGAAAACACACCCAGTCAGGCTGTGTATCAAGCATGTACGCCATGCATTATTTTAATGCGCACGCTATAAACTTTATTAGTGATAATTGCAATGGTATCCCGTATTGTCAACCGAGCCCGAGCTCAAAATGGTAGTCGGTGGGCTTATAAAACTCTATGACGGGTTTTATTCATCCGATTAGATAGCTGAACAGCAGCAGAGTTGGGCCAGAATTGAGTTATTTCTAATCTGTTTTTATGGGGACACTACATCAAGCCAATGGCAGATATTACAAAGAAAATGAGGAGCGATACGAGTTGACATAAGAGCGCGTCCCCTGAAGCAGCCATTCAGGCTCTTCATTCATTTTAATCATTGCTTGGAATTTTTTTTTTTTTCTCCCCTAAGGCTGCTCGGATCGTAGGCTGTTGGCTCTACAGGCCTGCTGCTGCAAGTTCACAAGGTTGTTACATCCCGGATGATTTACAGCACCTCACACGTGTTTGATATCACCCAACTCACCCTCTCTCTCTATATATATATATGTATATATATATATAAATATATAAAATAAAATAACAGTAAAGACGTTTCTTGTTTCGTTATTTTAACTACTTGTTAACGTCACAGAAGGCACGGACACATGTGGTTAAATATTCAGTCTAAATGTGGATTCATTTCAAACTGCAAGCCTACAAATCCTCAACGAGCCACTAATCGTGCAGAAATATTTGTGCAATTTTATACTGAACTGTCACAGTGAAAGTGTAACTCCCTGCAGGGTTAATACGACACCACGAAGAATGAAGAATCATAGATTGCTATAAAATGACACTATTGAGTAAGCTACTACAGACACTTAACAAATATATAAGAATATTTTAGACTTTTTCACAACAGAGTCTGCATCATTTATCTCTCAGGTGTGTAAGGTCATCCTGCTTGTAGACTAATGAGATATTGACATTTGTTTATTTATTTATTTATATGTTCCTGCATGTTGCATGACACACACAATGATCTCATATATCACAAAAAAAAAAAAATCGAAGATAAACCTTTTTTTTTTTTTTTTGTGTATGATATAAACATGTCATGTTTTTCGCTTGCAGGCCTAATATTTGTTTACAAGCTCGAAAACATGATGAGCATGAGATCTAACTCTGCAAACTGGATTATTAAAAAGGAAAGGAAAAGGGGAAAAATAACTGCCTCGTTGTATAACCAGTGCTGATATTTTCCAACAGTCTATTAAGCAAATCATTTTGAGGTAAATCCATAAAGTATTTTTCACGTGGCACACTATTTTTAGATTGTCTTGCACTATAAATAAAGGACTGATTAGATCATCAACAAAACTCCCACATGTCGCCATGCCACCAAACAATTCGGCCACACCTGCTGTATGAGATCTATAAAAGTCTGACGAAATATAACGCAAACAGCTCAAATGTTGCCTCACTGACACACAGTCCCAGTGAGAGAGAAAATACGATTCTTGCTCAACACAGCAGGCTTCGTCGTGTTTGCCATTTTGAATCAGATAAAAGTGGGAGAAAGAAAGAAGGAGAGGAAGAAGAAGGAGACCCTCACCTGGACTCTGGCCTCGGACAGTCCCAGCCGCTGGCTCAGCTCTTCTCTCATGAACGCGTCCGGGTAGTGCGTCTCGTCGAAGAGCCGCTCCAGCTCGTTCAGCTGCTCCAAGGTGAAGTTAGTGCGACTCCTCCGCTGCTTCAGTTTGCCCTGTGCGTCCTCGTCCTCCGACTTCACGTCCTCCTTTTTCTCCTTACACTCGTATATCCCTGTTACACGGTCCATGGTGGAAAAAAATAAGATGCGTTTAAATTATGGACTTTACACCTTCCTCGAGGAGTTACATAAGCATACACTATTTCTCTCTCTCTCTCTCTCTCTCCATATTCACACATGCACATTACTGGCCCCCTACACTGGGCCCTGTCAGGGGCCTAAGGCCTGGCAATTTGGCAGCAACACACACATTACACCGCCTATTTCTTCAAGAGAGAGAGGCCTGTGGCTGTGTTTCCAGCCTCCATAAGTCAGTGCTGTAATGTCAGTGCCGTTATGAAAGTAAATCAGTCTATACATGGCATGTAAGCCTAATAAGGGTATAAACGATTTAAAGAGCAGAGAATTAAGCCCCGGCTAAATGGGGAAGATTTGGGCCTAATTACTCGCCTCCGTAAAACAGACTGAGGTTATTTCAGGCGATTCATTTTTTTTTTAAATGGTCAGTCTTAACATTTCATTTCCTTTTTTTATTTTTTAATTAAATCCTTAAAATGTCTGTATTTCATAGTGTACTACGCTGTCAGTATATAGGCTTTTTCTATATTTTTTAAATATAGCCTATACTGTAATATAATGTACTATAATGTAATATCAGTGCAGACTTGACAACTGCTGCAATTACTGGCTTGTTCGGCCACATTTTGGTGTTTGTAGTTAGCTGACGTGATGTGGTTGTCCACCACTGAAAGTCTGTTAATATTATATATATCAAATAATCAATTATTCCAATCCCATCGTTCAGAAACAGAACTAGTATCCCTCCATTGGCTTGCATTGATATTCATTTTTTAAAATAGCCTATAAGGCAGCGTTTCGCTCTGCCTGTAAAATAAACGTAGAAACAAGTTAAAATGACTCACTAATTGTCTTAAATTCTTCCCTCTGCACACTGTGTGACAGTTGAGTGAAAAGAGGCCTGTTCTTCTGTTTTATGTGCTGTTGAATCAATTAATGAACAGAAGGGAGATCCATTTTAACAGCGTGCTCGGTGGCAGATTTTTCAATTTACAGGAATTTAACTGCTGAAACTGTGACTTTCTGGTGTACGATATAAAGCAATAGGCTGTGACAACAGGGCATGGATTTAAAAGGGAACACGGTCACAATAGTTTTGCGGGTAAACTTTTAAATGATTCCAAATATAATATAAAATATCCTTCAGTATTCATAGAACACAGTAAGAGATAAAATAAAATAAAGTGGAGTAGGAAAGACTCCCATATACTTTATATTGCTTCCTATAGGAATATTATAGAGACTAAATATGTTCGTGTTGGCACAACATGTTAAATTGCCATTAAAAACAAGGTGAAACTCAGTATTAAACACCACGCATATTATTAAATCCTATTGTAAAACATATAAGAAATGTAAATGTGATTTTTTTTTTTTTTTTTTTTGGTTTGACCAAAGACTGAATGCCTGACAACAAATCATCAAATAGTTAAAACGGCGATAAGACGAAGGGCCCACCTCCTGCAATAAAAATGTTCACTGTAACACCAAAAATACTGTTAACTTTCTAAACCCACCTCAAATAAACGCGCACCTTTATGTAACCTATTTGTGCGCATTTGTGGGGATTTGTATATACATATATATACATATATATATATATATATATGTTTATATATATATAAAACAAAACAAAAAAAAAAAGGAAAAAAAAAAAAAAACGCAAAGCGGTTGCCATCGATACAAAACAACTGAACTTGAGACATTTTCACCGACACAATACGGCGCATTTTCGCAAAAGCCTTACCCTCAGTCGACCTCGAAACATTAAAGTCCTTCAGCTTCTCCTTTTCCAGCTCGACGTGGTCCTTGAACAGATGCACCGGGCAGTGGCTGCCCTCCGTAATGTCCTGCAGGTTTGTCTCCGGGCTGCCCAGCTCCCTCGCCCTTGTCAAGCCGCTCTCCAAAACTTCCCTGTACGTGATACTCTCTTTGCTGCTCTCCTTGGTTTTCTGATCGAAAGATTTCGACACGAATGCCGTAAGTTCTTCCATGGTCGGCTCTGTCGCTCAGTAGTGGTCCTGGTCAGGGAAATCCACCGTGAGTTCTCGGTGTATACCTTACCGTCTCTCTACCAGCACTGCTAACGGATAGCCTACGCTTTTTTTTTTTTTTTTTTTTTTCTGGAGGCTGGCAGCAGCGATAGATAGAAGGGGTGGAGAGGAGGTGAGATCACTCCTGCTGTTGTGACTGTGTATTTGAGAGCACACTATTTATACACGGCCACCTCAGCCCAGCCCCCCCAGCCCCCCACCGCCCCCTCTTCCCTCCGATCTCTGTGTCTTGAGCAATTACAGGCCGGCTCGACTTTGCAGAATTCAACTTTCAGCAGCTTTTTTTTCCCTCTTCTTCTTCTTCTTCTTCTTCTTCTTCTTCCACAAATCAATGATGGAGCTGATGGAGGCGGTTAATTGAATTACTGGGTCATTAAAATGCCTACGGTGGCTCTCTCCTGCGAGGAGGCTGTATATGGCTGTTATGTCTAATTAATTCGGCGACAATTTAATTACCGCGATTAGGAGAAACAAATGCTGGGTTTGTGGGATTGCCTCATGATTTTTTTGGTGTTTGTCGAGTTGACAAATGTGTTTGAAAGCTAATCTGTGCGCGACTCGGTCCATAAAGCATCTATAACCTCTGTTGTGTCAGCTGAGGGGACTTATACTTCTCTAATGTGGAGTTAACGCACCGTTATTAAGTGCACAAACGCAGACATGGACAAATTCAACAATATCAATTCAAAATTTAAAAGTGATTAGTTATTCGAAAAAAAATATGGTATTGCTCAATCCTGAGTATTTTCTGAAACATCACAACAGACTTCAATTACGTTCAGTTAATATCAGTCAAATTTAATTAGGCCCCATCCCTTTGTTTTCCACTAAATTTAGTGCAAGAAAATTCCCATTTCTTCCCATTTCAAAGTTATTTTCAGCTCTATCTGCCTTCTTAAAACATGTGTATTCACGTGAATCTGAATGCAAACTGGAATGCACGAGAAAAGGTAGCCAGCATTTAACAGCAACAAATACATAATCATGGGACAATGCTGTAATTAATATTTAGCTGTTGTAAATTCAGGTCCCTTTTGAGTATTCACTTGTAATCCTTTGTGGTTTCCGGTTACAAATATGAGCTACAAATCAATATCAGCATAGGTGAACAAAAAAAAAAAATGTTCCCTCTATTTACAGGATTTTCATGGGAATAAGTGAGCCCATAATGGCTTAACGTTATCTATGTCGTTCATCAGTCCAGCACACAAACACAAAAGGCCGGGAGAGGAGTGTGATCCCCTGGGTCTGCCGCCCTGAGCGGCCCGCCACTGTGAAAGTCTCATATCTCAGCTCTCTAATGACTCGGTTTGATGTCTCTCCATTTATCAGTGAGCCCGCTTCACATCACTGCGGCTGACGCACAAGTCGAGGTCTCTCCCTTGTGCCATGAACTGCGCCTTTTGTTGTTAATAGACCTAAATCCTCTATAAAAAACGCAAATCTGCGCTCCCAGTCGTGTGCCTCGATACCACCACACAATAAAGTGGCGTCTACAAAAGGCGCACGTGCGTGTAACGAAATAATCCACTAAAAGAGGCTTCCTAAATATATTTGCATTAAAGGAAATATCTAACTTTTACGCACGGCATCTGCACGTGCCGTCCAACTCTGGGATCCAAAAATAAAGATTATCGTTATTTGTTCAGTCATTTTTATGCGTAATTTTAAATACATCAGTGCTGGATAAGAGAACATGTGCACATACAGAAACCAAAAAACTGATTCTAACACTTTCAACAAACGGTGGAAATAAAATTGTTAACCAGCATAGATGCAACTACATTTATTGTTAGGATATTTTATTAATCTATTAAGCATTGTGTTTTGAACGGTGTATCTAACTCGAAAGCTAATTTACAATTCTTTAGTGCAACTAAATATTCATCCAGAATAATAAAAGAAAACATATCGCCAGAAGGCCTATAGGCTGTGCATGTTTAATATGAATGACGAACACAGTACCCAATTAAAATAAGACAACGTAGCCTATATCACATTGTATATATTTTTTTAAATCTTAAAAAAAAAAAAATCACATTTCATGTTATTTTGTTTTTATTCAACACAAGTAGAAACGGTAGATTTTCCAGCTCCATTTAAAAAAAAAAGATGAAAACAATTATTGCTTGTAATCTCACAGATTTGAAGCATGTGGTGTCCAATCAGCAGCAGCCTGGAGGAATATCTGAAGAAATCCAGGAGGGATGCTCTTTACGCACCAACGCTGGTGTCGCTACAGTTTAGTGGCCAAAAACTTTTAAAGGGGCCTCAATCATATTTTCACTTGCCGTTCATTCCCCACGATCCCAACACCCCGCCTTCCCTGCTGCACGTGCGCTCCCGGAAGAAAAAAAACAGTCATGTTATTTTCAATTATTCAGTTGTTTATTTATTGTCAGTATTATTGTTGTCACAAGTGTGGCAAACCGCAGGACAGACAAGGGGCACAGTGTGCGTAAATCCAGCAATACATAGTTTAAAGCTATAATAAAAACAATTGTTATAATATTAATATTGTAGTATTATTATGATTAGTGTTATTATTATCAGCAGGCCTAGTAATTATGTAATATAATTCAGTTTCAATTAAATTCAGGGTTTATTTTATATAGTTCCTTGTTGTCAGGAAATTGTATTTATTTAATTAATAAACAGTGCGTTTTTTTCCACAATAATCTGGCACCTAATTTCTTTTTTAAATGTCTACATCTATTCATCACTTCTGGTCACCAGCTTTGATCAATGTGGTCTGTATGTACCAAAATGATGTCCTGCATGTCTGCTCTCATTGCAATACCACTTGTTTACATTCATGTGTATATCCATGGTACAACAGTTGCTTCTGCCTAATTAATCAATTAAATAAATTGGACAATTAAGGCACATAACCACCAAATCTCAACGGACTTACTCAGAAAACTACGAATACATTTGTAATTTTTTCTCACTTTGTATTGGAAACATTTGGAGTTCTAAGTAGACTTCCACTTGGCTGCAGGTTTCTTTACGTTGAGTTACAAGTAAAATATAGTCCTTGTAGGAGGCGACAAGCGCTGTCTTTTACTGTCCATAAACCTACTCATGCCCTGATCGCCCATTTACTGCTGATTAGGGAGCTGAGGAATTCCTTCTCTACCTGCTTGTGAAGGCTTTGGAACATTATCAAGACATCAGCAGACTTAAATGAGTCTGCGCTGGCTGGAGGAGAGCAGAGAGAGAGAGAGGGAGAGAGAGACAGAGAGGGAGAGGAGAGGAGAGGGAGGGTGACGAGACAGCGTGGAAGAGAGGGAGAGGAAGTGGGGGGACATGCTGTAGCAAGGCAAAGCAATGAGCACATTAGGATTGTGTTGCCCCCATTGATCATACATCAGATTTAGATTCAGCATGTTAGATATTATAATTGAACTGTGTCAGTGGCCTGTAGCCTGTGTGAGGGTTTGAAATCCCTCTGGTCCTGCCATATCCAGATTTAGGGATGAGGGAAAGGGAATACAGGGAGGGGTCGGAGCAGCCGCCGCCTGCCTGGACACCAAGTCCTCACCCCAACAAATGCCACAACACTGCTTCAACCTGTTCCCTGTGACAAACTAATCCCTCATGTGTGGAGTGACGGATGATCCTAAATGCAGATCTTTGCTTCTGGAAGTTTGCCAAGATTTCTTTTCTGCTTATGAGAGGAGACAATAATGAAATCATTTAAATTAGGCTACTTATAAATGGGCAACAAAAAAAGTCAAAGAATGACTTGTCTTCTTTCAAAATTAAAATTTTTTTTTTTTTTACTAATAACCGCTTACTTATGTAGGAGATTTTTTTTTTGTGTAAAATAGAGCCGGAAAGATAACAAAAGATGTGTTTTTACATGCACCCGAGCTCATCTCCTCATCTCTCTGCACCATGCTTCAGTAAAATCAGAATAGACGGATGTGATTTTCTAAATGTTATACTTGGCCCCAAGAGAGCAGAGTGAGCTCTGAAAATTTAACTTAAAAAGCAACCACTGCACCTCTAGCTTCTAATATAATTTCCACGACCATAAAGCTTCTTTTAGTGTGGCGGTGGCGGTGTGCATACTATAGGGACAGGGGAGCAGTGAAAAAAATGCAATAAAGTGGTATACTTGAATCTGATTGAGCAATGCAGAGATGCTGTACAGATGTGGTCCTGTGCAGAAACAGACAATTGGATTCTTCCCCTGATGAAAATGTTTAAACCTTTTTTCTTGTGAGGAAGAGGAGGATTTTAACAGGCTGTCATGTTAATGACAGTGATTGTGTGTTTGTTTATTAGACTCCTCTGGCTTGTCTGCGGGGCGCAGGGATCTCGTGGCTGCTACATTGTCTGGTGCCTTCATTTAGGTCCTTTTCCAGTGCTGCAGCGGTCCACGGAGACTACAGGCTGTTCTGTGTTCAAAAGACTCGTCTGCCATCTAAATGAGGCTTTCGGGGCAAAAAGAAAAGAAAAAAATTCAACATGAAAATACCACAATGTGCTGAACATTAGCTCACACTCGACTGGGATGTTTTGGGAATATGTTGGTTCTCCTTTTTCGATTGTTATTTTTCCCTGTGTATTCTCTAACTGCTTTCTACCCACAGGGCACCGGGGCCTCTTGTTGAGGGAAAAAAAAAAAAAAAAAAGGCATGAAATTGACATTATACCCTTAAATGCTGTGCAGATTTGCAGGGAAAACACAGTAATCCACTGACAATGCTTGCAAATCAAACACATACTCCTTCTCTCTCTCCCTCAATCTCCTTAACAAGCTACAGTTTGCTCTTCAGGTTAAATCTACTCATTAATTACGAGCATTTCTTCTCTAAAATCGTTTCCTTTCATTTGTGCCCGTGAAAAAAAAAAAGAAGACTTTTTCTTTCCTCAAGTCCCTCATAAGTATACTATTGTTCTTATGGTCAAATACTCTGGGGAAATGCAACATTTTATAAAAATCAATAGCGTTCAAATAATTCATGACTGATCACATGGTGTTTTAGCTCCTTATTTGCAGTAGAAAACCGTGTTTTGTTTGGCTCCCAGAGGGCAACATGAAAGACCTGGGGAGAGGCGGGAGAATCGGGAATGGAACTGAACAGAGTGCATGACGATAATAGGAGGACATTGATCATTTGGTGCGCGAGAAGACAACTGAACCTGTGAGTCGAGGCTAACAAGATGTATCATTTATACATTATTTAGATGTGTCTGGGCTTCTCATGTGCATTTTGTTACATCAGGTTTGCATCATCATCTTTGGAGGGGACACGGCGCGGTGACCTGAAACGATACGAAGAAAAATGCTATTTATGTAATTGCCTAATTTTTATTGTTCATGCCCCGGCAGAGAAGAAGACACATTGCACAAAGCAACAAACCAGCATAGCAGTCAGTTTGATGCTGATTTCACTTAGATCCTTCCGTGTCCATTTGTGATTACTATTGTGCATTGTGGGAGTAAATAAATCCCAATTTGGGCAGTGTTAGTCAGTCACAGCTTGCAATAGAAATTAATTTTGTAAATGTGGAGATGGATCAAGTTCCCTCTTGGCAGGGGAACCATCCCACAGACATGTTAACAACGTCTTCAGAGACCAATGAGGCCCATTTACAATAAGTGTCTGTTTTAAGTCGCTTGCTTTGTGTGTGTATGTGCGCGTCTCACCACAGCGGGCTATAAGGGGTCCCTCTGGTGTCAGACGGAGAGCGGCCATTTGAGGCAGACTGTCTTTTATGGAGTGATGCTACACTATCTCAATCACACAATTAAAGCCTGTTCTGGAGAGAAAAGGAGAGAGCGACTGTCTTCTGTTCACAGTGCAGAGAGCAAGAGAGAGGGAGCGAAAGAGGGATAGCATCTTTTACAGAGCGTGATTTATGTTGTGGTGTTGAGAAAAGAGGAGTCCTTGATAGATGACTTCATTAGATTTAATTAACAGAACCAAAGACCCGACACAGACAGAGGAGACGGGGGAGAGGCAGAAGGGGAGAGAGTGGATTTGAAAGGGGGGGGGTGAGGGATAAAAAAAAAAAAAAAGGTGAAGAAAACACGGAGAAGGGGTCTACCCGGGAAAAACCGAGCGGTAGAGCAGCGGGAGAAACGGTGAATGGAGAACAGATGCCAGAGATTAGGATGAGAATGGTGATGCATGAGGAAGAAGTTTGTTTTCATGTGTTGAGAGGCTGCTGTGTGATCAGACAGGAGTGCATGCTGCAGCTGGGGCTGAGAGGAAAGCCAATGAGTTCCCATAAAACCAGTTTAACTACTACATAAAGCTCAGTGGCCCATTTAGGAGTGTGCGCACATACTTGTACGTTACATTGAACACACTTGTGACACACCTACACATCCGCATGTATATGTGGGCAAGACTGAGCCCGGCATGTGCCGCGGGCTGTGTCTGTTGGCTGAAGGCTGGCTTTGATGGGCCAAATCGCTTCCTCTCTCCGATCACACATGTCTATCATCTCTTCCCTTTGAATTTCTCATCCCTCCTCCAAAGAGACAGAGGCCAGAGCCGCAGTGACTACAGTCAAGCTCGAGTCCACTTTCTGTGGACTTCAGATCTAATTTGACGTCTTTAGATGTGCCTTTTAGAAAAGTCCAAAATATTGCTCGCTCTTACCTGTACAGTGCAGGTAAGAGCGAGCAATATTTTTGACTTATCATGCTGTGCCTCAGCTTTGACATTTTGGACGTCTACTGGATATATAGACAAGCCCTGCCACTACCGCATAGTGAGGAAATAAACATTTTAGCACGGGAAGAAGGTGAGCAGCCTAAGGGAAATGTGCTAGAGTCAGATGCAGGTGGACAAGGAAGTCTGAGATAGACGGGAATAGAAAATTGCACATATTCTTTAGACGAAGCAGTCAAAACGTGTGTTTGTTATTACGAAGCACGGAGGCAACCATCAGTTAAAACAGTGCAATGGGAACTTTGCAAACAAGTTGTGAGATCATAGTTACGTCCTCTGACCAATCTGAAATGAGAGAAGCACTGACGGGCCATCATTACTAATAGATAGTGTTGTAGAAAATGATTGGTATTCCGCTAAATTTTAGATGATATGATTCCTGTGTGTTGTTTCATATGTTAGTGAAGTGGACAGTGCTACTATATGCCCTCTATAGACAGTCATTACAAGCTGCCAGTTAATAGCTCAGCGAGCTGCTGTAGGCAGGGAGCACCTGTCACGACTCATCCATCCCTGTCTGCTTTAACTCAGGTCTGAGGGAAGGAAGAAGACCCTCAGAAGACCACGGCAGCCTCACCAGCTAAAAGCAATAATTAATCTAATTCCCTCCCAATTCATTTGAAGCACCTAATCTATAGGTGCAGGTAGCACAGATGCGATACTGAAAAAAAGTCGTATTAAATATATAATATAACAAATTTGCAGAGCAATTCCTGATTTTCTTCTTTTAATTACATCACCTCTCTCTCACTCCTTCCTTTCCTCCTCTGCTCATCAATCCATCTCCGCTCCGATGGATTCGGGCACCAAACACGCGGTCACATGACATGAATGGGTAATCAGTAGGTATTAGTGCGTGTTAACAACCCCTAAGCTGAAAGACGATTCCCCTCTCGATATTAAAGAGATAACACAGCAGAGGAGCAAAAAGCAAATGGCCCAAAGCCTCCAGCTACGCTCCCCTCCAAAGTTGTTTTCCTGGAAAATTAGGCGATTGACTAATGGCGTAAATGCTGTTAATTACCGGCACCAGTACCCCAAACAGTCGTCTCTGCCTGTAACTAATAAGAAATCAATTAGCTAATGAATTGGTCATTAAGTGAAAAGCTAATCTTGGCCGAGGTATTTTTTAATGATTATTTTTTGCCTATGATCCTGGCTAATTGGCGTTGTCATACGGCGCTCTCAGCTTTCAGCATGCCTAATGAAGCTTCATTAGATCATAACTGGCACTCTTGGAAGATTCGCGGGCAAACCTGCTTCCCAATTATTTTTAATTGCCAGACATTCTGCACAAACAAGTGCCGCTTCACCTTGCGGAACAGGAGAGCTCAGGCTGGCTGTGCTGCGTTTCCTTCATGACTTCATTTGAAGCGATTAGAGCGTGGGGCAGGGTTGTCGCGAGCTGCTGTCGTCTGTGGTGGATTTAAAGAGCCCATCAGCTCAAACTGCTGGGCCCATTGTTGCGCTTCCTTCCTCACTTTGATTTGGACTGAGGAGAAAAGCTGCTGCTTCCAACGTGGATGAACTGGCTTCTGTGTCGCCCGCGTGCACAGACACCGACGGACACATTGTGTCTGCGTGGAGCACACACACACACA
>CALSBV010012277.1:3329444-3344939 GCA_943590825.1 Bovichtus diacanthus | reverse complement strand
ACACACACACACACACACACACACACACACACACACACACACACACAATCTACCTGTACATGTGTCAGCTGACAAAAACAAAGGAGAGAGAGCATCCCTCCCGGGCATGAATAATTAAGAAAAGACAAAAGAGCCTTGTTTTTTTTTCCTCCTGTATCTGCTTCTTTTGTGTGTCTAGTAAACCCCAGTGTAGTGTACTCTGAGTTCTCCACTAATAAGATGGAGGATCAGTCTCTCCATGGTGCTCACACAACACATGTTTCCAATCTGACCCTGTGCAAGTATCTCTCGCTAACCTGAAGAGGCTTGTGGTGAAAACAGAACGGCTGAAACTTTGTCAATCCCGCAGGTGCTTTTCGACAGTTTATGCCGAATTTGCCCTTCCCTCAAACATCAGGTCTTTCCCCCTACCATTGCTCGAGATGACAAACACAAACAATGCAGCTTCAATGGCACAGGACTGAAACATTGTTTTGTTTTGCTGCTACAAGCAGAGAGACAAAAGAAATGTATCAAAAATAAACTGCTTGTTCGCAAAACAATATTTGGGAAGCTCAGACTCAGTTCAATTAGGCAGGGAGCTACATAATGTTATTACCACCTGTGCTTGTGAAGATTTTGTGATATCAAGCAAAGGCATATTTGTCCAATCACAACACAGTTATTGCCAAACATTGTGCCTTTGAGAAAGCAGCCAATCTTTCTAAATTCCAGGGGCTTGATTTTGTGGCCAAGGCCTCTGGTTTCTGATGATGCCAAACATCTCACCCCAGGTGCCTTTGTGTACATGTGTGTATGTCTGCACGTGTGTGTGTGACACACAGAGAAGAGGGCTGGGCCTACTTCACTGGCATGCTGAAGTTTGATGGTGGATGAATGGCACTCCAGATGTCTATCAATATTTAGCAGTAAACATCCCTGGCAGGCGGGGAGACGTAGCAGCTGAGAACATGAGGTGGCGCAGCTATGAACTGTTGACTTTCAGTTTAACTGGATAAGCTGGATGGTAAGGCATCTCTGAAGCCGGCAGTGCCAGCCACAGCTGTGACACTTTGCAGTCTCAGATTTGTTGGAAGTAGGATACATTTTGTTAATGATTTTCACTGAAAAATAGCCTGATTTATTTAAAAAAAAAATGTAAGTATTAACTGGGATGTCATGTCCCCACAAATGCAACAGTTGTGTTTCCTCATACGTTTACAGAAATCAAGGACCTCTTTTGATCAAGAGCAGAAAATGCTTCTGGTAATTAAAAAGGGAAAATAATTTGTAGAGAAAATGAAAACAATGTGTTGATTTTGATCCTTCTACTATATATATATATATATATATACAGTATATATATATATATACATAATATATATATATACTGTATATATATATATATATATACAGTAAATATACATAATATATATAGATATAGATATGAATTTTCCCCAAATTGGCATTTGCTTTTTAATAATCAAAATAAACACACATGAATTCCTGTATGAAACTGAGTGAAGTTTTACAAAATTACGACCTGCATTTATGTCAATAATATCCTAAAAGCTCATTCTAACTTATTTAAAGCTACAACCTATAACATTCATCATGATTCAACTACAGCAGTGATGACGGAATATCTAGCGTTACAAATGTCAAGTTGTTTTACTTTGTTGTCGTTTGTATAGTGACAATGTCATCAACCAGCCAGTTAGTGTTAATGTAGATAATTTAATGAAATAAGATTACATTGGCAAACAGGTGCAACCCGACAAACCTGCTCAGCAGTCTAAAGTCTACATCAGATGACATTTGTTGTTTATAGATTCACAGAAAAACATAAATCAAATGACTAACTTGTGTCTCTTTCTGGCTCTCTCAGCCCTGCACACACACACACACACACACACACACACACACACACACACACACACTTCCAAATCACATTACAGCACATCTAATTGACGTTTATGATGCAGAGGAGAGCATATGCTCATTGAGCCAATTGAATCATTAGAAAAGCACACAGTAGGTCGAGGATCTGCCAGAACTGCAGCTGAGGAAAATACGTGAGGGCCTGGATTTCCTGTCCGAGACCGTTACCGAGATGAAACATGTAAACACGTCGACACAGTCGACACTCAAACGCACATTTCATATGCAGTATGACATTCTTCCGTTATGCTAATCCGACATTGGGATGTGTGATGGTAGCAAGGTCTGTGTCGTGATATCTCCCGTCTCGCTTCCCCCTTTTCCTGAGAGCCGGTTGAGCTCTGACATCCACGCACGTCCACACATTCTGTCTGACATCGGGCCCTGTGGTAAGATGCTCCTTGACCGGCCTTGATCCACGCAGAAAGGAGTAAGTGGAGGGGAAGTTAGATAGACAGGAGCAAAGACAGCCCGTCAGAGTTAAAGGCAAACAGACATTAGGCTTTCCAGAGCGCTCTCTGACTCTCTGCTCCACACTTTATAAAATTTACATGACGCATCAGAAAGGCCACAAGAGCCTCTTTGATTGTGGAACTATGCCTGAAAAATACATCAGTCGCCATCTTTTCTGGCGGAAAAGCTGGGAGACAGAATGAAAATACACTTGCCGCGTTCACACACCCTCTGATTCGCAAACAACTCGGCACACACAAAAGCGAATAGTCATAGACACAGCACACAGAGACACATTTACTTGCATGCAGGCTTCGCCCTGTGCGTCTGCGAAACAGTGGGATGTAGCTCCTCAGTGTCATCTCCAATCGCTGTGATCTAAATGTATAAGAATTGATGGCGCCTTCCACCAAATGCTGTTATGGGGGACCTGGTTTGTTTATTTAATGAAGCCAGTGTCACAGCGGATCTGCGTCCTTGCCTTTGGAAACGGTGGCAGGTGTTGGTGGCAGATTTCCCTCAAACAGGGCCACTGAATTAACAAATCAAATTAACATAACACTGGCGTCAGATCTGGGGGCCTCTTTCTCTGGCACGGCTGTCCCTGTAGTTTGCCTGTACGGACGCTCCCCTCTTGTGTCCAGATGTCCCCACAGTGCCAGCTTCCTCTGCCCAGAAACCACTGAACTAGGCCCAGGTTGGAACTAAAACAAAATCACGGGCAAGGACAGAGCATGTTCCTCAATACTTGAATAAAACTTTTTTCTGTGTAATATCATCACGGCAACACATCGCATCACTGCGTCTTATTTGTCGAGGTTTACCATGTGTTTTCTGTCTATATGTTGATGACACACAGATGACATGCGTAGTCTTTATGGTTAAAATGCTCTCACAATAGGAAGTGAGAAGTTTGGCTGAGCACTGAAGCAAAGAGGGACATACAAACTCAGTCTGATTGGTTTCATTGACAAGCCTCTCAGTAACTGGACAGCGGATTTCAGCCAGTGTGTGCTGAGATTAAAAGAGCCCGGGGCTACTGGTGAATTGTAGCTGGATAGGACTAAGGTGGAATCAAATTACCAAAAAGGGATAAGTGGATTTGAATGGATGGGACTAGACTGTGATGGAATGGGCAGTGGTGGTTAAAGTAAAGAGAAGGCTAAATGTATCTGCTTTTCAAAGATGTATAGTCCTTGATTATCTGAAACGGACTTGGGAGCAAATAACAAATAAATATAAGAATATCATTTGAAGCGGTAAATAGGTTTACGTTCATATCTAGTAACTTAAGACAATGCGTTCAGCCTCTGCCTCTGTAAACACACGACTCCGACGTGTCGCACTTATATGAAATCGTATCATATATATTCACTTTCTCGGATCGGGTTAGGGTTAGTTCAGCCAGATAACACAAATATGTCCTGAGTATGTTGTATTTGCTTTGTAGTACAGGCCTCAGGTGTCACCGATTGTTACCATGGAATAATAGCTCTTAGTTGTGAGTTAGCTTGGTGATAGGGCGGCTAATGTTTTAGGTTTAAAGTAAGTCGGTCTTTATTTTTGTGAAACCTGGTTACATTGGAATGTATAGAACCCAGTAAACAATAACTTCAGGGTAGAAAACCCCCGCATCACCTTCATACAATTTAACAACGCTTAACACGCTTTTTTTATTATGTTATTTCAAAATGTATACATCTCATTAGTCTAACAACACTTTTTAACGTTAGGATGGAGACCTCATTTACTTGTTGGGCCACAGACTAAAGAAAATGACAGTTTGAGACGTCGCTGTTTGGTAGATTTGGTTTATCAAAGACGTTACATCAAATAGGCACAGAAGAAGCTACAGTTAGTTACAGATTGATAAACACTCATTGAGCTCACCTTTTAGCTTTGTTTGGCAAAGTATCCGTCTCGTAGCTGCTAAATGCTTCACTATGTTCACCAGATCGTCAATAACAGGTAATGTACTGTGGGTTTTCAATTAAAACAGCTGCCTACATTTGTTTTTGCCGTATCACAAATGAGGAAGTCTGCGTTTGAAGAAGGTCGGTGCGGATGAACGGGTCAAACGAACACAGGACTTTCACACGAGAGGCCGTTGTTTGTGTCCCGTGTGAAACCAAAAGTACTCATTATAAGCAAACTATGACCTTCTTTATAAACTTAACAAAAGTAGTTTTGGTTTCTAAACATAACCAATTAGTTTTGTTTTGTTTCAATTCACAACGTTAACAACGTGTTTAAAACTGTGACCATAATCTGGTAGATGCACATTTTCCCTCGAAACATTATTGAGAAAGCAGTTTAGTTGTATGGGAACATCATTTTGAGCAAAAAAGGGTTGATGAGGGAAGTGGCTCTACAGAGTCAGGTGATACATTAGCCGGTATTTTTATAAAACTATAGCAATTCATCACATTAAATGAGCCAAGCGCATTTTTGTTGTCTAGAAAATCATAATTCATTTGACTTGCTGTACTTAACAGGACTGTGCAGCTGAGTGGATTTGGATCATGCTGCTTACAGACGTAATGTAGCTTTACGGAAAAGCAGAAGTGTCTAAACTGACTGTAAACTGGCTGTCACAGTCACTTATGGCCTCCCTATCCATCGACCTGATGTTGCGGATGTGCTGGCAGCACAAACAGAGACAGCCCAGGGACTGTCTCCCAGTGTTAAAAACAGTTAGCAGCATTTAGCTGTATTAAACAGAATATTAATGAATTTGGAATGAGACTACCGAGCACCATTAAAGCCTCAAAGTTAGTTGATATGCAGATATGGACTCCATTACCTCCGTTTACCTTGCCTTTTATTCACTCGTTGACAGTGGTAAACAAAAAGCAAAGAGCTTTAAATGAACAATTCTCTCCTCCTCATACAAAACATTCATTATTACGGGCAAAACTGATTGTGACATTACATTTTCTAATCACCTAATCTGGCAGCAGACTGCCTCTGCCAACAACACTTCAATGACACTACCTGTCCTGAGGAAAACATTCGGAGTGAAGGCACACATCCGACTGACTTACACGCGGCATCACGAAATGAAGCTGGACACTAGAGCGCAAGTCAGCTACGGTATAAATGACACGAGTTCTGATAGAATGCAGGAAGAGGAGGTTTTTTTTTTTTTTTTTTATTCATAATCATTGGTTTCAGTCTTCTACACAACATGCCTCTGCGGTACGTGGATAAACAGTGACGGCTTGGGGAGTTATGCTAATGGCTGTGTACAGTGACAGCGGATGGCTCAGTCAATCACAAACACCTCTCATCTCATAATCACAAGCCAGAAGCAGGCCAGGGATGCCTGCTAGATACACTACGGCACACCACTGACAAAAATAATGATCAACAACCACTGACAATCTGCAACAAACACGAGCGCACGCATCCAGATCCACAAACGTGACAGAGGATCCAAAGTCTGAAACGTGTCGTCACCACCACTTTGCCCGATATCCTGTTTTAGAAGTAAGCAAATAGGGAAGATTGAAGGCATTTATTGGCAAAAGACACCCAAAATTAGGTGCAAAATGAAAGTTTGCTGATCCCTTTAACAAAGGAATACCAAATCTGTCAGAGTATTCTCTAATTCCCCGCTGTTGGGAGTTTGGGGGGGAAAACACAGCAGCAGCCACAGTGCCTCCCTCAGCTCTGTCCATTTCCATAAATGCTGCTGGCTGTCTCACCTACACCAGAAACACTGCTAGGCTAAATGCCCTGGCATATCATTTCCCTCTTTCTCTCTCTCACCTATGCTGAACCAAATGTTCATTACCATGCAGCCTGCCTCGGAGAAAGAGAAGGAGAAAACGACTAAGAGTACAGAGCTGAGATCATTGACAGCTTGATGTGACGAAGGTCAATTGAAATAACAGGTTTTTGTGTGTTTATATTTAAAATGGGCCACTTGTGTCAGGCTGTTCTTGGCTTTCTGCAGAAGGGGAATCTGGGGAGCACTGTGGCTATAGGGCTGTGTTGGACGTGTTTTACACACACACACACACACACACATATACTCACATACTCACTCACTGTAATGAGCAGGTTTATGCTAAGGCACAGGCTGCTAAAATCTGTAATTATAATCAACCTCTTTCTCCACCTCTCCCTCTCCCCCTCATCTCCATCTCCCCTTCCCTCTCTCTTTCTTTTTTCCTGCCTACATCAGTGAGCAGGCATCAGGGAATCCTTCACTAAGCACCGTAGGTAATGAGTTTATTGATTAACATGCAGAGATGAAGCGGCTCTCTCAAATTAGTGTTGTTTTACATTATTAGATGGACTTGGGGCACTTCAGAGCGCTACAAGACCATTACTTCATCGCAGTCCCAAAACTCACATACGCATCGACTCTATTACTTAACATTAAGTAGAAGAACATTTGACAAACTGGACTTTTGAGCATCCTTAGCTGCTTTGTTCACGGCCAACTAGTTACTAAATGAATAGCTCTGTGGTAATTTCTGATGAACGCTGCTCCCTGTTTTTAATGTGCTTGTTTTTGTATGCAGGTAGGGTGTGTGCTCGTCAGACGACTGGCAGCTCTGCAGCTGGCAAACCATCTGGATGAGGAAGATCACATGTGACCCACATAACTGGTGTGTGACCCCGCTCTTTGACACGACTCGGAGTCCTACAGTAACTGCACCAGAAGTTGTAAGAAGTGGCAGATGAGTGTTGGGATTTACGTGGATGGGTAGGATGGATGGACCAATCAAGTTATACACTACTTAAAAAGTGTTCGAATCAGTTGATTGGGTCAAAAATGAACACTTAGTATTTTAGGCTTCTAATAACTAACACGAGGGAGATGAAAGGTAGCGTGACAATGATGACGTGGAAGTGTGTCAAATCTGACTCAGGTAATAACATCATAAAAGACATTTGTACAGGCACATAGGTTCTCAAAATGATGTTTGCTTGAAACTAGGAGTAGAGGTATTAGCAAATGTTTGTTTGTTTTTCTTCTGCATTCTTATATAAAGGCTAGAAGTTAAGTAGAGTGTAGTATCAGCAAACAGGCAGAGGAGTGACTTCAGATCCTTCTTCTACCAGGATCAGCAACAGATTCTAAATCCAGCTTTGGAAAAAGTTACGTTTTTTTCCTACCAGCTCAAAAGTTCAACCGAAAAGTATCTCTGCAAGAAGTAATAAACATTTACCATTGACAGTGACACCTTTAAAACATTTTTTATTTTATTTTTTACTTTTAATGGTTTCAAAAGTAAAAAAAAAAAAAAAAAAAAAAAAAGATATATATTATATGGAAAAAATATGTGATATTTCTCAGAAATATTTTAATATACCTAATAGAGGGGTGAAATGAGACTTTCATTTCCACTTTACAGACTTTTGTTAACCCATTTCGCATCTCGAATGACATGTAGCCTTCGGACCAAAAGGTTGCTGATTCGATCCCCAGGCCCAGAAGTGCACATCTGGGAAAAGTGAAAGAGCAACACTTTCCTGTCCCTCATTACCACCACTGAGCTGCCCTTGAGCAAGACCCCAAACCCCCGGCTACTCCAGTGGAGCTCAGATTAGACTGTGGTTGTACTTGTCAGCTCCCGGGTGTGAATGTGGGACACTGTTACC
Organism: Bovichtus diacanthus; assembly: GCA_943590825.1. Classification (NCBI taxonomy): domain Eukaryota; kingdom Metazoa; phylum Chordata; class Actinopteri; order Perciformes; family Bovichtidae; genus Bovichtus; species Bovichtus diacanthus. Next base: position 3,336,950 of record CALSBV010012277.1, on the reverse strand, counting down.
TGGATAAATAAAGGAAACAACACATAGGGTTGGTTGAGCACAACTGTTCCAGCACAGTGACACTGGATTTCATGACCATTGTTCAAGCGGGAATTTAAGAAAAATATCTCTTGTAATGTCTCTTCCTTCGCGGTTGAAGCTGCACACAGAGAAAAGTCACGCACACACAGCCGTATGACCTCCACCCCTGTTCAAAACAGCCTCCCACCCCCATCAACAACACAAACGCATAAACACAAATCCATTTAAACAGCCTGTCATGTACTCTCAGTGCATCACACACTCATCCTCCAGGAAGGTTACCCACACTCACCACTCAGCCAGAGGGGAGTCCCTCAACTCAGGCTTCCCTCTTTGCCACCTGGATACTTCCTCTGAAGGTTCCTGGTGTGCAGCATGTCAGAGGTGCTATGAAGATACCAGCGAAAATGGCAGAGCAAAGGAATGGCGTCAATCTCTCACCGCCGGTGCCTCTCTCGCGCCACTTTGATGTGATGGTTGCTCTTTGCTTTGTGATGTGGAGGAGCTGTCAGATTAATGGGCCTGTCACGGCTCTGTCTGCTTGTCTGTTGGGCTTGACAGAGCCTGTGATGGAGCTCAGGCTAAACAAAAGAGTTATCACCTTCCCCGCGCTCGGCCGCACTGCTCTTTCATATACGAGAGGAAGGGAGGAGAAGGCTTCCATCCTCCATGCGGAGAGAGGAGGAGGAGGAGACCATGTCACCCTTCAGCCACCGTCAAAAAAGATGTGAGCGGGAGGAAAAACGCAAGCGATTACTAAGCCTCTATCTGCATCTCTACGTATGAATATCTACTGTGTCAACATCTATCTAAACACGTAGATACGTCCTCATATCCACACATATACCAATACTGTACATGCATATATACGGTACACTCATACACGTATAGAGTATGCACATATTCACAAGAGTGTGTGAATTTGTACAGTAACCCCCACGCATCCCTCTACAGGAAGTCCCTGCAGCATGGACTTCCTTTTAACACAGCTGTTCCTTGAAATGAGGCATAGAAAAAGTGATCCATTCTCCGGACACCTGGCGCCCACAGTCTACAGGTGCAGTCTGTGTGTGTGTGTGTGTGTGTGTGTGTGTTTAAATGAGGTGAAACAACACTAATGAGGAGAGAGTGATCACTGCTGACACAGCCAGGCTCACATGGTAATATGAACTTCCTGTTTTAAGTCATTTGTACTTCCTGTTTGACTTGTACTGTAATTAAGAGGCTGGGGCCCGACTGCAGTTACTGCAGCCTGCATTACCGCGCGCCTCTGTGGACAAGTTCAGTACAAAAATGCACAGTCCACATTTAACACATCACCATCTGTAAATCAAAACAAATGATTAGAGAGATTGCCTCCAGCAACAGATAAATATGTGCCATCCGGCTAATGTGAAGCAAAGCTAACTCGTTACAAATGCTTACATTTTCTATTAATAACTGTTGGCAAAGTAAAGTTAATAATTCTCACCCTTCAACAGTATGTTGACATGGACATTGGCACGTTTTCTAACATGACTAACAGCATGACAAGCTCAGAGAAAAGCATGATTGCAAGATTGTTAGATGTTGGTTTCTGCGCTCTGATGCATAGCTAACAGTGTTTTAACTTTAGGTCACTTCCTGAGTTTCCCCATACTGGATCATGATTTAACCTTAATTTAACAAATCAAATGTTGTGACTTTAACCTGAGACCAGTGTGCAGGGCCGTCCCCTTAAGTATGGACTACACCATACACCATACGGTCTGCCGTTGTCTGAGACGCACACATTGAAGAGGTCTTCCTCACCTGACAAATTATGAAAGGATTTAGCGAAAGCACCACTTTCTTCTCCTGTCCTCCACTGGACGAGACATCTGTTATTTAAATAATGGTTTCAAACGAGAAGGAAGAAGTCGTTACCCAACACTGTCTCAGCAGCGGATGACAGAGAGAGTGAGAAAGAGAGAGACAAACAGAGAGAGAGAGAGAGAGAGAGAGCATATTGAGTAGGTTAATAGTAAAAAAAAAAAAAAAAAAATCTGAAATCCAATGACAGAGGCGGAGATAATGAGGTGTTTTGATGTGACACGAAAGACAGAGGGATCTAACAAAGGTAGTCAGCTTGTGCTGCGCTGCTGCACTACAGGTCAGCTCGCTCACACACACACACACACACTCACACACACACACACACACACACAAACACACATTCTTACACATAAATTCACAAACGCAGCGACTACAAACTAGTTGCACACGCTCAGTGAAATGCATGTGCACAAACACACAAACACACACACTCAAACACACACACACAGACACACACACTCACACACACACACACACACACACACACAAAATACAGGACTCCGGTGGCCCCGTCTGTCTCATCTTCCTGTCTCTATTTTATAGCTTGACCAACTGATCTGTAAAAACACACACATTTATGCCAGTGTCTATTAAACTGTTATATGTGTATCTCTGCAGAGAGCAGAGTGTGCATACACACATATATATATATAATACAAAATATATGTGTTTGTGTGTGTACGCCTGTGCATCTACATCTGCAGCATTTCCATCTTGGCAGAGATAATAAGGAGCGGTGTGCGAGTGTCTCCCCAGAGGAGTGAGTGACAGTCTGAGGAAGCGTGGCAATACACTTATTCACACTGATGGAGAGATCAGAGTGAAACATGGCAGACATTGTCATTGCAGCCTTACACCAGAGAAAGGAACGCTTCCTAACATTGATGTTACAGTCCTATCTGGCAGACAGCGACGCTCTGAAGACAAACAATCGTCCAGGACAGTTTGAAAGTGGCAAGGGGAGAGGAGGAGATGGACAGGAGAGAGGAGAAAAGGGAGGGGAATGTTGGATTGCTCCCACCTTAAGCTCCACCTTTTCTACCGTTATTTTACAGCACTTTCTTTTCCCTCTTTGTTTTCGTATGTCATCCAGCTATCTGAACGGCACTCTGCTACAACCCAGCTTTCATATGTACATGAGCGTTGTTATCCCATGACACTAGCACTTGCATGCTCTTGCTTCACCACAAATCAACTGGATGTGTTTTTTGTAAGACTGGTCCCATGGTCACTTTACAAAAAGGATAGGATAGAATACCCATATACTGATATGATATCTATTTTCTAATTCCTCTTCTACTCTGCAATGACATGATATTCCAGTTCTACAGTTCCTGTATAAAGTTAAGAGGGAAAGAACTGGATACAATGTCTGACGTGACCTTTAAGACCTTTTTGGCTACCGTGAATATTTTACATGACGCTACACTATGCCCATTTTCACCACAATTAGCAAATCAGTTTTGATATTGCATCATTGGGGAGGTGGCAATAGAAAACTATAAATATTGAGATCTGGCAATAATGACTCAGATGAATATGATCAAATTCAGTGAATCCTACTTGGAGCTGGTCATGTTGTGGTGTTAGACTTTTTTGATAGTCAGGCATTTCATATATTTTTAAAGTGTTGTTAAGACAAATGCTGATACAAAATGGTGAAAATAGAAGGTAGGAGGAAACCATGCCTTAATTTGCCTAAGGCCTCCAAAACACCAAGTCCTCCCCGGGGTGATTCCATCATTATACAAGGAGGCTGACGAACAGGCCAATCTCCTCTCTCCTCTTCTCTCCCCCTTGTGTTTCTCCCTCCATCGCTGCTTTAGCCATCTGATTACCGTTGACATGTTTCAGCAAGGATACTGTGCTCGTTCCATGACTGGCTTTAGATAGGATCTAATAGGGGTCTAATGGGGTCAGGCTCCATATCGACAGTCTATTCATGAGAATCAATAAATACACCATGCACGAGGATGCCGGTGAGTTGCGCATATACACAGATACCTGTTAGGTAAAAAAGGAAAGTAAGAAGGAAGGCAGAGAGAGGAAGGAAGGAAGGAAGGAGGGCAGGGATGGCAGGAGATTTAGGCTTTAGGGGATGCAGGGCCTGGCATGGTAACAAAGGCACCAGCGCTCTCTCATCTGTCATGGCATTAGGACTTTAATAAGTTAGCTGAGTAAGCAGTGTAAGCATTACTGTCTGATGATAATGAACCGTTTGATCTTTGGAATTCAATGTCTTTTTCTGGTAGGCTGCTTGAGATGTTTAATCTGTGTAAAATTCTGCAACTGACAAAGCAACAATTGCGATCATAATCATCTCTGTAAGTAAATAATCGGTACAATATAATATGCACATATCTGTGCAGGGAGAGTGTGTATATGTGAGTGCGAGAAAGCACGCATGCCTTAATTCCAGGCTGCTGTGGGACAGTGAAATAAATCAGGCCCAGCTGATGTGTGTTTACCTTCCCTAAGCCCCAGGAGACTATGGGTAATTGAGCATGAGCAGATCAGCAATAGAAAACCCATTTAACATGGAGATTGACAAGCGCCTCCAAAATGCTCCACTGCCCCAGCTAGCAATGAGACACGCACACGCACATTCACACTCACGCCGACACACATCGTTGACACATGCAGTGCCCTTGCAGGTAACGGTGCATTAAAGTGTTTTTTTTTTAGGTCTGTTCATGTGTACGGTGTAAAGGTTGATGTGTTGTGATGATAGTCCCCCTGTGGGACAAAATGGACATTATATAATTTAACTGTGTATTTAAAGGGTATGAAGGCAAGTGAGACGACATTCTTGCTATGACCTGTCATCTTATTTAGACAAGCATTAGAGCATATATATATATATATATATATATATATATATACACAGTTAAAGCAATAAATAATAAAATGGGGGAAAAAATTTATTGACTTTATTGCCAATAGTTAGATTAGAAGGACGATACCGTTTTCATGTTTGTCCATTAAAGACAACGATTTAGCAAGTAGCCAGTTAGCTTAGCTTAGCTTAGGCAGACTCTATTCAAAGGTAACAAAATCTGCTAAGCAACACCTCAAAAGTTGACTAATCACACATTAGATATTGTTTGTATAATCCCTACAAAAAAATGAATGTGTAAAAAACAGCACATTGTGGCTTTACAGGGGGTTAAGTGTGGGACTATTTCTTGGGCTTGAATTCTTTGCTGGTTGTGTGGAAACCTCATGGTGATGACAAACCTCAAGAAATAGTCCGCCGCACAGCCCCCTGTTAAACCATACACTTTAGTTTTTTTTACAGAGTAAACAAATGAGATATGACGTGTCAATAAATGAGCTTTAGAGGTGCTGGCAGGTTTATATTTTTACCTTTGGACAGAACCAGGCTAGCTGGTTCCCCCTGTTTTCAGTCTGTATGCTGTGCTAAGCTAACCGGCTGCTGGCAGTAGCTCCAAAAATGAATGGACCGATATGAGAGTGGTATCAACTCTCATCTAGATCTCGACAAGAAATGAATAAGAACATTTCCCAAAATGTTGAACTATTCCTTTAACCACACTTCTTACCACGTACTGTAGCATTACAAGTAATGTAATGTACATATATCACACATTGCAAAGCAGAGTAGCGGGATCTCTCGGTATGCATTCGTTAATCTGAATAAATGCATGGGCTTATGTGTGTCTGTGTGTTTCTGTCAGTGTGTGTTGATGGCATCCCCGTAGTCGCAGCTCCCCTGCTCTTGTAATGTACCCATGTAATGGTGTAATGAAAATTCATGATGAGAGCATGTTAACTGCATTAGCCAGTCTCCCGAGTTCCAGCACATGAATAAAACGAACAAGGGGAGGAAAAAAAAAAAAACAGGGAAACTCATTTTGATGCCTAATTATTTTTGGACTTGACAGCCTGGCAGCGTCCTGGCCTGTGTATGTATATGCGTGTGCCGGTGTGTGTAGGTCGTCAGTGTTGCTGAGTAGATGCACAGCAGTAAGTAGGGCCCTTCATTATGGGCCATAATGAGTACATCCACCCCAGATACAACAGCCTGGGAACCTTTGTTGCATTGTTTTGTTCCAACACCTTGAGCAACAAATCAACACATTTTACATGTACCTGCAGTTTTTTTTCTCTAAATATGTAACAGGGACAGATCTTTCCGTGGTGTTTTTCTTTTCATTATGTCTGCATACACATTTCGACATGCAGAAATCATTATCATCAGAGTATAATGCTGTAAAACTATTAAATTACTGTAAGGAATGTATGTTTCATAATAATTGTGCTATTATACACACGTTGGGCTTTCAGCCGGCTGCCGCTGAAGAGGCATCGTTTTGATTGTGCATATTGTATTATCTGTAACCAAATAACAATATGTAATATGGGGCGGGGAAAAAATCCAATTTGCTGAGCTAGTTGGATGCTATTTTACAACTTCTAAACATTGTATGGTATCATTGTTTGCATTTTTGTTGCTGCCACAGGTTTTCTTCCTCTAACATCATCAAGTAAATGGAAGACTGTTGACTTAAGAGTTGAGCTGCGTTGAACTGTATCGGGGGTTTCTGTGTGGTTACTGACTCGGATCTCTGTAATCCTTACACAGTCGTTGTTAGTGTAGTGGAGTCAGATGTTGTCCTCAACTTGGTTCATTCATAACAAAAATAGATTCTCCTGGAGACTGCGGTTTGTTTGATTTCACGAACGATGTCTCAGAGAGAGAACCAAAAAGGCAAACTGCTCAAGATGATCGCTCTGTGAGGATTGAGACCGTGACTGAGAGTGTTTTTTATATGTATATGTGTATATATATATATATGTATATATGTGTATGTATGTATATGTATATATATATATATGTATATATATACTTTTTTCTTTTTTTTGCTCTCTATACTCTTGAAAAGGCAAATACCAAAGGTTTCCTACTTTAGATAATCAGAAGCACCTGTGTGGTGCAAATGACTGCGTGTAAGTGTGTGTGTGTGTGTGTGTGTGTGTGTGTGTGTAATCAACCCCAGGGGACTGACTGAATCCTTCCTGCCCATGATGGAGACGCGCTCCAGTGCAACGGATGCGGCACAGGATTCCCGAAATCACAATCTCCCAGGATTAGACGTGGAATGAAAGAGAAACGGGGCATCCGGATGGCCTTTATTGGTTTATGATTGCCCTTATCCTAACCACATTAACCTCCTGATTGCTTTAACAGACATTATGAGATGCTTCCATTGGAACAAAAAGAACCAAGGAGAAAATAGAGGCTAAACGGCAATCATGCCCACCGGCCCGTGTAAGGAATTTAAGGCCAAGGACACAAAGAGACAGAGAGAGCAAGAGAAATGAAAAGGAGGAGAGAGGAGAGGGGGTGGGGGAGGAGGGGGAGGAGGGGGAGAGGCTGTTCGATCGTCGATTAAAGTGCAATTGTGCAATTTCATTCCTGTTCCAGCACAATGAGGAATGAGATTAAGCTCAATTTGGACCTGTTCAAGAGATCTCCTCACCTCTGTCTGAGGTGCACTGTGAGAAACACACACACACACACACACACACACACACACACACACACACACACACACACACTAGCAAGCACACACAGGCACGCACATGCATACACACACCTACACACCC
>CALSBV010012277.1:3242354-3324579 GCA_943590825.1 Bovichtus diacanthus | reverse complement strand
ACACACACACACACACACACACACACACACACACACACACACACACAAGCATGCACACTATGCTCATTACACAGGTTTCTTGCTTGTGTTTGTCTTTTCTCAAAGGCTATAGAAACATGAGGGTGGCGAACGCAGCCCTGATCAAATAATATAGAGTTAGGACTTAGGACCTGACAAAGGAAAACAACCCACAGTGTGAAACAATGTGTGTGCAGCGAGAGCAGCGCAACGAATGACACCGCCGTTCTCTTTATGGAACCGCAATTACGAAAAGATGTTAACACGTCTTCCTGTGTCGCACGGCAAATCCACCAGATGGAAACTGCAATCTGCTGCTCCGAATTGTCTTTTTAGTTTTAGCTGTTGCCGTGGAGAGGACAACAGGGTCAAACTTGCACTGTGAACTCTGGAGACACTGAGAATTCATTTCATTAGTGGGCTTTCTGAAAGACTGTACCCTTGTGCTACTCATGATAATTACTTACTGCTTCTTTTTTCTTTTTTTTTTTGCAAGACATTTCTATCTAAGATGCGTCCGAACTTGAAAGAGATGTGTGGACGGTGTTGTTTTCACTTTGGTTGTGAAATAGCAAAACAATCCCTCGCACTGTACTCCCTTTATTGACATCACTGTGGTCCTCAGACCTTACTCGGCTGAAGTTTATATAGACAAATAGCACCAGACCTATACATACGCTGTATTAATATAGCCCAAGCAACATGAGCAACCAGAGGGTGCCAGCACAATTCTGGGAAGTTTTTTAATTCGATGCTCCTGTCTGTCTGGAGTGCAGGAACTTTGTCGTATTTGTTTGCTGACATCTTTCATAAAAGTGAAAATGCAGGTTTATATTTGCTTCCCAAATATTTCCTATCAAGTCCAGTACCGATGTCTTCACTGTGTCTTAAGTCATAATAACTTGCGTCAGCTGTGGTTCACGGGCTTTACTTTTATTTTGGATTCAGTCCATGAATTGATGGTTTCTTCCTCCCCAAATATGATGCACTAGGCTCAAATCAACCAAAAGTAATGTTTCATTTGGAAGGCCCGAGTCAGAAATATCCGAGTTTTATCACCATTATCACAATTTGAATACTTCCAGCCACAGGGCAGTCGTCCCCCCTGCCCCCCTTGGTGCCCTAACGTTCCAAATAAAAGCCACAAAAGTGCCCTCTAGGGAGCCATTTTATTGGAGAAAACCGCCCTTCTAGTGAAAAAAGTGAGATGAAGTGGCCTCTAGGGTGGCCTTAAAATAAAAATAAAACGTGATGCTGCCCTACATGCTATAAAACCTTCAGCGCACTGGTGCCCTACAGCATGTGGCTGGTGCCCTTTTTCATTTTTCCGCCCCTGCCCCTCAGACGGCCTGATGCTGCCACTGCTTCCAGCTGCTCTCAGCTAGCTCACCCCGACTCAACTCCAACATTTCAAATTCATTTTGAGATGTTAGTCATGAAGCAAGTACCTGCAGACTATCATCATCCAAGCCCAACATTACGTATGCAAACTGGAAAAGTGATTCGCCCTCTTCATTCCAAGTAACATGTGCCCTGTCTGTGGAATTTAGGTTCTCAAGCATTTCTTCCCAGCGAATGACGGCAGTGTACCCCTGGTGTGTTGGAGGCTGCCAACCACTAAGCAGTCCTGGCATTCTGCAGACAGGCCAGACTTGTGGTTGTTGTTTTGCTCGCTCCTCCTCAGTCTTTGGCTGCAGGCTATATGCAGAACACAGACAGCTAGCCTGTTCCCACACCAGGGCTCAACGCTGAAGGTGCTCAACCCCATACTCCACTCCGGGTACATAAGCAGGAAAGAGCTGGTGGGCAATGTGAGGAAGAGAAACAAAAAAGGGGGAGTTGAGGAAGAGGACAGCGAATAACAGAGAGATATCACACAAAGAAGTATGCGCTCGTACAGAATCATGAGACAAGAACAGGAAAGAAGTTAAACACAAAAGGAATCTGTCATCTTACAAAATAAAGCTCTGTAGTGGCGGGATTATTGTTCCTGTTCATTTTTATTTTCCTCTGCTTCATTCCATGCTTTGGTTTGTGCTGACCACAAACTTACATTGTCTCATGTCGTTCTCCACTGAAGGACTATCTAGACTATGTTTGGGTTCCTCAAGCTAACCATCCCCTCTCATATTCTTTCAATTAGAAATCACAGAAGTAGTTTTCAGTGCTGGCCTGCAAAGGTGAACAATGCCATGATACAAGCACTGAAACATCAAGGCAAGAATTTCAGCTTCGTCATTAAACCCATGTCAAAGATGCAATTTTCGCGTCAAATAATCAGAAAAAAAAGACTTTGCTTTTCTTCACATAGTGCAAGAACACAATAGCCCTTTATCTCTTTCTAATATCGGTTAATTATTCATCAGAACTCCAGCTGGTATATTATGTCTCTCCGTGTCACTATCATACACCTTTCTGATAAGTAAGTGTACCGTAACCTCTGTTCGTGCTGATCAGTCAGTGTTTTAATGTCCCACTGAGGCCTCCCTCCCTCCTGGCTTCACTGTTCGGTCACTAAGCTCAGACAGTCTGAGGCCTCTCCAGCCCAGGCCTGTTCAAATATGCAGTTTTAATTGAGTGATAATGAAGAGAGCATGTCTGAGATGAGGTTAACAGGAGTGTATTAATTTGAATAGGGCCCTCTGGATTATCCCTGGCTCCCCGAGCTCTGAAAACGGGCCACTGCGCAGTCCGCACAGGGAACGCAACGCCTTTCTTAATGGACCATGGGGCAACATAAGGGTCATTAGCATGAGATTCAGACCAAGTGTTCATGTGCGTATGTGTCATGTATCCGGCGCAGGTTGATGCACCTTGACACAAACTTCGACAGACAAAAGTGCAAGAGGTGACCAATAAGGAGGAGAGCTAATAACCAGAGGGCAAAGATAAAAATCTATATCTCTCAATCACGATGTGGATTTCTATCTTTCTTCCCATTTCTCTCCCCGTCTGTCCCTCTCCCTTTCTCTCTCTATCCTCCACCATTGTTGTTATCAAATGATACAGTTGCTCAAGCGCAGCGTTTGAATCCTAAGGACCTCTGGGAGCGGATTTGTCTCCACCAGGCCCCTTCTAACGGGGATTAAGAGGATTAAAAACCATAAAATGACCCCAGCTTCAAGTCCCCAGAGCCAGGCCCAGCCTGCTTCAGCCTGGCCAAGCCAGGAATGGAGCGCAGGCCGCAGGCCTTCTTTACCAACGGCCCCTTAAAGCTCCCCGTTAGCATGACAAAGGAGAGAGCAGTCCCCTGATTTGCCAAGGAGGCAGTACAATGGTGTGGCTGCTTTCTCCCCTGCTCATTTTCATGGAGACAAACAGCATTACACTTGGCAGTGACATTGTTCTAAACTCCAACATGGAGCCCCTCTTTCTCTGCAGAGCTCAAGGTGTCATATTAATTATTTAAATCTGATGTGGATTTTCAGCGAGGGATCCCTCCAAGGCCTTACCCGCAGCCAGAAGGTCTGGGATCTGCATTCGTTTGGTTAATTAGACCTGAAACCACGCTTTGATCTCAACCAAAATCGGAAAAAAGGGAAACTTCCAGAATGAATTATTTTAGCCCTAACCTATTTTTTCATTATAGATCTTTCCTTCCCATTTTTATCCCCTTTATAATGTTGTGAACACAAATGTGTGTTTGTCACCCCGTGTGTGTAAGACGGAATTAGAGTGTACAATGACTGAGTTTAGGGTTAAGGATTTTGCAGTTAACCAGCTTCATAAGGTCAATGATGAAGGTAATTGAAGGCCACTTTAATCCACTCAGGAGGCCTGACAGAACCATTTACTCATGTCGTCTCACCGAGTAGGTACAGTTGGACTCAGATGAAAGGAAAAAAAATAGAGGGGAAGATAGAGAGAACAAGACAGCAGAGGCCGGGGTGGTCTCTCTCTCACAATCTCATTTAGACATGCAAGTCTTGGAGAGGGAAAGATGTAAATGTCATAAAGCTTGGAGCCAAACACATTGATTCAAACATTTTGCACCACAATAATAAAATAACAACAAAGCTTTGATCAGCAAGGGGTTCACCACAGCTTTAGATAATGTAGATTTCAACAGGCGGGTGGAAATCTGAGGTCAAGAAAAGTCCTGCAGGCAGCTTCATTCAAGCCCGACTAACGATGGAGCCCAGCAGCAGCAGAGCTGGCAGATGTAAAAATATATCACGGGGGTGTATTGTGGCATTTCACTTTCTGGCTGGTTTTAAGTTCTATCAGATATGTTTAACAATATGATTGCAGGGATGGGTCACACGGGAGTGGGTGTGAGAGACAGGACAGTCACTAAGACATGCATTAAGCTTCCCGTTGTCACCGACTGAGATATATCTTCAGACAGCCCTCTCCACTGGATTCCATGTCATTCCTCTTTGAACGGCCAAATTGACGAGTTTATGCATAATTGAGGCTTGTATTACGAAAAGGAGAATGAGGGGAGCGTCTCTTCTCTGACTATGAAAGGAGGATGAGTGGGGGGATGAAGGAAGCTGGAAGGGGGAGGAAAATAGAGGCAGCTTCTTTACCCGTGTCCAGAGGACGAGATGGGGGAGAAGAAGGAAGGGGAGTTGGGGGGATGTCAGAGAGAGAGAGATGTTTGATGCACGGAGGTGGGGAGTGGAGACAGCCAGGCTCACCTAACGGGAAGAGCTCTGCTGGATCTCCTCACCCGGCCCAACGACACACTGAGCCTCCTCGTTGCGTCCACTGAGGTGGGCCAGCGATGAGCTCTTGGGACTGTAAGTGAATTAAGCCCTCTGGTCTACGTGGAAAATTAATTTACTCTCTCAGTAGCGCTCACGGCTCAGAGAGACGCTCCAGAGCACTGCATAACTCTGGTGAGGGATGGGGGAAAGGATTTTGAGTCGTGGGAAGAGGACAGAAAAGGAGAACATGTGCCTTTGACTTTGATTAGGAAAGACTGCAATTCCTCTGCTTTTCAGTGTAGCCATTAAATACCACATTATCAGGCTTTAGATGACTGACATGCTTGTAGGTGGTTATGTCATGATCACACGACAGTTATGTGTCTCAAGATGGTCATTAATAGAGCCGCAACGATTAGTCCATTCATCGATTTACAGCAAATTTATAGGGCAACTACTTAGATGATTGAAAAATCAATTTTGTCTTTTTTTTTATTTATTTTTTTTATTGTATTTTAAGCAAAAATGCCAGACATTCGCACGCTCCAGCTTCTCAAATGTGATTATTTGCTGCTTTTCTCTGTTTTATATCATTGTAAACTGAATGTTTGTTTTATCCAAGTCAAAACACGACATTTGACGACATCACCCGGGGATATGGGAAATTGTAAAACAATTTTATGTCACTTTCATTGAATTTTTTATTTATAGACAAAATAACTCATCGATAACTTGAGACAATAATCAGGGGATCGTAATAAAAAGAATCGTTGCAGCCCTGGTCAATATTTAAGATTAGGTTGGATCAAAGGTCAGTCAACTAAAATAAAAATATATATTTAATGGGTTTATTTTCGTACTTAATTCTGGTGTTATCCAGCCGTAAATATATTTTAGTCAGTAGTTTAGAAACATAGTCCGTCCACAGACCTCGCTGTGAATAGTATTTATAACTTCATGCCGAAGAAAAAGTCACTACGATTAAGTTTACAGCGCGTTATAAAGATTATCTAGAGTAGCAGGGACACTCTGGGAAGAGATGATGTGGTTGAAATTTGTAAATGTAATTTTTCAATGATGTGTGTATTCCATTTATTGTATTGAGTTGGAAGCAAAAAAAATAAATAAATAAATAAAAAAGCTGTTTTGTAATTTGGTTGATTTAGTCCTTTTCATTCCTGGCAGGAACAGGAATTTCAACAATGGGACGCTCCGATAGTCTGATGTTTAGGCTGCAAACTACATATCCAAACGTCTACAGTTCGATTCTGATCAAGGACCTGAACATGCATCTCATACCTCTACCTTTCCTGCACATCTCTGCACTGTTGACATCAATATTTCTACTGCTTCATTCGCGATTGTCGTGACGAAAGATAAAATAGTTGCCACCTGATAACATTCCAAAGATGCAAGATCCAGTCTCATGGTGGTATAAACCTCTGTGCAGTGTTTTGGCATCTGATAAGTCTTTAAACTCGTTTATTTTTTACTCCAATCGGTCTTCCTGGAAGGACACACTACCACCAACGCAGTGCTGTTTTCGATCTGAATGCCTGCTCAATCATAGAATTAGTTGTCTTCCACTATTACACACTATTGTTCCTGATACTCAGGTACGACTGATGCCAACATAACCTCGATTTCTGAAATTCCTTTGTCAAATATCTTGTAAGGTAATACAGAGGGGGGACGCCAAACACAATAACATTCACCTGCAGTAACAAATCCATAAAATACCATTTGAAAATCCACACTCGGTCACTGTGGGCCTCATCTTGCCATCATTCCATCCCCTCCTGTACGTGGCCAATTTAGCTTGCTCCTCTTTGCTCCATTTCTCAGATGTAGATCAATCTCACACAACAAATGTGTCTCACTCTAATCTCCCATTTATTTACAAGGGATACCCCCTAACCCAAGCACGTGCGCGCAAACACGCACGCGCGTCCCCACACACACTCGCACAAACGAAGACTTAATGACAGTGAGTGAAATAATCACCCGCCTCGCCTGTAGCACTGTGGGCTTGAAGTTGACCCCCTGCCCTCAAACACACACACACACACACTCGTCCACACGTACACACAAGCAGCGGGGCCCTCTCCTCAGGCCCATACGACCAGCCCTCGATGAATACAAAGGATTGTGGGGATTAGCCAGACATTTGGTCGGGCATTGTTCTGGCTTACTAAATGAGGTTTGGCCGGTGGCAGCCGGCACGGGGGCCGGGTCCTGCGTGAAGCTCAGGCAGAGGTAGCGGCCGCCCCTCTGAGGAAGAGTGATAATTACCTCTTCCTGAGAGAGATGACAGCTTTGGCCTCTGCGTCCCTGAATCTTGGACATTAGCAACTGAATAGAGAGCTTTCATACTGTATATCATTTTAATCTTTCATGTTCAGATCCAGCAGATGGCTTATTACTGGCCTGGGTGAGGAGGCAGCTAGGGAGACAAATGGCCCATGTCTCTTTTAAGGAGGGATGCCGGGGAAATGGCATTCATATAGGGCAAGAGCAGCGGATAATTGTATATCTGGCTGTTTGGAGGTGCAGCGCTGCTCACACACTGCCAGCCTATAAATCATAAAACTATTAATCTTAGACAAATCCCACTCGGGAGGCTTGATGGAGGGCAGTGAGTTTGGAAAAATGAGATCCGTCCAAAATATGAAGGATTCTTGTATGACATGCATGTTAAGTCTTCATGCATGCTCATGCGGCTGAATACATTTTAATTTGTTTACATTTGAATTTAACCTTCCTCCACATAAAAAAAACAACAAACGTAATAAACGAGATATCTCACAATGCACAGATTAAAGGATTATGTATACTGTCGTCATATTAAATATTCACCTCATATATAAATGATCCACTTTTGATTTACTTTCATCACTTTTTATTTAGTCTTTCATGTATCCAGATCTGACAATTGACTTATTCATGTTTCTTGAGTTATTCATTAGCTGATAATGAATATTAACTGTGTAGATTTCTGCGGGGGACTGCACTGCAGGACACAACTTTTGATATGATCACCAGAACAAGTCGGTGGTATAAATCATAGTATACTGGCCAGAGGAAACGCACAGAATCCAAAAAGTAATTGTAAAGTAAAGAACTGCCTGATTTGGTATTATTTGGGTGGGTGAAAGATGTTCAACGTCTGATTTCTATTACATACTTTGCATTTACAGAACACACTACATCTCTCTTCCTCTCCCTCCATCCCCCCCCTCTCTCTCTCTCTCTCTCTCTTTCTCTCTCGCTCTCTCTCTTCAGCCTGCTGTCTCCCCATTGACATCGGCCATCCAAAGAGAAACAATACGGTTTCATCTCCGGCGCTGACAATGATGCATGAGCCCGATGGAAAACACTTTTCAGGTGTTGTCATTATAAAGCCATTTTTTTTTTCCATAGGCCCCATGTGAAAGAAATACAAAGACAGGGCCCAAAGTGTAATACTCTAATATCTCTGAAGCTTTTCATTGGCATCTGTGGAGCCTTGGCTGCTGGATTGTCTCCTTTTCAATTACCTGATCTTTTCAACTCGGTGGGAAATGAAAAATGTGCAGCGCAGTTGGAGCTCTGGAACAAAAAGCCTTCATGCCACTCTCTCTCTCTCCTTCTATTTCATTCTCTCCCTCTCCAATCACCTCTTTCACACATGTTCGACATGTTCCACTGTGTGCTGGTGTGTTCGCAAGAGAGTTGGTACAGTTTGTTCAAAATTAACCTCAACTTCTGACTATAAACAGTTAAAAAAAAAAATCACCACAGCGTCACGTTAAATTTACTGTTGATACTAGCCACAGATCACAGTTACCGCTAATACCGTGAGCATCCAAACATTATGATGAATGGTTTCATTCATTCACGGAGACTTTTTCTGGCTTGAACATCGACTGGGACACCTCCAATGTCTGCCTCTTCTGTCCAGCTGCATTGCTAAAGACATTGTGCAGTTCTATATTTATCAAGACAAGATGTTCGAATGTTTTTCAGTGACACAGAGCTGAGAAGGAGAAGCTGGTTATTAATAAAAACCATTTGCCAAATGACTCATGTTAGACGGTTTGAAGAAGGCTAAAACAACATCTGCTTTGAGCTCATCCTGAAATCCTGATTACATCAGTTACATCACGTGAAGTCATGACTCAACACACTGCCATCACTTTATCGATGCTACAACTGATGCAGTTAGCCTGTATGCACCGTGTTCGTCAACAACCGCAAATCAATCTCCACCCACAGCCCCACCTTCTGCTTTTATACTTTACAGGTCTACAGGAAGTTAGGGATGCGTAAAGCTAAATCATGCATGTGGCATCAGACTTATGAAGCACAGTGGTTTACCAACATCACAGCTTTGTCAATGCTTGACAAACATTTTTCATCAGATGAAAAAAAACATATAGTTTATATGGTCGTTTTGTAAGACATGCTCTCTTCTTTTTTCTTTTTTTTTTTGAAAGATGTACAGCACAAACATGTTTTTGTGAAACATGTGCAACACCATACAGAAAAAGAGCATGGTTTACACCTCTGCAATCCACCACCAAAGCAGCTGCATGCTGATTAGGGGCAAATAAAGCGAGCTGCGTCTTTTGATTTTTTAACGGAAAAACAAAACTGCTAGAAAGAGAGCCTCGCTCTCTTGTCTTGTCAGTGCTCCCGTCAGAAGCAGAAAAAGATTTGAGATTCCGCAACTGCATTGTCTTTTAACTGCGGGTGGAGTTCAAAACCTTGCAGCTCCTTCGATCGTGGCAAAGTGAATTCACTACACAGGGTGTACACAGGCAGATGTGAGGGGAGAGCAGCTTGGCCTACTCTCCGTGGAACTGCCAGAGTGGGATGAAAAAAAAATAATACAGCTTGCTCGCAATAAATAGCAACATCTGATAAATATGGTACAATCATTATTTTGTTTGTGAATTTCTAATGACTATCCCAATAGCCTCGTTCTATCTAACCAAAAAAAAAACACAATGAGTTCGACTTTAAACAAAACAAAACAGGCCTGAAATAAACACATCAGTCAATTTTGCATATTGATAAAATTTTTTGCTTTTGTTCTTTGCCTGCTGCTGCTCCTGCCTTCTCATGCCATTGTTCATGTTAATTCAATACCAAACAAGTCATTTTATTTTTACTATGGACTCTCCCTTGTGACTAATTACTACTCGACTCTAAGTGATGTTTCACCCCTAGACAATAAAGAGGGACATGCTGCTTTCACACAATGAACCAATAAATTTAGCCCGTATCAAAAAAACGCTCTTGTTAGAGTGATTTGGCCGACAAATCAGCGAGCACGTTAGCCAGTTATTCAGATCACAGTGTCTGCAGGTTACGTCCTACTGCGCTTTAAGGAGATCTGAGGGACAAGAAAAACATGGAGCTGGCTGGCTGGTCGGCCTGCTCGCAGGACGAGCTACAGGCTGAGTTTTCAGTCTCCTGTGTGCGAGTCATTAGAGAGATGCAGCAGCAGGAGCTGTAGGGTGTCTCTGGTCTGTGGGTTGATCCAGGAACGACTGTGAAACAGAGCAGGACCATGAAAGTACAGCAGATGGAAACAGAACAAGATGGAGAGGAAGAGAGAGAGAGAGAGAGAGAGAGAGCTAGGCGCGGCACGCCTCATTACCGCTATCCCAGAGGTGAGGGGAAGGGGCAGTGCGGACTTCCCACTGGCCTCTCTGTGACTGGTGATGTCATCAAACTGTTCCCATTTGTGACTGGGACTGTACAGGGATTGAAGGGGAACAGCTGGAGCTGGGTTTGCGCTAGTGACCCTCTAATCATGAAGCTGCAGGCCTACCAGCTAAAGGTCACAGTGAACTGCTCGATCCCACTCAAACGGGAAGAACACAGATAGCATGCTAGCATGAAGCATGTGTACAGGTCCAATCATACTTTCAAAGTGTACAGGGCTTTGCAACACACTGCCTCACACAAAACCCTAATCGCACACACACCTTGCTCTCATCTGCCATCACCATCACACATCCGACAGATCAGAATCAATGGAGCTACAATGGGAGGACAAAATCAAAGGCTGAGGTTGGAGGATTGGCATATGACCGACCGTCACTGTGGAAACTAAGAGAGGGGTTTCCTTAATTGGGCCACATCCAATTCTGTGTGTAAAGCTACACAAAGAATGGACAATATCGAAAAACATATATATATATATATATATATATATAGTACATATATAGTACGTCTGAAAAGGCCTGTGTTATAGCACAACAAGAGTGTGGTAGTGTCATACAAGTCTGTGCAGGGGTTTGAGAGTGATCAAGAGACAGAGAGGGGGCCACGTGTTACCTAAAGCATCGAGCAGGTGTTCCAACAATTGTCCTCAGATCAGCTGACAACTGTTGCTCTCAAAGCACCGCAGCCGGTGAAATAAATGCTGTGTGTCCTTTAAAGTATTCCAGCCGTCATGGCCGCTTCTCTCGCAAGGCCTCTACAGCTGACATTCGCCAGTTATTCGAAGACAACGAGTAACATTGTAACAGCCTGCTAAAAAAAACGCCCGGCGAACCTTTTCCCACAGGTGTAGAGCGATCAGGGCCAGGGCGTTAGAGCGGCTACATGTTTGAAGGCTGCTGTTCTCCGGTGAGCAGCCAACTCCTCCATTATTCACATCTCTCGCCTCTAACCGTGGCCCCGCTTCATGCACTGACAGTGCTAATCACAGCCACCGTAATTGCATCTGATTGAGCCGTGCCAACTGTCCCGTTTGATACGGGCCCAGACTGAGACCTCTCACTCAGCTCCCCGGAGGTCAAGGGGTCGACCGACGCAGACAGACACGCACAAACCATCCCCAGAGCACGGGCAGGTGATGGAGAGATGATGCCAGATGAGAAAATGCACGCAGACATTCAGTCAGGCGGAGGGGAGACGAGAGGGAGAGTTTCAGAGAGGGATGGCGAGGGGAGGGGTCAACAAGGTCGAAGAGGGTGATAGTGATTGATTGGATACATCACCAGGAAGCTATTTTAGGTTTTAATCAACCCTCCAAACACCGCACATGGTGCTGGTGCACCACACATGCACAAGCAACAATATCTATGCACACACACAAGGAAGGAATGTATGGCACAGCAGAGGACCAAGAATTCCTTTTAGCTATGTTTGGATCAGAGAGTGTTAGTGCAGACAATGCCACACGCAAAAAGCCTTGTGCAAACAAAAATATTGTGTAATGAAAAGAACATTTCAAACCAAAGTAGGCAAAGGAGGCAAGTATAGTACCTAAAAAGTGCTATTGGGGTAAGCAATAGTGTTTTGATAAGATTTCTTGAAACTAGCATAAAAGTCAGGCCACTACCTAACACTTTTATTTGACCTTAAAGCTGCATTAATTTTTTTGGCCCCTATGGGGCAGCAAAAACAATCTGTAAAACCAACATATTATCAACTTATAAGTTAGTGTGATGAACTTCTTAGCAAACGGTTTTCTTATTTACACATCCAGCAAATAGGGAGCGACACTGGCAATCGTTTGGAAACATGTTTCTGGCCACCTGGCGAAAGTAAGTTACTATTACTACTAGCTAGTAGTTTGGAGCTGCGCAGGTAGTGTACAATGGGTTTATCAGAGCTTTATAATTACAAACAGTTGCTTGCTGCATCTGGAAACAATGCTGGAGTGAGTCGTGAGAGTAAACCAAAACAGTAAAGTTGCGGTCCTTTGACAAACAAGACAATAAACAAGACAAACAGCTGAAAGATTTTAAAACGGAAGTGCACAGTCAGGTGAAAATCTTCTGTGGGTTCGTCACTACAATTGACAACTTTCGTTGCAGCCTGCTGCTTCCTCAAGAACCCCTGCGTCACACACCCAAGTCAGAAACACGGGTGAAATAGACTTAGCAGATGTATTCATTTCCAAATAGGCATAGTAGACGCTTGCTTTGACATAACCACCGTGCTTATGAAGTAAATCATGGACTTCATTTTGTCGGTGGTAATGTTTGTAGTGTTGTACTTTTGAGTTGCAATGGCAGAGTGCCGATGTTGCTGGATGCTTTCCGCTTGTGCTCGTCGACTACAGGGAAGTGAAGAAGAAACAACAGTTCAGTTGTAACCTGACTCACTTCCTGCGTGAGCAGCGTGTCTGCTTCGGGGAACGTCTGGCTTTTTATTTTGCCGCTCATGTTAACAGGTTAAGGCAGCCACACAGCCGGCATGAGCAGCGCCGCTTAGGCACGCTTAGGCACGGCTCAGTT
The DNA here is from genome assembly GCA_943590825.1 of Bovichtus diacanthus. Lineage (NCBI taxonomy): Eukaryota > Metazoa > Chordata > Actinopteri > Perciformes > Bovichtidae > Bovichtus > Bovichtus diacanthus. Next base: position 3,311,669 of record CALSBV010012277.1, on the reverse strand, counting down.
GCGTTGGTCGCGCAGGCCGTGTGGCCCAGCTGTATATCCAGCATCCATGTAACGTCATTTATCCAGCGAACATGCTCAACTCAGTCCGCAGAGCCCTGAAGCTCCGCCCCCGCTGAGTGCTGTTCACAACAAGATATTAACCAGATAAGTCAAAACAAGTTTATTAGTGACCCTTCTGCAGAGCTTCTAGCTAATCCCAGTGGCTCCAGGAGAAGGAATATCAAAGTACATTCAAAGTTACAAGAGGTCATCACGTTAGCCTTTAGTCAAATGGCTTTTTGCATGACTTGATGAGGCCAACTGCCCCGTTTGATAATTGAATTTAATCTTTTAAGCTTTGACTGTCATCCAATTAAGATTCAGATAATGTGTTTGTTTTATGGTTATGAGATGTAAATATAATCAGGAGCATCTGTGTTGTTTATAAATCAATGCAGTTAATGTACAGAAGGCAGGCTTTTGTTGTAGATATTTCACACACACACACACACACACACACACACACACACACACACACACACACACACACACACACACACACACACTCACACACACACACACACACACACACATTGCATTGCATTGCATCCGGAGGCACGTTGGACACATCTTACTGTATATCTTTGTGAAAACTGAGCTGCATTATCATAATTGTCAGCTTTTACTGTATCTTGTCTCTTTAACATCATTTTGGTTTTATTTTTAGATCTGCAGCCTGCTTGAGATTCAGCACCGCTAATTAAATAGACAGAGGCGCTCACCATGCCAAATAAACTGATGTCTTTTCCCAGGAACTATACGAAAGCCTGTCAGAAGAACCTAAGCACACGCGCGCACACACACACACGCAAACACAAACACTTACACACTTCAAAACAAACGGTCCTGCCAGACAGAGATGCAGGATCTGTCCCGATTACTGCAATTGTCACAGGCTGACCAGCGAAGTTGTGAGGACGCTTAAAGGGATGATTACTGAAACGATAAAAAAGTTTACCTGTCTGATAAAGACAAAGGGAGAAAGTGAGACGAATGGAATGTGTTTGTAATTGAGTGTGTTTCGTCTGTGTGCGTGTGTGTGAGAGTCAGCCAGATAATGACCTACGTGATTGATAATCGATGGCCTCCCTCTCCTCTTGTCTCGTGTTTCTGTTCTAGGGTTGTGTTTTAATGTCGCTCCTCTGCTCGCTGACCTCATTAAAGGATCTGGTTACCCTCAAACAGCTTTTTAATTTAGCCTAATGATTTTTTGCATAATAGATGAGATACTTGGTAAGCCCCAGGGAGCGGCCCTCCTCTTCAAGGTGCCTTTATAGTGAGAGGAGCCAAGGTTTGGGAGGTTGTTATTGTGCTATACGTGTTTTAGTTGAATTCTGGGATTCTTCCTTTGGCTGGTTAGCTTCTTATTAAATGTCTTTGTTGGTAATTGATTGTCTGTGAAAACCCAGGGCCCTCCCATTTCCCTTCAACCAGAGTGAACCATTCTATAAAGTACACCACTTAAAGACTCATTATTTTAATGCCATTAACCTGTCATCATCTGAATCCCACTTTTAAGTGCCATTCTTTTCGTTTTTTACAGATTCTTCATCTTTTGTCTTACATTACATTACATTTATTTGGCAATCGTCCAATGCAACTTACAAGAACTGCATTCACACTCAAAAAGAACAAGAGTTCGATGTCATCCAAAAATTGAAAGTGCTACCAAAATTAAAAAGCTAACAGTGTGTAAGAGAGCTACAGCACCTCTCATGTGTTTTTTTAATATAGGAAGTGAGATGCGAGATGGAAGTGATAGCGTGGCGTGTCCTATCAACTTTAAATACCTTTTCACCTAGATTTTATGTCCCTACACATTAAGGTCTGACGCTTACCACTGTAATTTAAAGTCAACAAGGTCCTTTTGCACTAAAGTGTAGCTCACAAAATATGAGACAGAAAGTGAGGGGGAGAATAGAGAGAAAATGTATACACTATTTATAAAGTCTGGTTATATTCTTTCTACCGTATTGTCAACAAATCCCATGAAAAGACCAAAACCAACAATGAAATGAGCCTCCTTACAATTGTTTCCTGTGTAGCCAAAGCTTGATATAGCGTATTCATCTGTGCCATAGAGCTCCATTGTTGTCCAAAAACAAAAAAATAAAAGCACAAAATTAAGTGAAAACAGTCCCCAGTAAATGCTCTAGTTACTCCTGTTTGAGTAATGTTTGCTAATAACTACAGTGCCGAAAATGAAAATGACTTATAGTTAGACAAAACTATATATTTACTTTTAAAGATTTACACCGTTAGAAACAGTTTCAGTAGAAACAGAAAGGATTGAAAGTTTGATATTTGGTCTTTTCATGGGATTTGTTAACGATAACAAAAATAAAGAATATTACCAGCATTAAAATCTTTTCTTCAAATATTCAAAATAAACACTGATGAAGCTTTTCTTTTATAAAAGCCTCTCAACAGAGAGTATTCAGAGTAAGCAGGTGGACTATCAGGGTGAGCGTTGTCTCTTTCCATAACTGGTGATGTAGCTCAATAGCACAAACCTTTGTCATAAACAACCATATCATCAGAGATAAAAAATGATGCACCGCACTCAATCTAAAGTTCATATGCATTTCTCAGGGAAATGTCTTGGGAACTTAAAGTATGCAGAGCTCATAGCTTCCTTGTATACACAGTGAATGAACTGTCACACACGAAAACCCAAGTGATGAATGGAACTCAAAATCAATTTTCTACAAATGTCTTGGGAGGGATCCATCCTCTCCATATAGAGCGGAGTGTAACTGTAATCTGTGCAGCTTCCTGCAGTACTGAGACACCAACACAAACACATTCCCTTCCCACACCCACAACATAGTCAAATCCACAGCCTCGCACACAAACAACACAAGCCGTGAGTGTGAGGGGAAGAGACAAGCTCTGTCCCTGATCAGCAGTCACCCAGGCCTCTTCGTCTCGACATGATCACTGCCTGTCATTAGTCAGTTACTCTGTAAATTATTTAACCATGCACATGTTTGGAACCGTCTAAACACACCAGACACAACGCCACACAAAGTGCTTTCATGCGCCGAGCGACGCGCTGACACACTCTCAGAAAATCGGACTCTTGGAATGAATGAATAAGTAAGGCGGGAAATAAATAAATAAGCGAAACAAACAAAAAACAAGCTTGGATGGGGTAGGGAGCGGAGGGGGAGCCTGAGCAGGGGGGGGGGGGTGGCAACGCCGTAATTTAGCGCTCAACTTCAGTCCCAGTCAAATTAAAAGAGAATCTTAATGCATGTGTCTCTCCCAGCATTGATGTGTTCTCTCTCTGTGATATGGCGCTGAGATGGTAGACGCAATATGCCTGACAATCTATTCCCAGACTGGCCTCGCTGCCACTCAAACTAAGCACAGCGCTAGTGTAGCTATTAGACAGGCTCTTTTGGGGAACTGATGGCTTTTCAGTGGAAAGAAAACTATCGGGGCTCTTTTGTGTATGTTTCTTGTGGGTGTGTGTTTTGCGCGTATGGGCGTGTGTATACAATGCATGCCTAATCACACATGTAGCTGTGTATCTGCGCGTGCATCTGCGTGTTAGCATGCTTAACCATGTGTCTATGCATGTATGCGTCTTCAGTATGAGTGTCAGAACTCAAGGGCCTTGTAATCAGCACTGAGCGAGTGCTTGACAAGGCCATTCCCCACCGCTGAGCATTATGAGGCCTCAGCAGCCAGAACTTAAGACAACATCGCGCACAAAGTGGGTAAACAGTGTTTGACATGTTTTCAATATGGTTACATTAGAACAAGCTGCGTTTGATTGAAAAGCTAATATTCAAGCCATGCAAATCGTCAATCATGGGAAAAGGTCTATTAATTATTCAATAAAACAGTCTAATTCAAGAATCAATGTGGGGAAGCAGAGAGAGGAATGAGGGAGCTCCCAAAAGAGAGAGAGAGAGAGAGAGAGAGAGAGAGAGAGAGAGAGATATATAAGGAGAGGGAGATACCCCTCTCTCTCTCTCTCTCTCTCTCTCTCTCTCTCCCTCTCTGAGCTGTGGCCCATCTCGTCCCGAGCTGTCAAAAACAACTGCCGCTCCCGCGTTTCATCTCACCAAGTTTAAAGACGACTTTGGAAACACTTCATTTTCCTCACGAAACTCGTTAGGTCTTTGTTCCTCATTAGTTCATCTTCTTTTCTCCGTCTCTGTCTCTGTTACTCCTCCTCTGTTGTCCCCCCCCCCCCCCCCCCCTCCCCCCCCCCTTTCTTTTTTCTTCGAAGTCATCGTTATGGCTCTTATGACCGCCTGGCTCGGGCGTTTTGAAGTTTGGTATTGTGCCGTCTGATCTCCGGCAATTACAACTGGGCCAAATCTCTTCCTTGGGAATTCATTATTTACGTTCAATTAAACAAATTCATCAGTGGTCTCCTCAGTAGAATTCGGGGTGTGTAAGTGGTCTGCTGTAACGAAGCTGGGGCACAGACCAGCTCAATCAGCTCTAATACAAAGACTTGTAGTGTTTCCTCCAGCCAGGCCCCTCGGCCCCCAGCACCTCAAAGGTGTTTTCACAGGGTTCATTAGTCACTGGGGACTTCCAAAGTCCAACAGTACACCCACTTCAAAGCTCATTAGTATCTATTATTAATGAATTAATATCCAATATCTTTGATAGACCTAGGCTATCGTTAAAAGTTCTGGACTGAGCGTTAACTTCATTCGAACCCTCATTTGGGTGGCAGCGTCTGAACTTCGACTAGTGACTTTTTTTGCAGATAATTTGGGTTACGCCGGGCTTTAGCAGATCTCTCCGTTGCGGCGCTGTGAACTCTCTATCCTCTTATGCTCATAAAACTCATGAGGAGTCTATGAGGCGTTTAAAGCCCATCAACCACACGGCCACAGCTGGCCTCTCTGATAACAACTGTGCATTTCAGGAACAGAGAAAAAGTCAATAGAAAGTGGTTGTGGGGGATTCAGACAAATGCTGGGTGGAATAATGTTAAAGTAGATTTCTGTGTAACCACAGTCACACAGTCTATAAGTTTAAAAACCTTCCACTGATTGAACGGAGGCAAATAGTACATATTCCATTCACTAACTATAATCCTGTTAATTACTTAATTAATTAATGAAAGATTTAAGGATAAGGCTGACGACATTTAATGTTCAACAATAAACCAAAGCCTGATACATTCCTCTGTGCCATTGACCTCCATTGTTAACCAATAACCATTAAAAACACAAAATTGAGCCACAATGTTGGATTGGCTGACATGTTCCTTCGTTTTCATGAACATGGAAACTGTAGTTTATTTTTGAGTCAATCCTGCTGCTAAATACTCAGTATGTGCACTATTTCCTTTTGTTTGAGTAACATTTGCTAAAAACTACAGCGCAATGCTGTTTTAGGAAGCCATTTAGACATTTAAAAGCTTAAAAAGAAAATGGATAGGTTCATAATTTCTCAACTCTGTCTTAAAAAGCAGCAGTTTATAACTTATAACAGCTTATATTGGAAGGGATTGCATGAACATGAGGAATGATTACAGCAAGCACAATCTGTTTCAATGACACCTGACTATTGTTTTAAGGCAGAGTTGAAAAATGATGCACATATCCTCTAAAATATATAATTGTGACCCATTCTTAACGATGTATGTCTTCAGTAATATCCAATAGGCAATATGCTGAGCACCACAGACAGAGTTGAGAAGTTGGAAAGTATTGCGAGACGGATTATTGAACTGTTGTTTTTTCATGGGATTTGTTGACCATAAGAAAAGTATAGAACAATGCCAGCCTGTAAACACTGACACAGCAAGGGGCTATGGTGTGGCTGTGTTGCTTCAGGTCGAGTGTAAATATGTTCCAAGAAGGTCCATAACAGTAATAGATGCATAAGTTTAAAGGTCTATCAGACAAATAAACAGTGTTTATGGTACTATGGCAAGTGCCGCAGCGATCACCGTGTCCATGATTGTCGCTGTCGCTCGAACGTTGACACAGAAACATAACAGACTCGAGGCCGAACTATCAGCGGCTTTTATAGCTTTGCAGTCTCGTACAACTGAAATCCGCAAGTGCTCAGTCTGCAAGTCCGCAGGGGGATTCAGCCTACAACTGTATGCATGATCACTTAACCAGCAGGGTCACACACAAGAGATGAGGACAGTCACAGAAAGCAAGTATGCACGCACACACACACACACACAACACAACACACAACACACGCACACACACGCACAGGATCATGAAAGACAACACCGAGGGCCCTCTCTGTGCATGTTAAACAATACTCTGACTGTCAACAATCAGGCATAAATTAGCAGCTGTGGCCTCTACTGTATTTATTCTGGTAATTACCTCCCAGGAGGGCACACACATACACACACACACACTAGCAGACACCACAGCGTGGCACGACACACTCACAGTGCACCAGCCCGTCGCCTCAGAGTGTGTGAGGGAGGGGTCTGTAGACATCCCATCAACACTTTGTGTGTGTGTGTGTGTGTGTGTGTGTGTGTGAAACATATGCGTGCAAAAAGACTTATTCGTCCCTTTGATTGTGCGCAAGAGCTTTAAACCATATAAATCAGTGAGCTGATAAAAGCTAATCATTCTCTTCCATTAGGGGACAGCAACCTCCGAGACAGATAATGACTGATTGATAGACAGTTCTGAAAACATTACAGATTGGGATATCAGAGTTCAATAAAAAACTGACAAAGAAGAGTGAAACAGCGAGACAGACAGAGAGGGGAGAGAGAGACAGGAAGGAGGAGGATAAGAGACACGAGAGCAAAAAAAGGGAGACAGAGAGAGACAGGGACACAGGCAATGACAGCCACATGAAATCTCATCTCCATTTTTGACAATGGGGGAACCATCTGAAGAGCAGAGAACAGAGGGAGGAATTTAACTGCTTTCATCTTGTCATAATTATCTCCAAGAAGCCACATGAAAGGGAAAATCTGTGTTTTTTGTTTATAAATTAGAGAACAAGGACATTTTCTGTGTCAACTTTGATGGCATTTTTCCTCTGTGCATGGTTGAACAGTCCTGGGCTAATGATCCCTTCTCTTCTTAAAGCGAAGAAAAAAAGCGCTGATGAAAATTGCAATAAAAACGACACTAAACACAATTTAGCAAATTAACGGAGAGCCGAAGTGTCATAATTCAGAGAGCATCATTATCAAAATTGCTGCGATTGTTGTGCACTCATACGTCTGTGAATAAATAAGTATTTCCCAATTTCTTTGCATCGCTGCCCATCCAGCGTCCACTGAAATTCATATTAAACAAACACAACATAACACAGACAATGCAGCGTGGCAGGCCTGACTGTTAGTGGGTGAAGCAGGTTTTTTCTCTGAGGCTCAAACATCATTAAAAAGAGCCGAGGTCATTTCTATGATCCATGCAGTTGGGCTTTCATGGGCAGATCAACAAATGGGGGGTGAAACCAACGGCAACAGCGATCAATAGTTCCCTTCAAGACACACAGGAGCACTCTGGGTATCCATCAATCTCCACCCTCAGACAGGAAGTTAACCACAAACTGGAAATAATAACTGCATGGTTAGTTGGCGCCTTGTTGCCACAACAACTCTTCCAGTTGACACTGTACATGTTACATCTGTCCCAAATGTGTATTTATTCTACCAATGTGGCATTATTTACACACGACTAACAATACATTAAAGGGTCAGTTCACCCAAATTACAAAAAAGAAATATTCCAATTACCCTCTAGTGCTTTATAGTTTGTAACTAGGAATGATGGGGACATTATTTCTGGGAATAGACTTTGGTTGTGCTGTCATTTTTCAATGCTTTAAGCACCACCGACATAATTCCATTCACCATCATTGTACTGGTGTGCACTACTAAAAATATCTAAATGGCTAGAAAATGTATTTCTATTTGTTAATTGGGTGAACTGGCCCTTTAAGTTCATGCCTATCCACTCACACAAACCTCCACTGAGAGACCAGGGAAACAGAAACCCCTGTATTAAAGTAGTACAATACAACTGTTCTGTTATATAATACTTTAATACTAGTTTCTGTTTCTGAGGAATTTCATGGCGGTATTCCTCTATTTTAAAAAGGTGCCACATTGAGTTTTCTTGTAAACAAGCAAAGTTTCTGGTTACATTTAGTGTTCCTCAACAAAAGATATTGTCTGTATCCTGGAGGCCAGATGAACATGTTGAATGTATTTCCTGAGCTCATAAAAACATTTGCACAGTAAATTCCTTCCAAGTGTTTTAAAACCTGCACTGTTTACATACATGCTTCCCTGCTAGCAGTCTTCTTTTTCCCTGCCTTTGCTGGTGCATTATGACATTTCTGGAAGCATTACTGCCACCCGTAGATGAAAATAGGAACCCACATACAGTAAAAACATTGCTTTATAGTGTCCACTCCTGCTTTTTAATTTAGACCCAAAGTATGAAGCACAAATGGTTGTTAAGAAGCTTCTCCATGTGCTGCGGTTAAGAGGGAGTTAAATGTTCACGATTGCATGTATTCATTTTACTCTGTGTGTAATTTTTGACAGGACTCTTAGTTACTTGGTACAGTTTTCATTACCCAGCACATGGATTCATGCATCTCCATTTTGGTTTCACACACATGGGTTGCGGAAAAGCCTAAAATAGCCTGGCAGTAGCAGACCAGCAGAAGCCTTAAGAGCGATTATGTGCACATGCAGTTAAGAGACTCGTGTTGTTTTCTTCACACGATTAGTTTCAATCACAGATCACAACTGTATCCCTCAACTTGTCCCAGGAACTCCATGATTGATGCATTTACATCTGTATCCTTTGTTTTCAGTTCAAATTGTTTGTGTGTCTGTTTGTCAGCAGGATTATAGAAAAACTACTGGCCTGATATTCATTAAACTTATAGGAAGGGTGTGGCATGGGCCCAGGAAGGACCCATTACATTTTGAAGCGGTTCCAATCATGGGGCAGATACACAAATTATTGTCACTTTCGCTGACATTGTGATAGGGCGTTTGGCCTCGCTGGAGGTCTACGCTCTCCGAGTGCCTTTCTACTTTCATTTGTGTCCCATTTTTCTACATTGGTGAATATGACCGCTTATTTTTCCATCATGGGAGGTGATAGGTAGTAATATTTTTGCTAGCAAGTTCAGATAATCGCCAATGAGAGTTCAACAAGGCCGCACACAAGATATTAGAGTTGGCAAATGGAAAAGTAAACAGTAAACAAAATGACAAAATTAAATAAAAAATGCAAATTGACATACACATTTAAATGTTATGTATTTATTTGCTTATTTGGGGATTGTATAATCTTATGGACACTATAAGAAATATAAAGGAATGTCCCCTTTAAAAGCTGCATTGTTGCAATGATTTACAATGTCTTCTATTCATACAGGCGCTCATTTATGGATTGATTTGTACAATTTCAGTCATTAGATGATGCCTTTATTCCAAAAAAATGATTAAACAACCATCTGCCATTTCTCACAGTTGTGTGGTGAATGTACATGGAGAAAATAGGCATAGAGGCTGACACCAGACATTAAGCAGCCAGAGCCAACTGGACCAAGCCCCAAACCAGTTCGGCCCACTTCCCCAGTCCACCTCCGTCAGTCTGCCAACTGCTGAGCCCTAGCTAAAAGGTACACGAAAGAAAGACTTCATAAAAATGCCCATCATCTATCACCTAAATCGCACACAAACATTCGTTGTTTATTGACTGGTTTCCAGCGCTAACGCCGTGAGCTGGATGTGTTTTTTCTCATACAGCTGAAGCATTGTGAGAGAGCTGCAATTAGCGGCTGCAAGCACAGCCTAATGTGGCCAAAGAGGATATGAAGCCGAGCCAAAACATGCACAAGGCAGACCGAATCTAATTAATGTTCATTAAAAGTTAAAGCATGGGAAACGGCCAGGTTAATTTCTGCTACTGTGATCTTAAAGCCCGATGACTCACATAAAACCGCGACGGCCTCTATTTTGAAGCAGTTGCGGTGTTCTGCTGCGTGCAGTGCAGTGCTCATGTCTAAAGAGAGCAAGGACAAGGACAGACCAAACTGAGCCATATGTCCTTCCACTCTGCACATTAGGCAGCAAGGACTGTGGTCATCCATCACTGCCTTGTTAGAGAGGAGAGAAGGAGAGAGAGTGGTTGGGCAACATATTGCAGCAACATATTGTAGGAATACCATCACATAGACTGAGGCCAAATGCATATTTTCTGCAGATCTATGTCTTAGACTCATATAACATCCAATCCCTCCTATCGTGAGATTGTGAAATATCTGCACCCTGTCCCTCTGTTCTCTCCGTCCTGGCTAGCTGTCTCCAGCCATCTGTGGCCCCTCTCACCTTTGACCTTTAGCATAGGTCAACAGAGGTCAGGCGTCTCAGGTTTGGCTATTCTTTCAGATAAGCAGACAGTCTGTCTCATTATTAAAAACTCAGACACATGCACAGCTTTAGTCTCAACTCCACACCAATGACGAGAAAACCGAATAAACTCTTACAAAATGGTTTGGCCGTGCTCCACGGAGAATGAGACAACTACTAAAATTCTGTTCTATCCTGACCAAGGTAAATATAGAGAGCAAGAAAGGATTGCATAGTGCAAGGGGAACTATCCAGAGACTTCATGCAATATGTTAATCGCTCTTACAAGGGAGGGCGAGGGGCCACGAAATCTGTGGGTGTTATACAACCACACAGAAACCAAAACAACTCAGCAAAACACCACCGAAAAGTTGTCTATGGAAATTAGACAAACGAGCAGCCATAAACCAGCGAGGGAAAACGCTCAAGGTTTTCCTCTTCACTTGGCGGCCACACACGTTTTGTTTCTCCAGCACCTCTTTGCCGCTTTTCTTTTTTAGCCTTAATTGTAGTTTACAGGGAAAGGGTAATCACTTGTGAAACAGGGCGTGTTATTATCTTGCCCAGAGTGTGAATCCTAAGCAGGCCAATCGCCAGCTCTATCGCTCCATCTCTCCGCTGGCTGAATCCTAATGGCTGGATGGAGAGAAGGAGCGCAGGGAGTGGGGAGAGAGAGAGAGGCTGACAGCGGGGCTTGACATGGGCATTAAATCATGCCCCGAGGAATCCTCCATCCACAGGCTCCTGACAGCCGCGCTGTCATCACGGCCAGGCCACTTCCTATGCCTCTTGACAACACTGGAGCAGAATTAGTCAGAGCATCAGATGTAAATTGGCGCTGTTCAAGGATGATAATGAGCACCAAGATACATGTCGGTGTCACTGACGGGACGCCATCATGATTGGCTGTCCCTCACACCACGCTCCATTAAGTCTAATGGTATTCAGGCCAGGTAAGGGCGGAAGGCGGCGGCAGGGGGGAGCAGGGATGGACAGGGAGAAAGTTTTCTGTTGTGATCAGTTTGTTCCATGTGTGCGTGCCGGTTTCTGTCGGACCCTGTGGCCAAAGAGGAGGACATTCACTCAGGGTCCACCACGTTCAGCTGTCCGCTTACTGACAGGCTGTCTGTGTCTCTTACGCACAAACATCCCTGTTATCTGTCAAACTTACTCAAAGATGACGCTCTAAATTCTACCTCATCACGTATTGTAGTTTTTATGTATCATGGTGCCATATGCAATAAACCCCGCCTGTCCAAGAATGGCACCAGTCTTATCCCAGTCGGAACTCATGCGAGAAATCCACACATACACTAAGACACTTCCAAAATTTTCCAGCCCATTCAGTAAAACTCTTGGCTTGCTAGTTTCCTCTCTCTCTCTCTCTCTCTCTCTCTCTCAGTGCAGTATGTATGCATGCAGTGTGTACAGCTTGCTAACATAATGCAGTAATAGTTGCCAGTGTGCCATTTTCCCTGCCCATGCTGAGGATGAGCCAGCCAGAGCCTGCCCCAGATGCATACATTTCCCATAATGAGGCAGGTGGCCTCGACAGACGGCTCGGTCGTGTGGGTGACATCGACTACACCGCAGCTCTGGGCATCTGACTGACAGACAGTGCCAGTCCCTTCCCTCCTCTGCGCTATCGCTCGCTCTCTCTCTCTCTCTTCTCTCTCTCTCTCCACATCTCTTTCTTGCTCTTCCACCTCTCTCGCTTCCACTTGTTCAGTTTCTTCTTTTTCTGTGCGTGTGTGCGTGTGTGTGTGTGTGATTCTGCTGCTTTGTTTCACTATTGGCTTTGGGTAAATTCCTCCGCTCCACAGAATTTTCCCATGAAGATAGCTGAAGGTCATTAATTGAACTGCTGCTGCTGTAACAGGGTAAAATTCACTGTAATTAAGAGTGAATAAATAATTGATTATGTATATTTTCGTGTAATTGGCTCCTCGTTACCCTTCTGCATGCTGAATGCTAATTGATGTTGGGAGTTAATTATCATTTCACTATGGAATTGGTAGTATATGCAGAGAGATGTTGAAGATGAAGTGTCAAGATGATATCATGGCCATATCTCCAAGAACCAGGGTCAAGCCAAAAAATTACCAGAAAAAAAAAAAAGGAGGAGCGGTCAGAATGTGGAGTGGTGCAAAATGCCCCGCCAGCCACCTAATTGAGAGTATTTAGCAAACTAGCATAGGAAGTGGTAAATGGCAAGGATTAAGCCAGAGGCCCTAAGCAAGAGGATCTATTAACAAGGATTCCCCAAGGCCTAACTAAAGACTAAAGATTAACACTCAAATCTGAATGTAGGTCTAGCAACAGAAGCCGCAAGCTGATTAAAAAAAATAAATCACATCTTCATCTTTAGATAAAATTACTTGCAGCAAATTCAAAAGTCAATTTGAAGAATTTTGCAAGTTATTGGTGTCAGTGGATCACAAAAAGGTAGAAATTATCCTCTTATTCTAGAGTTCGAACTGAAACCCTTTTTGTGTATTAAAATATAAATGACACAGCAGCAATAGTGCATATTTTTCCGCAAGATTGAGAAGAGTAATGTGGGGGGGGGGGGCTGTCACTGCAGAAAAATCAATAGAACTTAAACTTTTTTTATTATTATTTTTGAAAATAACAATTTCGACCAAATAAATAGACAAATCAAAACCAACACAAAGGATTATTATAATTATTATATATATTATTATGATTTCCCAGTGAAAAATAATTGAATAATAAATAATAATTGAATTTCAGTTCAACTTTAAATATTGCTGAGAGTCTCTGTGTGCGTGAGAGAGTAAGAAAAGAGCAGAAGTCCCTGCTCAGTCAGAACAGAGACAGCCGTCTCCTTGTGTGTCAGGCTTCCTTAATGGAGTCTTAACATGTCCAGCAGTGAACAAAGACCTGAGACTGCTCTTCACACTGCCTGCCTCACAAGATCCCTTCTGTCTGTCTGTCTCACTGACTGAGGTGTCCTCTGACTTGCCTGAATTAATTTCCTACAACAGGGCCAGGCCTAGGGCAGCTGTGTCAGCATTTCATGAGCATGGTGAGGACTGCGGATTTTTTGCACGTCTGGTCTATAGGCCCGCATGTACTCTTGACAGTCCTGTCAGGGAACTAGAAGGCAGAGATGCTCTTCAGCTCCTCTAACAAAAGCCCGTATGATCAGCTGCCTCTCTGGAATAGCTTTCAGAGCATGGAGAGGCGAAGCAATGCTCACTTTTGCAATGTCAAACATTGCTGGAATATTACAGAGATACAGAAATAGATTCATGAGGCAGCTAGAAAATAAGTGAAACTATCTATTCATAGGCCACTAAAAATGGTTATTTAAATGAGTCTGTTAGCACTAATTTCGGCTAATTTTTTCATTATTGTCTGTACAGTAAACTGCTCTCTCTGTTCCTGGAAAGACTAGTTTGCAGCACCAGACAGCTGCAATGTACTGTACGGTAGTGAGCAACATATTTTTCTTGTTTTGTTTTTGGATGCGTTGTTTTTGTCTTTGAACGCTCCGTCCCTAGTGTCCTCCCGCTGCTTTCTGCATGTTTAATGTATCAGTCATTCAGGTGGGGAGTGACTGGTATGGCATTGTCTTTTAGAAGCGAAGAACTCTCTGTTTTCCAACTGCTGCGCCAGGTGTAACTGAAATTGACATGTCTTTCAATACATGCAGGAAATATGTTATTGGAAGAGACATCTTTTATTCTCCAGAACTTTACATCACACACGATCTTGGCCGAGCGCTCTGATCTGGATCCCTCTGTGGATGAAGGGGAGGGCTGTATATGTATCAGTGCAAGTGTGTGTATTAAATAATTAAGTCCAAAGACAAATCGATTAACACAGAAGTGAAGAAGTTTTGTGGAGAAACTAGACAAAAAAAAAAAAAAAAAAAAAGAAGTTCTATGGAGCTACCACAATAGAAAGACAATAGTAAATGTAAGACTGTACACACTGCTGCTGTGTGCATTAAATATACTGAGTTCAAAGTTCAGACTGCAGGAGGCATTGAGCTTTGTATAATTCAATATTATCTTACAATTTTGAGAAAGATTTACAGGGGCAAAGCATGCAAGCAATAAAAATTAAGCATGAACAGAATAAAGGTGTTGGTGGGTTCAGGGCAAAGGCCATAAAAGGTCAATACACATCAAGAGAAAGCATTATGGAATAATGAGCATTGCCAGAAAAACATTTCTCAAACCCTACATGTTTTTTTTTTTTGTCTTTTGTCAAATTCAACAACCATTTTCTGAGTGAATTTTATAAGGTAGAAGAAGTTTTCTTCCGTCATGCAACCACACACACACACACTCTGGACATCAATGGCGTTAGCGCCCCGAGCTCTGGACCCAGCCTGGCTGACACCTGGACCAGGGCCTGAGCTGCTGTTGGCCAGGCAGGTGAACCAGGCAGGAAATGAGAGGATGCTGGTCCTGGAAGAGTGACACTGAACTTGGATCCACACACAGGGTTTCATCCCAGGATGTTTGAACATCGTGTCATTCAGTAAATGAACACTGCTGCACGTAGAGCTTGTCTCTGTTGGAATGTGTCAGAGCTCTTCTGGATGTTTTCTGGCCATGACCATCTTGCTTAGATGTTTTCTTTCTGGCCTGAGTGTGGATTTATCTTGGACTGGCTTAATACATTTGAGCGCAGGCCGGGGTGTTTGAACTTGATGGCAGTTTGGCTCTGTGTGTCCAAGGCCACAGCTCACACACACACACACACACACACACCTTCACACTTTCACACTTTTTCTCCTGGTCTTTCTCTCACTCCCTTGAGGCCCTTCATCCCTTTGTTGGAGCATGCATAACCGTTGAGGGAGCGCCAAACTGAGCCTGAGATGCTGATACAGTAGAAACCTGAGCTATCCCTTTAATGAGTACACACATACTTTTCACTGCTTGGCTATTAGGCACCAAGAACAGGAGGAAAACTATTTGAAAGTGAATTTTAGATTTCCGGTCGTGAAGCTTTGCCTAGGAGTGGCAGCTGAGCAGAGGTGCAAGCAGTGCACACACACACACACACACACACACACACACACACACACACACACACACACCTCCTACACCTCACTGTTTCGGCTCCAGTTGCTCTCGCACACAGCATGGATGATCAAAAGAGGCCAACGGCTGCCGACCATTATGCCAATGACACTTTGAGTAAGAGTCCAGAGAGCGCAGCGACATGACAGCCATTAGGGATTGAAAGTGGGACTTTAAAGGAGGGCTGAAGGACAACTGTCAGCGCAGAATCAAAGGCAGAAAGTGAAATCTTCATAATGTATTGCACTGGAAAATTCCTGCTCTTGCTGTCTCTCTCAACCATTCGCTCAAAAGTATCCCATACACAGCTATGCCATTCAACTCCACCAAAAAAAAACATGAAAAGGCGAGGAACAAAGGGTTGATGAGAGGAGTTCAGAGACTGGCACTCTGTAAATGAAAGCGAACAGTGGTGTGGGCCATTGTGCGGGTGGTAGACAGATAGATCATTAAGGACTGGACTGGGTTACAGTCAGAGCAGAGGACTACTAGCTAGCAACTCCAGCCCTGCACCTCTGTTTCCCCTCAGCTTAGATCCAGCTGACAAACGTGACTAAACCAGTATGGCAGCACAATTAGAGCTAATGGATCCCACTCTGTGACAGTTACAAAGAGGACTCAAACTTTTTTTCAAAAGCACCAGCAGACGCTTTGTCACTACACGTCGCAAATATGGCTTAATGTGTTTACAATTGCTACAAATACTTGAAAATCAATAAACTGGGACCAGATTAACTCCTTGTCTTCCAACTTTGATTTGTCCACTCATCGTTAAAATTGACAAAACAGAGGGTGGCTGTGTGTGTGTTGCTTTAGTGCTTCTCATTGGTAAAAGCAAGGCCTGCTGCTGGCACTGACCAAACACTCTGCTGCTCTCTCAGCTTGGCAGAAAACTGCCTCTAATGTGTCTCTCTGTCGCATAATCAAGGATTTCACACTCTAAATCTTTGATCTGAGAGAACCCTCTCTGATGGGAGAACCCTCCAACCGCTACCACACACACACTGTGCACACACCCCTCTCGGATCTCTGATCTCCCTCCAATTAATGATGTCAAATGAGTGTGTTTACAGGCTCATTAGATTACTGCTGCAGAAGTAGAGCACCGCCCTGCATCGCCCAACACGCGCACACACACACACACACACACACACACACACACACACACACACACACACACAGCCCTTGGAGGAAAGCCTGATGGCAAAGCACCAAAGCGCTACTGCTACCACAGTCATAGCTGTGGCTCTCTGTGGTAACTGAGCCATGATGGCACAAGGCCACACACACACACACGCACATGCACACACACACACACAGACACACACTAGATGTCCAACCCAGCTGGACCAGTTTGGAGGCTGTTCAGGGCCGGTTAGGCCACAGCCAAGCAAATCCCCTGAAGAGCTCCAAGAGCTCAGAGACACGGCTGAGGCCAAGGCCTGGGGACCGGCTGACAGGTGTGACAGGAGGCACATGTATGGAAGGATGGATGATAGAGGAAGTAGAGAATGTGAAAAAAAAGCAGCAGAGCTCATCAATTCTATCCAGCAATTCTTCATGTTTCATTCATCAACCAGTTTTCCCTTTACAACAGCTTGTTACCATGCAAATCAGCATGTAGCCTTTTTTAAAGGCTGCATGTGCAGGGCTGTGGACACCATGCAGGCTGGGGTTCAGTACATCTCCACTGCCCCAACTGGGTTGGAGGTCATCCTCACCCCCACAACTGAGAGCGCCCCGGGCCCGCAATCTCACCTTAGCGCACGCCAAGGGACTCGCTCAGGCCCTCACTTTTCAACCGGCGGTAATTATGACACTAATGAGAAGAGCGGGAATCAGAGGGTTACACGCGGACAGGAAGACTGCTTTGACACACTGCTTCAATTACAGAACAGTCTGTCTTTGTAGAGCCCAAAGACGAAAGGGTTTGAGAGGAGTTAAGAGGATGAGAGAGCGCGGGGAGGAAGGGGGGCAGATACGGCCTCTGTAATTCATATTTAATATCTGCATCTGTGTTTCACAGCACCTAACAGGCCACCGGTGACGTAATCACCTCCTTAATTGGGTAGTAATGATTGTTAATGCATGAATCATGTGCAGCAACATTTCCCATTAGAAAAAAAAGCCCAAGTGAATGCACCGAATGCACAAACTAGATGAGAATAATAATAATAATAATCAAAATTCTGTTGTTAAAACGCTGACATTGAGCATTATTTATGGATGCAGTAGACACATTCCAGTAAGCTCTGTGAGTACGCTCGTTTTCTTCTTGAGAAATTCGGCTGCAGAAAGCATTTCCTGAGTGTGTGTGACACTGTGACCTCAGCTGGAGTGACATAACCTGTGGCTAGAGGGAGTGCTGGCTCAGCAAACGCCGCTCTAAACAGTCACTCAAAACATCACAACACTCACACGCCCGGAGGAAAACACACAGACACACATTTACAAACCAGGAAGTGACACTGACAGTGACAAATACCTTTTTCAGGTATCACGTTCAGTTGGTCTGCACTTTCTCTGTCTCTCACACACACACACACACACGCACACACACACACACGCACACGCACACACGCACACACGCACACACACGGCTGGCACATTACTATTCTATTGAGGTTTAGCAGCACTACCTTTTCCTCCCACTGGGAATTCAATAAGCTAGAAAATCACTGCATTTTTCACACATTTCCCGCTACCTTCCATCTTCCAGTCCTTTCCCCAAAATCTTCCCCATCCTGCTAAGAAAATAAATTACTGGTGGCAAGAGTCCTCTCAGGCGTGCTGATATTAGAGCCATTACAGCTGAGGCATTTTTTTTTTTTTTATTCTTCCAAGCCTGTATGTTTTAGCCCGGGCATCTTTTTTCTATCCTCTGGTCCTCTCTTATCTCGTTACATACTCTTCAGGCTTTGTGGTTAAATTATGTATTAAGGTCAATGTCAAAACACGGAAGATGTGTAATCTGCAGGGAGTTTCCTTTTATTCATTATTACAGTGAAGGCTGAGCACAACTGTCAGCCAGCCACGGTTGTGCTCAGCATGGAAGCTTATGTGCTCAGCGGGGCCCCACCAAGCCTTTCTCCCTCGCTCTACTCTCCCCTTCTCCACCTATCCCTTGGCTCTCCCCCCAACACACACTGCCTCTTCATCCTTCTCCCCCTCCTCCGCCTCCTCCCGGACGGACCCCTGATAGATTTACCCAGCTAACCCGACTCACTTTGGGATCTCCCTCTTCTAACGCGCCAATCTGAGAGCTGTCAAGTGCACCTATATGCCGATGTCATAAATCTGAAGGAGAAAAATGTGCACGCCGGAGACCAAGGGGAGGGAGGAGGTGGAAGAGGGGAGCAGGGCGAGAAGGGAAGAGGAGGAGGGTGTTGGGGAAGAGGAGGGTGTCATGCCATCCGCTTGTAGTTTAGGGAATTTGTCTAATCTGAAATCATGTCAGGATACAGCGAGGCTATGCGATGCATTCCCTCTCCCCTTCCCATGTGTATCCACGCTTGTACATGAGTGAATTAGAGAAAGAAAAACAATGAGATAGAAAAAAATAGAGTGAGAAGCAGAGAGAGAGAGAGAGAGAGAGAGATGTTGCCAACGTCTTTTGTTCTTTGTTTTTAATCAAGGTAAACTGACGTTATGTGTTGACAGGACAACCCCTCATCTCCTTGGATTCTGCCGTCCTCCACAGGGATTTGGATCTGGGGGGTTCGTGCCTTTCTCTCTCCTGTCTCACAACAGCTCAACACTTGACCCCTTGTTTTCTCAATTGCTGTCAGTCAACGTCAAAGCCTCTTTCCGGTGTCAGATACGTACTGACAGCTGTAGCACAGCCAGCTTTGAGGTGCGCCGGACACCTTTAACCTCACTAGGCTTGCAGAACTCTTCCTTTAATGGCTCACGGGGGCAGGAAACAGTTTGATGAATCTGGTCCAGCTTTGTTCCAGCCAGTGTAATTATCTTCCGATTAGATTAATTCAGTTAGGCCTCAGTCGCATTTACAATACTAACAGCATTCCTCGGAGGCGACCACTCTGTCATGTTAACCATTACACAATTATGTCCGTAAGTGATAATAACTGCTGTTATTATCAACCATGCGACATGCAAAGACCCATAAATAAACATATGCAACAAAGGCAGACACATTAGAATGAAATAAACAAGCACACACTGCATAATGGAGAGGAGAGGAGAGGAGAGGAAAGGAGAGGAGAGGAGAGGAGAGGAGAGGAGAGGAGAGGAGAGGAGGAGACAGACGAGCTTCATTTTGAATTTCAATAAAATAGCTTTAAAGAAGAGTACGGGAAACAGAATAACAAAAAGGGCATAAGACAAACAAAACGGACAACTAAGGTTATCACACATGTTTACCTTTGAAGGAGTGAGTTATGGAGATAAGGATAAGGTACTCAATGGTACCCAGACAGGGAAGCAAAGGGGCCAAGGTTGGCTTTCCTTTGAAAAACACACACCGTCTCTCATCCTCCCTCCTCTCTCTCTCTCTCCCTCTCTCTGCAGCCCCTCTCCTGGTGGTTGCATCTTCTCTTCTCTCAACCTCACGTGTTGTGCTTAGGAAAATGGCTCCTGACTGGTGGGCCTAATTACTGGCTCTTCGCTGACCCGCGCCGGGCCGAGGCCTCGTCAAAACACTGATTCAACATGAGCCCCGCACCGGCCAGCACCTCACACTAATGAATACTAATGAATAATTATCACTGGCTTGCTGGCGCGCTGGCCCACTGCAGGGACACATGTTAACACACCCACTTGTTGAGCGGTAGTAGAGGCGAAGAGGCCCTTACCAAGAAAACAGGCTACTCAGCCAAAGCACAAGGCTATGCAGGAATATGCAACTCTCCCTGAAGGGATGCAGAGGAAGCACAGAAGCCCTCAAGGTTAAACAAAAGTAACACTGAGCGGACCGGAGTGCGCTGACCCCTGTGAGGACTGTTTTTATTGTCATGACCTGTATAAGGCTTAATGTATATCGGGGCATGCTGTGGCAGTTGATAGAGGTTAACCTGATGCCCAGAGACTGTGAGCAGCAGCTTGTTTGGTGATGCGATGAAACATGTCAGCTCAAGTGTAGTGTCAACGATCGGAGCAATGTAAACCTCTCCTCTGCCTCCTCCAGCTGTACTGTAGGAGAGCTATACTTCAACATGCCTGTGAAGGTTATTGGATTTCAACCAGGGACAAAGTGCTGAACGAAAAGGTTGGCAACACATGACCTCAAGTCAACCATCATCATAAAACTTCTCACCGTCTTGGGTGAAAACAAATGTTTTGACATTTTGTACAGCGCTGGGATCAGATCATTTGAGCAAATGTGGACAAAATTGTCAATAACTGTGACTCAGCAACGGTGGATAGTAACACATTTCATTTACTCAAGAACTGTACTAATGCTGAGGGATACTCGAGGATTTTAACTTTTATGCTACTTCATACTCCTACTCTGCTACATTTTAGAGAGAAAAATTGTACAATTTTACTCCATTGCATTTATTTGAGAGTTAGTTAAAAGTTACTCAAAAGATGTCTCATTCACAACATATGAGCTTATGAAATATTACGCATTGTTAAAATAGCCAACAACATATAAAGTTGTTAAAAAAAAAAAGCAACATTAAAATGCTGCTTACAGTACAGATGAATGCATCAATAATCATATTAAAAATAATAATTAAAATAAATAAAACACTCTGAAAGGGCCCATTCTGCAATATGAGCACCTCTGTTTTTTTTAAGTAGATTTTATTGGTAATACTTACTTAATTTTTCTATTATCTATCTATTTCTTTTTACTATTTTCAAATGGTGGCGATGCTACTTGTACTTAAGTAAAGAAACCGAGTTCTTCCACCACTGGTCCTGGAGTTATGCACCAGTGCACATAACTACTGATCATATCAACAATAAAAACACTTCTTCAACATATTTGAAGCAAATCACTACTGTACAGGTTCAAACCAGTTACTGAAGGGTTTTGATAATGTATGCATACACTACTAAAATAGTGTTATTCATACATTTTAACATTCTGTCTTCATATGACTTTAGTACTAATCAGAGCAACATTTACAATCAATTTACATGGAAAGATTCATATGAGCCCAACATTTTAGGACAAACTCTATTTTGCAAATAAAAAGCAGACAGTAAAGTGAGTTTAGCCTCTATTACAACCTCTGTGTTAACTCATTGACTTCGCAGCAATATTTTATCTGGCAGATTTCTTTCAATAAATTACACCAAACTACCTAATGCCGAGTGTGAGCGTGTGTCTCATGTGCGTGTGTGCGTGTGCGTGTGTGTGTGTGTGCGCAGGAGTGTACACATGCTGGTTTTCCCCCTTGTGAGGAAATGTAAAACTTCTTGGTGTGTTATTTTTCTCCCCACCGTTTGTTCTTTTGATCTGTGTGTACATTATCTCCAGCTCTTTGAATTTCAATTTCACTGTCATGTAAGCTCTTTTCATCACAGCCGACGGTTGCAGCTCTAATAATATTCAACTTTTAGGTCACAGTGGAATGCTAATTAGATTGCTATTTTAATTAATATGTCCCTGCAGGTTTCCATATCAAATCAGTTTTAACACTGTATTGTGCACTTTGAGCCAATAAATTACAATGAAACCCTAAAATAAAACCACTTCAAAAAAGGAGGATTTTAAGGTGTACAGTACAGGAGCAGCGCTCGTTTGAACTGTGTTTACATAAATTGCCTATTGTTGCCTAATAAACTGCATAATTTTAACCACATTTGGGTACGTTTGAAACTGTTTCAATAAGCTATAATGGATGTTTCTATTTTCTACTAATAAATCCATACATGCACCTGCTCATAAGATAAAAGCCTCAGCTTAGCTGGTTATTTTCAAGGGCAGCACAGTGTTAAATGTGCTTTAAACACAAGGAGACACATCTAGGTGTTGTAATATGACATACTCTGTGTGTGTGCGTGCGTGCATGTGTGTGTGTGTGTGTGTGTGTGTGTGTGTGTGTGCTGCTAGTGGCATTTAAGGACTTAACAGTGCTTCACTTTCCATCAGAGTGTCATTTGTCTGTCAGCATTTCTGTGTGTGCACGTGCATGTATCTGCTTGTATGTGTGTGTGTGTGTGTGTGTGTGTGTGTGTGTGTCACCCTGGATCCTCGATGGTTGTTTTGTCCTGCAGCTGAGGGTGTCCCATTCATCATGTTGAGAGGGAACCGAGAGGCCTGGGATATGAGCACCGCTGTATTCCTCTCATAATCAAAGGTCATACTGGGGCTCAGTGTTCAAATTGCTTTACTTCACTGCAAAGCAGACGCACACACACACAGACAGACACACACAGACACACATACAAATTAGTCGTCATGCCAAAATTAAGCCATGCCAAACAGATATCAATCAAAACCTGCTTGAGTTTTGTCTTTAAACAGGTTGTGTATTTCCCTTAACAATGTGCTGTAACACCTGCACAAAAAATAGCAAACACAGCATTTTCCTGTGACCTCTGAATATATTCTTTATCCTTAATTCTCCATCTTCATGAGTTTCCTCATAACCTTTTTTATGAAAAATTCTCTTTAAGTTTTTGTCCAATGTTAACTTCAATTACGCTCTTACTATATCTCTTTCTGGACCACGTTCACATCCCGCTACTTTCTGCACAACCTCCTTAAGAACAGCAGAGCCAGGCTTTTGCAAACTAACAAAAATTGATATTCATGGATGGGGAGGGGGGGAGAAACTATTTGGATGTTTATTATACTTTAAAATGAAGTGATCCGCATCGCTGCCTACGAGGTAATTAATGTGGGGAAATCTTGAATTAAAGATGTAAATCCTGACACTTTGGCAGGGGGGCCGGTAAGGGACAGTGGTCTCCAAGGTCTAGATTATTCTTAGCGTATACCAATTAACACCATGTATCTTCTTTTATGTTCACTTCAATTAAGAGCCTTTACAATTTTTAAGTTCTTTTCTTCTCAGTAGTTAGAGAATGTCAGAGAGACTGATCAAAGGCATTAGCTGCCGTCCGCGCACCATAGGTAATGCTGCTTTGCATAAAGAAATCTGCATATTGCTAAGAAGGTTTTCATTTCATTTTGCATGAATTACAGAGCCAGAGATGCAGCAGCAGATCGAGATGTGGAGGTGAGAATGCACACATGTGCACAAACACACCAGACAAAGCATTCAGCACTGAACCATCAAACTTCTTTAAATCTTGGATTTTGATTCCAGCGTCATGGTGACAATATCAAGATAAAACAGGCCGACACCAGTTGAATGAATGAATCAGATTTTTTTATTTTTTTCCAGCTGTTGGGATTGTAAAACAGAGATTGGGTTTATACAAGGCTTCTGTTACAAGCTGCCGCTCACTATTAAGAGTGTTAATAACGTTAAATAGTGCGCGCTCCAATCTTAGCACCCAATAACTCCAGCTCCTGAAGTAATCACACTCTGATTTATGTGGGTGATTTTGGTTCAACTGTCTCACAAAGCTTTGCTTGTTTTCTACATCACTGTCTTTTAATAGGCCTGCAAATCAGACCGGGCCTAATAGCCTTCTCCTCTACTCGACTGCTTTACTCATTTGTTTTTCTGCTCCTTCGTTCCTCCTTTCTTTGCATTACCTCGTTTTTAGCCTCGGGACCTT
This sequence comes from Bovichtus diacanthus, assembly GCA_943590825.1. NCBI lineage: Eukaryota > Metazoa > Chordata > Actinopteri > Perciformes > Bovichtidae > Bovichtus > Bovichtus diacanthus. The sequence continues at coordinate 3,287,549 of CALSBV010012277.1, read as the reverse complement.
CTGTCTTCAGTTGAGGGTCAAATGAGAAATCACATAACACACCCAGCAGTTTGGGAACTTCTTATGTTCTTCAAATAATCCAAAAGGACTTGCATTTACCGATTTGACTAAACGTGCGTACCGTTTGTATGCGCACGTCTACCTCTACATTCCCGGTGTTGAACTCTCGACGGATGCAGGACAAACAAACAAACAACCTGTTCAGTCGTAATAATCACTGCTACTTAATTCCATTACACTGTCAGCTACCAATAAATCAATGAGCAAATGAACTGACCGGCTATGAGCAATAGCTATCCAGTGAGTGTCTGTATTATTCTATTGATGTTCCACAAACGGTCGTCCTGGAGATATTGAATGCTCTTTAAGCGAAGTGCTGACATCATAATAAAAGGCCACCGCCAACTGGCCGGCTGTGCGGTTTGGGAGCTTCAGGCTAAAGAGACGGACGGCCTCTGAAGAAGAAGAAGAAGAAAGGCAATCTTCAAAGTCAATACTGCAACCAAGTGCTCTATGTGGTCGCATTTACTGCACATAATGAAACTACAAATAGCCTCTCACACAAAACACACACAGCGGACACACTAATATAAAAGAAAGGCATGGAAATGGAGCTGTAGTCAGAATAATTATATGATAACTGGAATGACACTAATAGCACCCTTGACTTGTTTTGAAATCTGTCAGTTTAATTGAAGTCTTTCCTGATCCACCAAAAAAAAAAAATCTAGATTTGAGGAATATATATTAAAATTGACATTGCATAGAGTTTATTTTTAAATCTACTCAAATGCACTTTCACCTCAGTGAGTGTGCATCTGTACCTGACTTTTGTGATGACAGTATATTTAATCCACTGTTCATGACTTCATAAAAAAATGAAGGGGTTCGCAAATTCAAACATCAAAACATTAAGTTGGGTGCTATGTCTGTGTAGCTGTGTCTTTTCATAACCCAAGTGTCTCAAAGCATTATTAACAAACATATTTTGCTCAGCCTTGCACTTCCAGGGCCAAAAAACAGCATGAAGAGGCTGCACTGGTGCAGATACAAAGCACACGCAGCACAGACAGCCATCTAGTGTTGGAAAGGAGCAGATGCATGAATCCAGTGCATGGGAAAGGCACTTCATTGTAGCCTATGCACTGTGTTTATATCTTCATTTGGTTTTAAGGGCCACAAACGAGGGATTTTAGTTGGAGCAGATGAGCAGAAAAATATAACAATAAACAAACAAAGCCTAGATTAAGCATGGAGTTATTTATTCTGTGTCATCATTACACACACAAATTGGAAGAAAAACGCTTTTGTACTCTGGAACCAGGCACAGAAGGTACGGTAATGGTCAGAACTCGTCTTTTCAGCCCACACAGAACACAGCGCACCCTGGTTTAGCCTAATAGCTAGCCTGCTGCGAGAGCTTAACCTCTCCCAGGGATACTACTGAAATAATAAGGCATCGGCTCCTGGAGGCTGTGTCCACCTCTTTTACGAAAAAAACCTTTCTTTGTATTACCTTGTGCCCCTGTTTGCAGCACAACCGCAACATTTGCTAATGTATGCAACCCAAATAAACAAAGATTATAAACAAATGTGTGCTATTGTGTGCATATTGGGAGCATGAATATGTATTTGCAGAGCGTTCAAACAAAGACACAAAGGGAGGCCCAACCTGTTGTCGGCTCAGCCCCTTTTTTCCCTGCTGTGAAAACCCTGCTCCCTTAATAATCACACATCATTATGACAATAGATGTTAGGCAAAACACATAAGCCACGCTCAAATCACACAAGGAGACAGAAGCACGAGCAAACAAACACACATAAATACTGTACACCGTGCATATCATCACAGCGTCATTGATTCCTTCCCCTCATGTGTGAAGATCTAATTCTACCCTGTTTAAGATCTAAAAAAGATCTGACACAGTTTTTACAGTTCATCCCCTCATACTCCCTGCTGCTGTAAAGGTCTCGGCCCCTGTAGTCGAGCACTGCTCCCACAGACTTATCATCTAATTGCTTTTCATTGATCCTGTCCGATCAGGTGCTTTGTGTTCATCCTTTTCCGCCACTGTCTCCCGAGCACTTTTGCCAGTCCTAATCGGAGAAGTACGCGTCCTTTTTTCGATGCTTATAAAAATGCCCAGACACAAAAAAACGGCGATACAGCGGAGGATTGTTTTCACACGGTGTGAAAATATTCCATCAAAAAAAGGTCTACAAGGAGAACATTTGCGAGAGTGTTTATGTGCTCACATGTGCACTTGCATGAAACAAGATACCTCCTGGCCTGTTGTCAGTTCCCATGCAGACCAGATGAGGATATTTGTGTTTAAATATTTTGAATACATTGTGGACGGGTAGCAACAGTGAGAGGCTTCATTACCTAAAGACAGGAGGACAGTCTGTGCGCCTTGGAGTACAATAATGAGCCTGTTTGTTTTGGAAGACAGACAGTAAGGCTCATCCCATAAGGTGAACCAGATCAAGGATTTGGGACAGAAACCCCTGAGCTCCTCCTGAAGATTAAATGATGTCAGTATCAGAAGTGAAGGCCAATGTGTGTTGGCAGGCGCTGAGCTGGACTTCTAAGGGATATTACCGTCTGTATGACTATCAGTGGACAGCACATAACTCTGAATACATTTTTTCATATACTTTATTTTACCCCTGAACCTGGACTACAGCCTACAGCCTACACACTGACACATACACACACACACACACACACACAAAATTCATCCGTCTCTAAGGAGCTGTATCACAGCGCCAGTTTAATATGCAGGCCAGTTCTTGGTGGTATCAGATCAATGCAGAGTTTCAAATCAGACACAGCCGCTGAGACAGACAGAAAAGACCTTCTTTGGCGCACATTAAGAGAACACTTTCCTTCCCCTCAAGATCACAGTTATTCCTTTTTTTTTTTGATGGAGCCATTGAGTAAGACTCAACTGTCTTGTGATGCTCATTAAAAATATTAACGTAGAGAGTTTTTTCTTTTTTTTGCTCCAAATTGTGAGATTGGGTCACTTTGAAAGTAATGGGCTAATTACAGTAAATGAATGCTTTATTTTACAAACCTTTATCTGGAAAGATGTAAAATGGTCTTTTACAAAAAACTAAATTTGCTGTTAATACTTCAAATGTTTCCAATATAAAGTTAAAAAAATGGGACATTATGGTACAAAATAGAGAGAAACTCCCGTCGCTTTTTATTGTGGATGTAAGGAGACACACATGACTATGGAAATCAAAGGTTTTATAACATTCATCTTTTCGATGTGTTTTACCGTACAAAACTGAATCTCAGCTCACCCACGTTCTAGTTTACCTTGTACTCTAGCGATGCAAATTCCAAGAAGCTCTATGATCTATTTACCTCACTTCATGTATACTATGGTTCACGTATATACGCTATGAGGAGATCATCAGCGCTGTTGTCAACTCCCTTCGAGCCTTCCCCTGCTTTTTCCCGTGCATTATTCAGTCTTTTCCTGAAGTAACAGCCGCCCGCTATGTGCAGGCACGCCGACCACTAACACGCCACACTAATGTGATGTAAAAATGAATGATGAAATTCAAGAAGGCCAAATGAAAGAGAAAACGATGTGTGTTTGTGTGCGTGCATGCGTGTGTGTCTGTGTGTGTATGAGCAAATTCTGACCCTGGTGTGTGTGCGTGTTCAAAGGTGAGGCCTTGGGTGATGAAGAATAGGATTCCCTTACCTCCTATAAGTACAGAGGAGGATAAAAGCCAGCTGTAATGACCTTGGTATAATGAAGGCCTTGCTGATTTCCATGATTTTCTTGCTTTCATGCCACAAATCTGCTATTCCATAGGAGGGGCAAGAAGGAATAAGAGGGAGCTTTGTCTGGACAAGCATTAACAGCCAACAACATTTGCCCAGAATTGAACACAAACTCTTGTTCCCATGTTCAAATCCTTATGTAAACGATCATTATCTTGAAGCAAATTAATAGATGAAACACATTTCTCTTAATGGGCTGGTCCTTTTTTTTTTTTTTTTTAGGTGACCAATTTACGTGCAATTTCCTCAATTTGTGAAGTTATTTAGAAAGTGATGTAATGCTTGTTTCTTTTTATCTTGAAAGCAAAGGCAGCATGTTGTCTAGGGCTGCTCAGTGCAGCTAATATGGCACAACGAAATGAAAGGCTTCAAAAGAGCTTTTCCACTTGGAGCTGATGTAGTGCTGTGGCCGACCTCCAAATGTGATTAGACTGCAGTAAACACAACAATAGCAAACAATAAACAACTGGTAATTGGTGTGATCCTCTGTTCCAACAAAATCTTTCTTGATTTGCTATGAATTATGAGCGTTAATGTTTCTGCGCGACATGCCCCTCTGAGGATATCAAAAAGCTCCCGCTCCGTCTTGATGGGCCTGTCTCATTAAAGGAGAAATGGAGGCCAATGTTAGGAAGTGATGTACGGTACATTCATCAGAATAACTGGCACGGACTCACCTCTAATTCATACCGTCTCTGTGCCTGATATAAGATGATTATACTCAAATAATTATTGTTTATGTGGGGAAAGAGAGAGAGGTTAGAAGGTGTAGCCCTAAAGCATCCAAGGTGAAGTGTGCCCTCTACAGGTAGACGTTATACATCCTCGTATAGCTACGGCATGTGTATCAATACTAGTGTAAGGAAAATGTGTCGATTCTTTGCAAAGTTGAAGTTTCTCGGGAAACAACACACAGCACGCTACATATACACAGCATGTGTGTGTCTGTCATACATCTGTGTACATAGCAGCTTACAACCAGGTTTTCCTACATAGTCTCTCCAACTCCATACATGCCACCTCTTTCATTAATATGTGATGAGAGAGAAAATCTCCAAAGACCCCAATAGGCAGAGGCATTGTTTCTCTTTTAAAGTCATCTCAGATGGAAGGAGCAAACTTCAGAGCGTTAGTGAAGTGTCTAATGAAAGAAGTCTCCTCCTCTGCGGCTCCATTTCGCACAGCGTATTAGGAATCTAAATGTTGACTGAAGACAGTTTGATTCTCTGTCTGTGATTTTCTTAAGGAATAAAAACAGTGTAGCGTGTTTACAGTGTAGCCATGAAAGAGCTATGAGAAGGCTCATCACTATCCGATGCCATTTTGGGAGGCGGAAAGTGAGGTTCATACCACAGTTCATTTGAAAGCCGTATCAAACAGAAAATGTTTAAGACCAAGATCAAAGCAATTTCTGGTCAAAAATATCACTAAACCAGCTACATTCTTGTACAATTGTTACTTTATGCTAGCAGTTATTTCAACAATGTCTGGCTATTATTGGAAATCAGACAGAGAGAGAAATATCTACAAATCCATCCTGCCTCTTAACTTTGGAGGAGACTTGTGCACTGACTTGGGGCGGGAGGCTCAGGTTCCTCAGGTGTATGACACGCAACGGACTAAAAGTTCACTAACAGCCAAGCAGAAACATCCTTGTTATTAATCTTGTTGGGGCAAGTTTGAAAATAATTAAAAACGTGTTTTTATATCAGTTTTATATGGTGGAGTGTATAACAGTTTAACGTAGAAAAATATTCAAAATGTGCTTTTGGGACATTTTTAAACTATCTGTACAATGAATTTTTTAAAATTGTGAAGACAGAGTACGTGGAATATCAAGTGAGTTTCTAAGTAGTTTCTTTGTCTAATAAGTTTCTATTTCCATCTTTCATAAACTATGAACAATGTACTAAAACATCAGGCTATACAAAATAGTGATTAAAATGCTCACTACAAATTGCACAATTTTGGTGACAACATTTAAGGGAAAGTTCTATTAGAGGTAAAAACCCAAAAGTGCTCCGCTAGTTAACAGCATGAAAATAAGACAATTGAAATTGATAAACAGCTAGGTTAAAAACTATTTAAAAAAATCATTATGGGCCTAATACTGGCTGTTGTGCAGTTGTGTGTTCATTTCATTCAGAGGAGCTTAAAGAGATAGCTGCACAGTCGAGAGACGACGAAATGAAAACATACAAGCAGCCCTAACTGGTGACTATGAGCTGTTCAAAAGAGGTAATGCACTGTCTCTACACTAATACTACTTCCACATACATTCAGTTTCCTCAGGTATTATAGTCCAATACATACGATCTGAAAAAAACAACAGTTAATGTAATTTGCTGTAATTTGAGCTGTTTCACAGTTATCTGCACAACATTACAGATCTTGTATTAAAAAGCAGTTAAAATGATGAGGTATAAATACACCTCGGACTACTTGACAAACCTATTGTTGCATATAGGTCCTACGTCTGTCTTTTTGTTTCATTTAAAGAGGAATAACCCCGCTCTGAAAGTACCAAAACGTTTATCCCATCTACGTAAAAAATGATTAAAAAGCCCCTTTTTTCCCACTCTGAAATTAATTCTGAGCCTTTTTCCAACCAGCACAAACTGGATTGTGTAAGATACAACGGTACAAAGATATAAATCCCACAATCACCCTGCCAAAACTAAAATTATATTTTATAATAATGTAACCTTTTGTTCCAGAGTAGATGTCAAAACCTTATGGGGTTTTTTTTTTATCTTTCTTTTGTATTTAAAATGTTAGCAAACCTTTCGGTTTTTACATAATTGGGGTTAAATATGTTACAACTATTAAAATAATGTTGAAATACTTGGAGCAGATATGGAACTCTGGTTTGTATTATCTCTGGCTCACACGAAAATGTTACTGTTACTGTTGAACATCGGTTGAAAGACCAGTTCAGATAAAAGTGTCAAAGTGAGCTCAAACGTATATTACTGGGAGATCTTTATGTCCGATTTAAACAGGAGATTTAATTACAAAAGTACCTATGAAAACCAAAATTGCAGACAGGCTATTTGTACCTTTAAGGCCAGCAGCAACAAGAATCCCCAGGATCACGGATCACTTGAAGATATAAAGGCTTGGATTGGATTCAAAGGATCAGCAACCTTTGCAATGACAACCATCTGGGAGTCGAGTACATTTAGTTTGAATGTTTGACTGTAATGAGAAATCGGGAAAAGTATTTGCCGATGTACTATTTAACATTTTGTTACTACAGTTGGATATAGCCAAAAGTTATAGGTAATTAGTTGCCTTAATGAAGAATATTGTTTATTGCCGCACTTCAGTCGATAAAAAATCTAATATCTGAATCTGGAAATAAATGTTTATAGAGAACATAGTTGTTTCTGAACTCATACGACGTGAAACAAACAAACTAATAACTTAAAATAACCACGGCGTATTGCCTATCTATGTGCATAGACTATAATACGATCCAAATAACTCTCTACAGAGCATTGCTACAACACAACCCTTTCTGCTTTATTCACTCTCCTTATTAGAGCAGATTGCTTATCGCCTACTTCACAGAGCGCCCATATAGCATAGCTGACAGCAGTAAGGGAGAGCTGAACATATGAACTCCTCACTAACACTTTTCTACACTAACCAGCTGTCCCCCTGTGGTTTCAGCTTTGGCCAAACCTTTGAAATGTCCTTCAAGGCGTAAAAAAACAACATGCACACTGCTTTGGGTAAAATCCTATTTGTACACTGTAATTACACTTTGAAAAGTTGCAAAGTTTAAAGTTTCAAGACCTTCACTTTTTCTCTTCTCATTTCTGATATTGATTAGGCTCTAAAACACATGTTAGGCTCGCTGTTCGAAAAGAACAAAGAGGTTTCTCATTACGTGCTGCGCCTCAGACCACTTTAAATGTTTCAGATTTGATTTACTGGCGTTATCAAGGGAAGCAATCAGGAGAATTCAGTCAATAATTTTCAAAACCGTGCAACCACCATTAATTTGCTCTTAACAAAAAGCTATAGGCACTTTGAATGTGGTTATTAACGAGATAAAGCTTTCAGGTGATAGGTGTCCCTAATGTCTTTCATTCTTAAAATACAGAGGAATGTAACATATCAATAAGTCCATGTCAGGTCATTTTTGGTAGGTCAACATACAACTGTGTGATGGTCTTCATGAAAAATGAACATTTTCATACTTGCCATTTCAGTAATGCTCATGTAAAAATAGACAGACTAAATGAAACACACAAAAACACTTTGAGAGAAAAAAATAAAGAAAAGTGAAATGTTTTCTTTAGAGCTATAATTTGTCATTGCCAAAAGGGACAGATTAGTCTAGACCAATTTGTTATGTTGACTGCATGATAAGTATAATTACCCAGCGACGCTGTATTCACAGAGACATAGAGTAATCAAGTTGTTGTTTTTGGTTGCAACGCTAGTGTAAGTGAAAAGCATTCCAAGTGAAATTGTTATTGTACCATTATTTCCTGACTCTGTGATCACGAAATCTGTTTCAGTCATTTTAATGTTACATGTTAGCCACTCAAGTGCGACGAAAATGGGTTTCTTCATCTCTTAAATATGCATTCAATTAATATGTTGGCGGTTGGATAAGGTATGAGACACAGAGTTGGAGTCCCGTCCTGCTGAAAAGAATCCACTCCATTATTTGCCCCAGGTGTCAAATATGGTGGCCATTATTTAAACTGACCTCTACTTGTGTTGCTTGCTTTCTACGCTGGGGATGCAGCGAGTTCGCCACGATGTATGGGACTCCTCCTCCCGACAGGAATCAATAAGGATGACCAGCTCCATACACACAAGGTGCTCAGCCCACCTGTATGGGGAGTAAAGGGTACGAGGAGAGAAAAGAGAAAAGAGAGTGGAATCAGGCACAGATGTATCATTGTTATTCATGCAAAGTCAGGATCAAGTTCATAAGAAGCTGGATTGAACACACGGGACTAGTTTCCTGGAAATGAGTCCTGCAATGATGACCAGTTCAAATCTAGATTGTGCAAAGCAGATAACAAACAAACAATTGACAAAAATAATGTAGATGGTAATTATAAATGTGATGAACACAATGTATGAATATAATTGTGTTAAACTAGGCAAGTATGTCTTCATTTGTAAAAATCAAGACCTGCATTATACTTTTATATCAGTGCCTTATGTTTTTGCGAGACGGAGTTTGGTATGTGCAGAGGTGAAATGTAACTGAGTACATTAATGTGCTGTATTTAAGTACAATTTTGAGGTAGTTTCGTACTTTTTCTTCCTAAGTAAACTTGACAGATATAAAATATAACAGATACTTACAGATTACATTAACAAACAGTATTTGAAGTAGTTAAACTTCTCTACCTTGAGATACATCTGATTCATTCAGAGCTATAGCTAACTTAGCTAAACATGTCCACCCTTTTTGGTCTATAAACCAATATGATTTCCTTACAGTTAAACATGTAGCACTATAGGCGCCCTGGTAGCTCCCCTGGTAGCATGTCTATCTTTAGCTGTAATGAATAATGAAGGGGAAAAGCCCTAAAAAAAATAATAATGAAGTTATGAGGCTGCATAACAGGAATGGTGCCGTAGTAGCAGTAATAGTAGTAGTCTAATAGTTTTATTGCATTTTAAACAAGTGAACAAAACATACAAAGGACATTTAAGAGTGCACAGCAAATATGTCACTTTAATAGAGCACATTAAACACACTAGCCCCATCTACAAGGAACTTCATATATTAAAGGGTACTTCGTCCTAGGAGTAAAGATATTATTATATTTATATTTAGAAAAGAGAGCGAAGGAAAGGATAGTAAATAAATAAATAATTAAAAGATTTCAAAATATATACATAGGCCCTTACATATGGTATAATAGAAAATAGAAAGACAACAGACTAAGAGAGTGAGGATATTAGTATGTTATATACTAACAAACATTGTACTTATAATACTTACTTACTTTTACTTAAGGACTATTTCGGATGCAGGCCTTGAACTGGAGTAGACCTATTTTAAACCATAATAAAGCTATTTTTCCTGAAGCAAACGCTCTGAATACGTGTTCCACTACTGCACTGGGGCTTATAATGATGGAAACTGTAGCAGTACAAATAATGATTGAGTGGAGAAATATATGTGTACACAGCACAGCGAGCAATGAAGCAGACTATTAACAGGTGGGCGGTGAAAGCACATTTTCCTGCTGGTGGTGGGATGAACTCTCACCCTGAGCAAAGTCTCGCGTTAAGACTTGGTGGTTACCAGGGGAACGAGAGCTCGGGAAGTAGCGCTTGTGTGCTCTGCTTTTTGCTCAGCGAAATGAACACCGGAGATGCAGCGTTTGCGTTTGTAATTGGCAGGTAAACAGACGTGTGCAGCAGCTTCGCTCATGGAGGAAGCAGTGTAGAGTCACATCAACGCATTTGGCTTTACCGTGCAATCATTCCAAGGTTGGTACCGTATTTAGCCGTCTAATGTTAGCTTGCTAAAGCTATAGTAGCTAACAAACTGTTGTTGCCTGCTTCTCCTAGAATGAGCTACAACCAACTATACTAACTGTCGACCCTGGCTTCTATTTCATAAATAGTCTCCCAGCTTCAAGTGACGATAGTTATGCAAATACTGGCTTTAAGCAGCTGTATTTCATAAAATGGAGTTCAAAATAATAGCTAACGTTACCCGGGTCAATATGGGTTCACGTTAACTTTTGCCTGCGGGCTAAAAACTCATTGACGGTTCGCGCTAAACTTCAATAACGTTAGCGAGTGTTTTGGTGTGTACTCAGAGCAAGGACGGCTGACACCAAGCCATTGCAAGTGTTATTCTCTGTCACTGCATTTATAATAGCTTGGTTATACAATGTTGCCGTATTCATTAGGGTTGTGCTTTCAATACAGTAGTGGCGTGCTGTGATGTTGTTGTTACTCTTGTTTCCACTCAGGTACGTTTGTCAGAGCCAATAAATAATATCCTGCAAAATGCCATCACCACAAGTCCTCCAGCCAGTTCTTAAGATGAAGGTGGACGAGCTATTTCTCAACTGGTTGAGTGATACTGCAACACAGTCACTACTCAAAGATTATCTTGATCTAATCAAAAGTGGACAACACTTTGATTTGAGCAGTGGGGACACCCCGGACAAGAGATCATTGACCTTCAAAGAAAACAACAATGTGGCATCCCAAAGGAACCTGGCAGAGAAGAAGTCCGCTCCCCTTGGTACTCCTTCCAGCCCCCCATCTGCCAGTACACTACCCTCTGGCAGTAGCAGTAATACCAGAATGACCGGACCCAATGGCAGAGTACTGCGGCGGTCTGTCAGCACAAAAAAGGCAAGTTATCAACTGTAACAGTAAATGAAAAGGTTGAGCAACATTTCATTTGTTGTCGTTAGTAATTCACAATTCAAACCTCTCATTCAAATGTTATGAAACAGTTTTACTGGTTTAAGCATGATTTATATGTTTTTACGACATCATGCCACAGGGCTTTCATCTAAGGTTGCTTTTAATAATAAAACAAGGTGTGTCCCGCAGTTTCAGCCGTCTTTCTGTAGCCATCTGAGGCACCTGTGACTTAAGGCTGTGTTGCGAAATCAATTGGAGTAGGAGTATGCATGCACATCCAAGCCAAAGAGGGCAGGCACTGAGGCGAAAGTGAGCAGTTATATTTGAAAGTTTGAAATCAACAAATACATATTTAGCTTGCATGTCTGATGAACAGCAGTTTTGCTCGAAACGTCACCTAGGTGTAATAAATAAGTGGACATTGTGGCCCTGCAATGTGAGAGCTATTCATTTATTTGTTCATTGCTGAATCAATCAGCCCTGTCTTTTTTGCAGCCAGTATTAGCAATAAAATCTAAGGTGATTGGAATATATAATTTTTTTTATGCACAAGGTCGCATGAAAACCTTGCCATTAGGCATTTATCACAGTTAATTACAGTATAAAAAGCACTGGTCTAAATAATACATTTAATAATAATAATTCCATTTAGCTGCTTCTTTTTCAGGGTTCTGATATTGTGCATGATGTCACACTGGCATGGCTTACTAGAATATTTGAAGACAGCATTAATGTTATTAGTAACACCTGTGCTTTTCCTATTATGATGGGTCAAAATTATGCTGTGAAAGGCCTAAAATGTAACCGCTGTTTCAGATTATGCTTTCCTAGGTTTGCTAACAAGTGCCCCTTCCTGCCTGGATTGAGTTACTGAGTTTATGCTTAATATGTTTTCTATTTGCTACCATGTTGGTAGCAAACACAATAGCTGTCTGCTGCAGTGTCTTTCTTCCAAAGTTTGACATTTTTCAAATCCTACACTCAGGGGCTTTAATCAATTTATTTAATCCATCCTGAATGTTTACAGATTTCAATTTCTAATTTCTCAAATTTAGCCCTAATGTATGCACTGGGGTCTTAATTTCCCTGGGCTGGCCACAAGAGGCTGCTGAGTAGCCTACAGGATCAAAGGCATTGGAGGGCTGTCCTCTCTGCACTATCATGGTGGAGCCTCCGTGTCTGTAGGCATATGTTGTGATTATTAGTCAAATACTTTCCAAATGTTCAGGCCTCGTCCTGCGAATCAGTGTGGCATGAGAGGCGGGAGTGTCTGAACCCAGCCTATCCCTGGCACTCGTTACTCCTTTCAGCCCGTGTGTCGCAGATCTTACTATGTCTCGAGAGGTAAATGGGATTTTTGCTTTGGGCTGCTTTGATTTATAGAAGAAATCAAGCCACACAAAGCAGTTAAATGGCTGAAAATGTTTTTCTGTGCAGATGAGAAGTTGTGAATGTGGTGACAGGCAAACAGCTGGAGGCACGTAATCTTAGAAACTTTGCCTTGTACAGTACATGCTGTTTACTTGCTGTTGACATGCTAAAGACAGGTATGAGGAGGCGTTCAAGTGGTCACTGGTGAGACATCTGTTCTCTCTCTTACTGAAACACCAGGGCTGGAGAACTAGACCTAGTGCCAGACTCAGAGCAAAGCAATTGTGTTTTGAAGATGATGTTTTTTAAATTTTTTATTATTGTGTAATGCATATAACTATAAGTCACCACAAATCAATATAATCCAATATATAAATATGCACAATACATTTTTAAACACTACTACTACCAAGAGTCAACAAATACAGAATACCAGTTTGCATAATTTCCATGATCAGATTTTCACAGCTTCATGTCAACTGCAAATTTCATAGAATTCTAATAAAGCATATAGAATTTTTACCAATTAGAAAAATGGAAGTACAGACTGATTAATTTTCCATTCTTTTCAGACAAATGATAGTCATACCAAGGCCTATATGTGAGCCAATGAGAAATGTTTCATTGCTAAAACAGCCTGGACACAGGAGGAAGAGGATGTAAGAGATGAAAAAAGCATTGCCGCAGCCTGCTGGTCTCCTTTGTGGGTTTCAGATTTTAGTGTTTCTCACAAAAGTGATTAGTTGGCTTTGAATCTTTATTACCAAGAGCTTTCTCTCTTTCCAACTTGTCTTTTTAATATGAGCCCTTATGGTGGAGCACTAACAGGTTTGACAGATGGCTTTTTGATTTTCACATCCATGTCTCTTCCCTCCCACTGACCTTTGGCCCCTAATGCCACCCTCTCACCCAGATTAATAAAAAACTGCTGGACAGTTTGTGTACTCTGCTGTGATGTGTCATGGTATGTGGCCACGCTGTGTCACTCAATATTAAAGGGATTGTGAGGTTGTATAAAGTAATACTTCTATTTTAAGACAACAAAATGAATTCCTGCATACAGATGCATTCTTCAAAGGATTACTCAAAAATTCAATTTATGTCACACTGATGCAGCCTGGAACAGCTGGTCTGACTTTGACATCAGACACCGATATAGATAGCCTTGGTTCCCTTGTGTTGGCATTAAATACCCAGAACTCTGCCAGTGAGATAAGGCGTGGCAACACATTTATCCTCTCTGTAATTCGCCCTGAAACAACTTCTATTAGATGCTGCTCATTGTCAGAATATGTGGTCAAAGATTATTTATTTACACTATGTACAGTAGATACCTTCCTGTGAAGGCTTTGCTTACAGTTCTGCTGTGAAGCTCTGCTCAACACCTAAAATGTCCTCTGTGTTATGAGTGCAGTAGGTCTCACACACACACACACACACACACACAGACAATCAATAGTTTTTGTAATATAGATCAGTAGAAATGAATTTACTTTCTTTTCTCAGCGTCTGCATTTAGGATCACAGGTTATTTCGCAAGATTTATTTTTATAACGTGCTTGCTTGGGCTCAGCAACATTGAAGCTATTTGAAGCAGGGGTCTAGGGTCACGTTATCAGTTGCCGGACCTGTCAGAGAGAACCAGGTGTTAAACTGTTTCCCACAAGTCCTTTTATTTTGAAGTCTTGGTAACTTGTGAGTTTAAAGTGTAACATTGGAAAGATTGGGTTTCAGCTTGGACTTCGTTGATCTAGGCCTTATGTGAGATATCACAGAGAGATATGAGGTGTGTATATACGTATATAATATATATTATTTTATATATACATACAACATTAAGGTCCATATATATATATATATATATATATATATATATATATATATATATATATATCCCGATATAGCATGTTTTTCTGTAATTCAATAAATAAATAGTCTATATGAAATAACCACTTGGTAAAGCCTATTGTTGTGTACTCCTGTGTGAATTAAATACTTGACAAATGAGTATTTTCTCATTTATTTACAAACTTTAGTGCAAAAGGAACATAACTGTTTCAAGTGGGGGGAAAAAAAATCATATTTACAGACACTATGTTTTGTAAAAACAGAACCGCAATCTTTAAATTATATTTCCTCGCATAATATCTCGCTTCAGATTTTCGGAGAAATTTGATGTGTGTTTGTTATTATCAATTTAGACGATGTAATTGTCCATCACAATATCTCCATATAGGATTTCATCACTATGATTCCATTGAATGACGATAAATCATCATATTGAACTCGCCCAGCCCTATATGTAAATTACATAGATTTTCCAAACGCCCATGATGCCCATGACTGTCCGACGCTGCTCTTTTATTATAACTCTTATGCAAGCCAGTTGATCTGCTCACATCATGTTCTACTTGTTGACCTTCCCTGAGCCCACCATGTTGTCAGTCCATCATGCCTATTTTTGGCCCACTTTCACATGTATCCCAAATCCCTGTCTCAGACATCCGATTGTGGTGGATTGGGCTGGAGCTTTCTGGATTTCACAGCAGCATCGGCTCTGTATCCACGCTGTGAACCAGTTGTGGCTCACTGTCATGAGATGGTTTGAGTCACCTCTGTGTGAATGCACTGTGGTACGTGTCCCTGGTTCAATTGTGTTAGTAATGTAGATACTGAAGCCAGCTGAACGTAGTTTTTGTGGGACATTGTGTATGCTTGTATTGACAGTTTGGGAAATCCCTCCAGGGAGTTTTGATCGGTTTGCCCCACCCTTCTGTAATATTTCCCTTCACTGTGGTTTCCTGTCTGTCCTGCATGTTGTCTCTTGAATATCAGAGTTTTAGAACAACAGTGCTGAATGCCATTAAAGACAATGTCAACATGCGAATAGTCATCTGACTGCTTTGAGTTCTAACATCTAGACCTGCCAATAGTCAAAACTCAAGACACTGTTTCATAATCTCATGTGTTATGTGATAGAGTGAACATGACTGAACACGTTTCTGTACAAATCAGATTAAACAGTTTTCAGATTAGACATTGTGGGGTCACTCTGGGTGCTCGTGTTTTTCTGTTTGTCACACTGACCCATTAATGCATGGACATAGTACTTAGTGTCGACTGGTAGTTGCTTCTTAGGGTGATCTTGTTTGGACAATCTGTCTGCAATGGCCCTATGATGATTTGGTTAGTGACAATGCTTGCTGCAGTTTGTCAATTCTGGTTATTTAAAAGGAGCACGCTTCATATCATCCTGTAGGAAGCTTATGTTCAGAAACTGTTTGAGTGTTTTTGTGTCTGTGTTGTTGGCTCCGGTCACGCTGCTGTGCACACCATGTGTGCCTTGATTTTAAAACACCAAGGGGACTGTTGCCTCATATGTAAACCAACACATCATTATCCCTGCTGCGCTGTGAAACCTCTGTTTGTGAAACACACTTCTTTTTGTTTCCTCAAACACAAAATCGGACAGAACAGTATTCCATGTGAGTTGACAGTTTCATGTGATCCACCAGGTTTTATTTTGGCCTTGGTGCTCTTTTCCATATTTGGTTTGCATTGATGAGCATGAACAAACACAAACAGCTTATCAAGCATGTGCAGTGTCCTGTGTGGACGATAACAGGAACTGGGTTTGAGCAGAAACCAGTGGAAAGCTGTGGACTTTTTGATCCTGTCATCTAAAAATAATGTGGGTGTGCTTTCACTTTCGGTGTAAAATAACAATAACATTAAGGTTTATTTACGTATTCTACTGATGTGCACATCTCTGTACCTTTTCTGTTTAATTAACATTTACATCAGCAGACGTATACAGGTAGGTGTTTGGGCTTTCCCTGTGTACAGTCAGTGCAGTGAAGGCAACCCCAGAGCTGTTAGATCAGCATATTGTGCAGAATTGATGTAATTGCCATCACTCCAGGACAGCAGCAACCGGAAGCGGATGTTTGTTTGAGGACTAAAGACACATGCTTGTTTTCCAGATCTAGTTTCCTGAATTGCTCAAACAGTGCTTACTGGTGCTTTTAATAGGCACAGACTGGTTCGGTCATAATTCTTTGAATTTGACATGTGCAAACCCCCCCCCGCCCACATCTATTGCCCATCAACTATAATAAGATGTGGAATGGCTGGCAGCCTAAGCTTGCAAGAGGAAGGCAAAACAAAGACCACTATTAGATACGATGCAGAATAGTTGAATACATATAAGTCTTACAATTGTTTATGTATCATCCGGTGATTTGACCTACACTCTTGTTATCTATTAATAAGCAGGCAGTCATACCTTGGTTGTGTTCTTTATTTGCCAATGTCTCGTTAAGTTTATTTTGTCTGCCTGTTGTTCTTGTGATTTATGCTTTCAGGCAGATTTAGTGACAGACATAGGCAGATTTAGCAGAAGTAGACTGTGGCTTTCATTATATTCCATCACTTCAGGGGTTTTATTTTGAATTTACCCACTAGTGTCTGTCAGGAATGTCCAAAGGAAGGGGGGGTTCAGTTTTCAGGCCTCAGCACAAGCAAAGTTTCTCTGGAGTATTTGGTTGTGTGTAAACTTTTCAGAAAGGAAGCCAGTTAACATGAGCGGTGCGTCATTGTGGTATTGAGGTGCATCCTTCAACTGGCTTCCAAGGCTGCTGCAAGCTGCAACAACAGGTCTGTCTCTTTGCATAACCTTCCATGAGCACTGAGGAATGCAAACTGGAAAGGGCAGATCAATTGCACACACCCCTCCCATCAAACACATACAGTAAGTGACTCCCACACACAAACACCCTGTCGCTTCTTATCTCCCCACCAGCTTTGAGGCAAGGGCTCCCTGACCCTGTGCAGTGTATGTGTGTGCGTATGTGCATGTTATGTAGAGGCTGGGACAGAGCAGCAGGCAGAGCTGAGATTGTGCGACCAGATCTGGAATGGGAGGGAGAGTCACAGTAGCAGCTGCTCTCTTGCATTAAGAGGCTCTCACTCTGACACAGGACAATCACAGGGACACAGAGGACTTCCACTGCTGCCACTGCCTTTTGCTCACAGTGCTCGCTGCTACTGAGTGATTTGTACAGAGTCAAGAGGATAACGCTGGATTGAGTGTTGTGTTTGTGTATGTCTTCCCCATCCTGTCCGGAGCGAGGATGAGGATGAGGGAGCTGTCTCTGCGTCAGGACCCTGACCTGAGGAAGGAGTTGGCCCTGCTGGCACGCGGCTGTGACTTTGTTCTGCCCTCTCGGTTTAAGAAGAGGCTCAGAGCCTTCCAACAAGGACAGGCAGGTGTTTGTATGAGTGTACCCTCTACCACATAGGCTTTTCTGGCCTGTCAGCCAGTGGGCAGTTCTATTAATGTGGACTAGTATTTGTGGGCTTCATGTCTTTGTATTCAGCTTGCATTTGTACAAATCTGCTATATTGTAGGTCACTGTTAAAGGACAGTAATTGTACCTAATTTATCACTGTTACCAGTTATTCTTTACAAAGTGGAACCATAGGTATTGGAGTTAACAGCACCGCTAGGACAAGTGAGGACAAATGATTTACATCACTTTCTCTAGGCACCATTCATCAAATACCTTCCACACACTGTGCCATATGCCAATGTAATTGTTATGCCATCATATTTGCTTTTTGTGGATTGTTTGGAGGCAATGTCTTCTTCATTTTGAACAGAGAAATATGAGATGTGAACTGTGGTTATTGAATGATGTTTTCATCTTGTGTGGTATGTTGTGCTCAGCCGCTTTACTGTCCTCTTACAGATCACATCATTGTGAATGTGCAAAATGTCATGGGGCTTAGCGGTTGTGCTCAAGAGCTCTGCTAGTGGTTAGCATGAAGCGAGAGAGAGATAGAGGGGACAGTGCTGGGCAGAGCAACTGGAGATGTTTATGTCCTTTTATAGCCATGCCTGACACCAACACACAGGACGGGGAAGAGCAGAGGATCAACAGCATTTATCATTTATCAGGTTAAAATGAGCAGATTACCAATGACAGAATACAGCAATACAATTTATTTCAGTGTTGACAGATATATCATGTAGAAATGGATATGGATAGATTTGGCCCTCTTATTTTGTCCTCTATAGATTTAAGGTTTTCATGATGGTTATGTAGGTTTACGCAAATCTAGCTAGAGTGTAGAACAATTGGTAGAACTTTTTAGACTAAAAAAACAACAAGATGATATTTTTATCTCTTGGCCTTTTGTGGGTCTGATTATGTGATTTTTATTAAAAGGCCATGGAGACGGTTGGTAAATTCTTGAGTCATGTAAGGTCTTTGGGTATGAGATGACGATTGAGGGTGAAGCATTCTCTGGCCGAGCTGTTTTTAATAAGTGACTAATATGTGCTACATAACACATTTAGGTCCAAATGCATTCTGGCTTTTTATGTGTATAAAAATAAATCCATGTCCTCTACAGCAGTGGTTCCAAACCTTGGTGTTGGCACCCCCAGTGGGGGTAACCAAAGCGTCACAGTGGGCCTTCTCAGTTTTAAGAGGAATAAGACAACTTTAAGAAATGTTAATTGTTATTTTTAAAGTTTGGATTTTTATTTAAGATAGAATTTTTTTTAAATCTCACAGGATAAAGGCACGGTGAAGACCTGAACACAAGCTGCTATATTCACTGAGCCTTCACTCTCTGCTAAACAGCCTCATCCTGCATTAGAAAATGACAACCAAAGAGCTAAAGGAACAATGGCCAAGCATCAGTGAGAAGAAAACACTGAATTTGACCCCCAAAAAAAGCCTTTTAAGTATGTATGATTGTTGAAAAAAACATCATTCATAGGATTGTATCGAAAGTTCCTAAAAATAACAGGAAAACCGATCTCTGATGCAACATTCACAGGAAATATTCTCCTCAAAATTCATCCAAATCACAAATTTTACACAAACTTCCTGCAGTAATTGCGTCCACTATTTGAGTTAACTGTTCAATTTATCAGAAATAAAAAAAAATATGTCAAGTAACATTAGTCAAGGGTCTTCAGTTTACAAAAGGTTGGTAACCACTGATCTACAGCAATGTCCTCAGCACGACACTCAGTGAGTTTTATTAATGAATATGATCTATCGCAGTATCTCAGCTGTGTTCAGTTGGTGTAGTAAATCATACTAGTTAGGAATCAAAATTATCATTACATAAAGACGTGGACCCAATGTTGCTTTATTTCATTAGACCTATAAGGATACAATGGTTTCCATTATGATAGTAGATCTTAATAGCATATGCTGCAAAGGCCTCACACTCCAAACTACTATTTTGGGTCCTCGGCAGAAGTAGTTAAAGGACACACGCGGAGATGTTTCCAAGCTCTGGCATATTTAAAGATTTTAACGATTGTTCAGAAAATCACCTTTACATTCTGTAATGACTGAAAGCTAACAGACCCTAAACCCACACTGTACCTCTAACACACACACATACACACCCACACACACACATGCATCACATGCCAGCCATGCTTCTATCTCCATGGTTGTCATTGACAACTTCTGTTTGCCTGTAATCAGGTACTCTGTTTAAACCCAGCTAAAGGTGGCTCGCTATGCACCATGACATTGCAGTTCTCTAGTTCTTTACTGGGGCTTTCCATTAAAGACAATCTTAGTTTTCTATTAATAGGCCTTTTCATAGCAGACAAAAGCACAGGTGGAAATAATAACATTATTAATCTCTGTATTGGACTGAGGTGTGTCACTTCTATAGCCATGGTATTGTGCATGCTGGCTCACAGCCACGCCTTACTGGGACACTTAAATGAGTCATCAGCAATGGTATTTATAATATGCATGGTGCATTTCCTTCTATCTTGTTAAAATGTCTGCTGTGAATTTATTGATTAATTTGATAGCATATCTTTTCCAAATCATAGCATGAAGAGTTTGACTTATAAATGAAATCTAAGCATTCTGCGTTTTCCTCAACTGTCAGTTGGAAATATTGGTCTGTTTTTAAACATTACTGATTAAAAACAGACCATTAATAACATCTGTAAACACGAGTAACTCAAATGATGTGGTTGTCTTGTGTTACCATATGTCATGTTGTTTAGAGGTACAAATTTGTTCATAGATTATGCTGTTGAAGACCAAAATATACTTCTTAATTAAACATCATTGTGATGCCACAAATGTGATCATCTTCCAGTAATGACCGATGACTGCTACTCATCTCACATTCAGACATCACAATAAAAGATCCTTTAGTCTAATTAGTTGGCTCAACTGAGATGGGTCATCTCTGTCACTTATTCATGTATGTTATAACTGCTTGTGTTTATTGAATAAAATCTGTCAGTATCTTTAGATTACCATATATAGATGTTATTTATAAATGATGTCCTCAGCCTTATCTGGTATTATCTTGTGCTATATAGCCCTTTAAATTCCTGACTCTGTTCGACTCCTGTCAGTCAAACCATTTTACACATTAGTGTCACTTGACACATCTTAATTTAAATCTATTGCTGAGTGGCAATCTATTAAAGGAAAAGTCTAACACAGGGATATCTATTACAGATAAATGTTTAATAACTATAACTACTAGCTGCGTAGTCACAGCTCTTCCCTGATGGGCCTCTGTGCTGTTCAGAGGTGTGGTTATAGTGCTAGCAATGTAGAGTTTTTGTCAAGGCGAGCCTTGGCACATGCTGGAATGCTTGATCTGTGAGGTGTTAGCCTTTGCTAGCATCAGTGGCTATTTCTCTTTTTCTAAAGTTTATTTCTGTGTGTTTGTCTCAGGCCCAGGTGAGGACAGAGAAGCCCGTCACCACAGCGCTGAGCGAAAGCATTCCAAAGTTTTACTTCCCAAAGGGAAGGCCCCAAGCCAACATCAACATCGACAGCCTCATTTCCAAAATTGAGAAAATATTTTCCCAATTCCCAAATGAAAGGGCCACCATTGAGGACATGGGGCAGGTCGCCAAGGTGAGAATGTGATTTGTAGCATGGAGGTTCCACTGCCACCCAGCAAATTATTTTCCTTAGTGGCATTTAGCTCCTGACTTTACCAATGTTTGCTGATTTTAAACCTCTTCGAAAAATATTATCCCAATCCCTATCTCCCTGAAGAATGTGAGCAATGGCCCGAGGTGAACCTGAGTGAAGAGAGAAATGACAGCGAGGTTTCCTCAGGGTCTTTAAGTGATGCAACTCTGCTCACCAGCCCACCCAGCAGTGTCACTGTGCCGTTCTTTTCTGCATTAAAGATCACATGTGTATAGGAAGTGCACGTTTTTTCCCCCATCTCTCCTCTATATAATAATATATATAATAGTCACACCACACACTGCCCCTTCTCTTCTGCTTACTTGTCTCCCTAGGCCTGTGAGTGTCCTCTCTACTGGAAAATGCCATTGTTCTGTTTGGCTGGAGGCGACAGGACCGGCTTCGTGTCCGTTCACAAGTTCGTGGCTATGTGGAGAAAGTAAGACAATGGCTCTTCTTATTCTCACTGGACCACTGATACTCACAGCTAAATGGCTCATACAATCTCCTTTGAACAATGACGACCGCTCGCTGACATCACAGACGCTGCATGCAGCTCTCTGCTATCGTACATTTTCCTTTTCATTTCTAAACAGATATCATTGATCACAAAGGCCTCGCAAATGCTCACAAGGGAATAGTTGCTGGCCATATACCATTTTTTTTTTTTTTATGTTTTTTTTTTTAATGAAAACATCTATTCAGTGTCTTTCTGCATGAAATTGAAAAGAATCCCATGGGGCTTTTGTAATGGCGGCTGTGCTCTTAGCTGTGTGCTGAATGCTGTTGTATGCAATAGGCATGCTCTTGTATTAATGCGCGAGCCACCAGAGAACTGGATAGACCTGGCCTTTGACTTGAGCTCATGACTGAGCCATTCTTAGATGAGAGGCCACAACAGACGCTTGCATTATTTCCCCCATAACACTTGACGCTTATAATCACCAGGCAGCGATTCAGAATCCTAATTTCAGAATGTATTAATCCTGCACTTGCACTTTTGAGGAGAAAAATTTCAAACTTGTGCTCTTGAAAGAATGATAAAAAAAAAAAAAAAGAATAGAGGGAACATAAGAGCGAAAGAGGGAGTAACCTTGCAACCATCTGTTCTCTCTTTTCTCCTCCAGGACTCTGCAGACCTGTCACGACGACGCTTCTAAATTTGTGCACCTCTTGGCCAAGCCTGGCTGTAATTACCTGGAACAAGACGACTTTATTCCATTCCTGCAGGTACTGGTGGCAGCACACCCAGGGAGAGGGCTGGACTTGGCAGTGCAGGGTGGCAAAATTGCATTGGCTTGGGTGGTGTGAACTGGACTTAGGACGGCTCTGCTGAAGCAGTGCTTTTTCATGTGGCGGATAACCTTTTTAGGGAAGTTACTACTATTAGTCAGTAATATAGTGGAAGGGAGGATACTGATAGGAGGTTCATCTGTGCAGGACTCAGCTCAGCAGAAATGAACCAAGGAGGATGGAAATGGTTCTCATGTAATACACACATTAAAGCACCAAAATATCCTAGAAATGATGGTTGTAGATTTCTCAAATTGTTTTATGAGAATAGTCTAATTGACTGTTTGGTCAGTCTTACCATGTGAACCTGCTGTGCTGGCTGTTTGTATTCTCATTCTCCCTGACAAGCTGTTGGTGCTCCACACTAGCCCCACCCTACACCTGACTCATTTCGCGCTGGCAGGAGCGGCTGGGCTGTACTGAACACCCGTTAGCATACCAGCAGAGATGCCTTGTGGCACACGCCGTTTAATTTGTATGGTTCCGCTCAGCGAATCGCTTTTGACTGTTTTGATGAATGAAAGGCGGATTGCAGTGGAGTAGATTTGACTGTCCCCGCCTGTTTCCTGTGCCCTGTGATTTATGTGTTTCTCTATGATTTAATTTCTCACACTCAAGAGTCAAAAAGGCACGACGGCTGCCCTGAAATAAGGCCTTTTAATTTCATCGCCGCCTTCGCATTTATGTCAACAATTCTTTCCCCCCCAGCAGAAAGGGAAGTGGGGTAGAATAAAGAAATAACACGGGGGAGTTCAATGGCAAAAAATATAGCTACAGTTAATTTGAAATGCAGCACACCCCCTTCGACTTTATGGCATGAGGAAGGAGAGAAGGTTAAGAGCAGGCACCAGCAAACGTCTTTTCTCTTGCCTTCCCGCCAGTTTGCTGTCAAATCTGAAAGGCTTAAGCTCATCCCAGAACCGGTTGACCCAGTGTTTTCTGACTTCAAAGAAACATTTAAATGTGATGGCCTCTTCCAACAAGGCCTGGAGCCTTTTCTTTACACAGCCCAATTTATAGAGCATATGGCATGAGTGATGTAGATGGACTCTGACAACGTTGAATGTTTGAATAAGCGTTCATTTAAATGGCTACTCTGAATGTCATGTGTTCTGTCTACCTAAAAAGGAAAGGCACATGTGGCCATTTGACTCGTTTCTGAAAGTAACTGCAGAATTTGACTGAAGTTATGCATTTGTTATTGTTATCGGGCACAGCATGTCATTGAGTTGTTCTTTTGCATTTGTGTTTGTTAGTTTTGAGGGTTTTGTTATGGAAATGAGGCAGACATGCAGTAGAGACAAAGTGAGCTGATTTTACTTTTATGTTTTCAGGATGTGGTGAACTCACACGCAGGCCTGGCCTTTCTCAAGGAGGCACCGGACTTTCACTCCCGATACATCACAACGGTATGCAACCACAACACGAGTAACGGCACATTACTACTGCAAAATTGCAAGTGACACATTAACATGGCACTGCATTAATTACGTATAGCTCATGCATTATTTAGGTGATAACACAGTCATCTGTTTTTCAGGTGATTCAGAGGATATTCTACAATGTGAATCGTTCATGGACCGGAAAAATAACATGTACTGAGCTCAGGAAAAATAACTTTCTTCAGGTATTTAACTACAATTACAAATGAATTCCCTCTGGTGCTAAAATCTATTTTCTGTGTTACTAAAAGTGTCTGTTAGTTCATTATAACATCTTAAAATATTGACTGTTTTAAATACACCATACTTTTAAAATGTAACATCTGAGTTATTTCAATATAAACATTTATCTTCACGTACACATTCACAAGTTTTTTTGAGAAATCCCAATGCTTAATGCTGAACCTAATATACTTGCAGGTGATTGTTTTTATTTAATTTTAATTTTACAGTAATCACTTTTCAATCCCGGTTATTTTTTTCCTAAAGAGAATTTGTGTTAATGTAAGTTTTATCAAAGGACAATTTCATTTTGGTAGTTTTTTTCCATCATTTCTATCTATTATGATATCACTGTTCTCACCAAAGTAATAGCTTAATTTGTTATTATTATTATTTATTATTAAAACCACATAATTACAAGGTAAAACTAAGAGGTAGGGTGTCCATAATGTTGGTATAACTCCCCATTGCACTGGAAAACTGTCGGTTTATAAATATAATGGATATTCACAATAGACTATTTTGCTAATATTAACAGTATATTGCCCATTAATAATACAAACACGTAACATTGACATTTTGATTGTTCTTCTCTCAGAATTTGGCGCTGCTGGAGCAGGAAGAGGACGTGAACCAGCTGACAGAGTTCTTCTCCTATGAACATTTCTATGTTATCTACTGCAAGTTCTGGGAGTTGGACACTGACCATGACCTCTACATAGACCAGAAGGACCTGGTGCTGCACAATGACCAAGGTGCACAGGCACACCTCACTTTTCTTCCAAGAAATCACACCAGACAAGAATTAAACTATATGTCTGTAATCACACACACAGTTCAAATGACAAGTGCTGATGCCTTGTTACAACTTTCCTTTAACCTTCCTGCCGTTTGTTGGCCTACAGTCAGTACGCTGAAACTACATGTAACAATAAAAAGCATTTGTAAATGTTATTTGGTCCACTGCTCTCTCACAAACACCGTCTCTGTGGCGTTTTCTCTGCACACACTCCACACCACATGTTCTTGGTTGATGGTCTGTGAGTGAGGCAGGGGAAATGAGACACAAGATCAATAAGAGAGCAGCATATATACTCTGCTCGAATGACGCCATGTCTGGAACAATTTATACCGCTATGTGGCCAAAATGATGACCAAACGATTTATAGCATTGTCAAGATAAAAAAAAAAAAAAAAAAAAAAGAGCTTACGCTAGCCAGTCTGGATTTACAGTCTGCGAGAATGGATTACATGTGTTGTGAATAAGTTGTGCATTAACTGAGAGAGCTGTTGTATGAGAGAGAAGTTTTTATTTCCAACAGTCTGGATTATAAGTCATCTCTTTGCTATATTTTTTCCAGCCATTTCCCCAAAGATGATTGAGAGGATATTCTCAGGAACAGTAACGAGGTAAGTGAAGAATGTAATAGGAGTTCAAAGGATGCTTATCACAAGTAGTCAGCAATTCATTTTATTTTTTAGATAAGACATATTTTAGGTTTTTACTAGTAATCGTTTTGTTTTTTTTTCTTCCATCAGAGACAGAAAAGTGTACAAGGAGGGGCGGCTGAGTTATGCTGATTTTGTTTGGTTCCTGATCTCTGAGGAGGACAAGAAGACTGACACCAGGTATTTAGACCAAGGTTCTCAAAGTTTTAAATGGTGGATCATTTTTTATTTTAGTTTCATTTTCACTTTTTGATTTCATTTTCACTTGTGTTTTCAGATTGCGTTTGCTAGTTGTAGATTATATTCAGTTTTTCAGAAAGGTTTAATTTTTATATATTTAGTTTTAATTTGCTTTTGTTAGGGCCAGGTATAATGTCTCAGACTTACGTAGCTACATATACAATACATGCTTGGAGAAATTTGTAGAAATGGCCATAATGTTAAAATGTTTTGATTTGGGAATCAATTTGAGTTCTCTTTCACTACCACACTCGGAAGAAAACGACTCCAGTTTGTTCAAATTGGACCTGAATCAGTCCAAATACGGTGAAAACTTGAGAGGAAAACAAATGGTGTGTGCATGACTTTGTGCAAGTTCAACTTCAAGCAACAATGTCTTGTTGATCTTGAGGAACGCTCTGATCCAGGGTTGTAGTTGGTCTGTTTCCCAACCCTGATGACAACAGTCCACAAAGAAAATACGCTCCACAAAGGCTTGTGTCCATTCTCCGGAAATGTCAAGTCAATTTCTGCAGTTCAATAGCTAAAAAACTAAAACTACTACTAGAACTGTGTTCATTTTTATTTTCATTCGTTTTTTTTTTTTTTTTTAAACCTGGTAATATCGTTTCAGTTTAGTTTTTCTTAAAGGACATCGTTTTTATTTAGTTTCAGTTCACAAAAATATTTTTCATTCCCTTTTTCCGTTTGTTTTAGTTACGATAACAACCCTTATGTAGACTCAGCCACGCCGATTGCATCTTCTGGTTCTTTTAAGCCTTTACGTCTTTTCTGACACGCATCTCCGCTCTTTACCTGACCAGTATAGAGTACTGGTTCCGCTGTATGGACCTGGATGGGGACGGGGTGCTCAGCATGTACGAGCTGGAGTACTTCTACGAGGATCAGTGCCAAAGGCTGGAGACCATGTCCATCGAGCCTCTTCCCTTCGAGGATTGCCTCTGCCAAATGCTTGACCTTGTCAAGCCGGAAGTCGAAGGTCAGACCTTTTCCACATTTATACACACTCTCAGAAGTTCACATACACACACCACAAAGTCAAACAGGTTCCACATTTTTTTTAACAGTGACGGTCGCAGAGGCACGTACACATTTTCAGGCCGCTCATTGATCATGAGCTGAGGGAACAGTTATAGAGGAGACTGACTGACTCATGCCAGCTGTTGGTTTCATCAGCACTGTCAACAAATGCCCTCCAGCACTTAGCTTAGAAGACACTAGTCCATGGTGAGGTATGCATGTTTAGTATTGATAGCCGCAGCAAGAATGTGACCCTTAGTGGTATGCTGTATAAGTGGAACTGTGTGTTATGCCTGTACCAGAGATTTCCTAAGAATATCACATTTAATGTGACATTCTTAGGAAATCTCTGGTACAGGCACACACACTTCAACATTAGCTGGAGATAGAGATGTTACATTTGAAGACAACGTTATATGCAGATCAGTTGAGTCCGATGGAGTTTCATAAACAACTCAGTCTGAAATCCGACTGTCGAGGAATGAAGAACTATATTCTCTCATCAACCTAAAGTGTCTTATCTGCTCTTTCAAAAGCAGAAACCAGGACTTTTGAGGGATACAAAGATATAAAAATCACATCACTTCAGTTCAGATATCTGTTGGGTTTAAAGTTGATTTTAATAATCAGACATCTTAAACTGTATGAGCTGGCGGCAGCCTCCAAACATCTGGCTGGGCTCTTTCTGGAAGTTCCATTTGAAGGCTTGAAACTGAAGGTCATTGGGCTTCTGCTGTCTGTACCCCTGAGCTCTATGAGCAGCTGCATGACAAGTTAGGCTGGCAAAATCTGTAAAATGTTTTAAGTCTGCTCAGTTCATCCAGATTACAGATTATATTTTGATTTGTTTTGGCTACACAGTCAATTGTTTCATATCATTGATCCAATAAAAATCCAAACATTTGCTGGTTTTCAAATCTGAAAAAGTGCTTCTTCTCCACTTTCACATCTTTGGTTTTCAAACGCAACAATTTGAGAATTTGACAATGGTTACAGACACAGATCACATCCATAACCCCTGACACACTACACGGTGAGGTAGGGTGACTGTCTGTAAACTTTGAAGTTTGAATGTCAAAGTCAAGCTAAAAACCTTGTAGTAAAACGTCCTGAATAGTTTAATAATACCACTGCCATGAATCATGTCACAGTCTAAAGTACCCATTTTATCCCACCCAGGTAAGATCACTCTGCGGGACCTTAAAAGATGCAAGATGTCCCACATCTTCTTCGACACCTTCTTCAACGTCGAGAAGTACCTGGACCACGAGCAGAAGGACCCTTTCTCTGTTATAAGGGTAAGCATGTCACCAGATGTGAGATAGCATCACGACTTGTTTTCCTGTCGGAGGTCAAATGGATCACGTTACTCGTCCTGTTTTTAAGGAGATGGAGACAGACGGCCAGGAGTTCTCAGACTGGGAGAAATATGCTGCAGAGGAGTACGACATCCTCGTAGCTGAGGAGGCCGCTAACGACCAGTGCAACGACGTGTAAGTCTGACTTTAATCCTCGCTCTGTTAGATGTGGCTGCAGCTACAATCCAGGGCCCGAATTCATCAAACATATCCTTCACTTTACTTACTTCTTAATAAAAGCTATGTATTATATTTCCTACAACTTAAAATAGTGCTTAAATTAAAAAAACAATTGCAAGACTATCTTGAGAGCCTGATGACAGCAGTAATGAAACTCTCGGATGTCCCTCGTCTGCCGGCAGCAGAATGTTTTTCAAAATGCAGTTTTTTGTGCATTTTGGCCAATTTCCTATAATTTCATTAGGAGTTTGGTGCTTGACTACCGTGTCTCTTACTGCTAAATTGGCTCTATACAGTATTCAGTGTCATTTTCAGAAGTTTGATAAATACAGGCCCTGATTGTTTTGTTAGCCATTGTAATAACACATATGTATTATGAGTGCTGTGTTGCCAATATTGTGTTATCAAAAGTGGAAACACATATTTTTTATGTCATGGCAGGAAAAGCACAGTTGTAATTGAATCATTTTTAAGAGTCTACCGTGCAGTCGGACAGCGACGGTTCAGTACAGAGTTCATGTGTTATGTCCTGCAGCAGAGCCCCTCGGAGAGAGAGTCAGTGATAGATGAGGCTGTTGACAGGTATGTTGTGTGGCGGTTTTAGGAACACCACCAACTTCTAAAGAAAGGCTTCTAACCAGAGCAGGTAAGAAACTCAGGCCACCAGCAGGGACTGTTCTGCTCCTCCTCTGCACGAGTCGAGTCCTAAACCCACTCCTAGCTCACTCCACTCCTTCCCTCACCCCACTAATCCGAGCATACTGTTGACAGCAGATAGTCGTTTTGTCAGACAGCACAGTATGGTGTGTATGTGGCCACGTCTCAGAGCTGGGAGTCTGTTTCTGAACCAGACAGTTTCTGTTTTTATCCTTCCTCTTCTGAGAAAAAAACTCTACACCACCTCTGTCCATACCTTCATGTGTTGCTCCTTTGTCCTTTCCAGTTGAACATCTCCTGTCTTGTTTTGGGGAACTACACTTATTTGCTTTCTTGCCAAAAGTTAGAAGAAAAGATCAACACTACAATACCTGTAGAATGAGAACAAAGCCGCCGGTTAGCTTAGCTTAGCATAAAGATAGCGGTTCATTATGCCTGGGAAATAACTCTGGATAAGGCTATTAGTGCATTTTACAACTTCTCAAACATAATGATTTAAATGGGGCTATTTAAGTGTTCTTACTGGGGAGTTGATTTACAGACATGTGACTGACCCTGAAGTTTGAATTCCGCGGTTTGGCTGCAAAGCCCGGCCCTGTTCCTGGGGGCTTAGTTTCCAGTCTCTGTGTTAAGCTAAGCAGCTTCTGGTTGTTTTCATTGTTGTATTTATCTTTCCATCTCTCATCAAGGAAGCCAATGAGCATATTTTCCAAACGTCAAACAGTTTCTTTAAGATGGTTATCCTTCGCCACGAATGACCATGTTACTGACCTTTTCCTCCATGTGTCTGTTTAGGTATGACAATCCTTTGAGCCCTTTAGGGCAGCACATCTCCAGTGAGCTGGGTCTGACAAAGAGACACTTCTTTGAGATCCCAAGTCCACATTGCAACCTGGACGAATATGAATATGAAGATAACTTTGAATGACCCTCCACTCCGTAGCGTTTTCTCACACGCCTGCTGAGCACCGTGCGCTCTCAGAAACGGCTCAACCAGCAGTGTTAGTGGAGGAATTGCATCAAGCCAGAGATTTGCAGGTTCAGGTCAGGTTCCCAGTAACAGGACAAACTTCAATAACCCGGGAGTGAACGCACTGGTGGGGTCAGATGTGCTGGAGAAATGGACACCGTATCACACATTTGGACAGGAAATGTGAAGCGGTCTGAGCTGGTTGCTCACATTACCAGATGTTTTAATATTTTACCTGCCAAAAGAAGTCACCGCAGCTGACTTCATGATGTCACAAGCGGCACGTTTAGACCTTTGCACAGCACAGGAAAATTTGTGTTTGTGCACATAATGCTTTGTATAAATAATGTTTGGGGCGGGTGTTACTTCATCAGTATTGTGTCTTCACACTCACATGAGCTAAATCCCATTCTGATCTGTTGATGTTGATTCAGGTTTTGAACTAATTATCATCTGAAGTCATTGGCTAATGTTACATTCCAGTGATCATAACGGAAACTTTTCTATAAGGCTGTAAATTCATTAATGGTTGTTTGTTGAAATTTGAAATGAGAAAGTTACTGTAAATGCCAAACAAGCCTGCCACACACACACAGACACACACACTTTTGTACAGGTCTGTACTCATTATGACATAGATTTACTATATGTGTGAGATGGGGTTATTATTAAATTATTAGAGATGGATTTATAAATAAGTGTAAATATTTATTTGGTGGTTGCTGTGTTGTAAATGATTTGGAAAAGTGTTTTAGACAAATTCTTTTTTCTATGTTACCAAGTACTTATTTTTTATGTACTTTGACAGAACAAAAGGAACCAATTTTAAAATGTTTTGCTTTTCTTTAAATTGATAATAAAGCTTTTAATGGAAAAGTAAAGAAAACCGACTGTGTTGTTTGACTTGATCCATCAAGTAAAAACTGGTTTTGATATGTAAACTGCTGCTTAGACACCGTGCAGATGTACACAAACAAATACAGATGTTTTGAATTAAGTGAAATACTTAAAAAAGTTATCCTTTTTTGTAAATTGGCTTCATGGGTATTAAGTAAAACAAAATGTAGAAGGCATTTATAGAAATGAACATGTTAAAAAAATATATAAAACAGCTTGTTGAAAGTTACTAGTTTTGACTAGTATTATTTTTATTAAAATTAATATACAGCAATACATAAGTACTTTTTGGCTAAATTTAACTCAACCACTTCCTATAAGGAGCAATAATAAAGTGGCAGGCAGGACAATAAAGAAAATCTCTTGGTGTACTCTAGAAGAATTCTTGGACAGAGTGTGATCCAAATGTCACTACATTCAGGTACAATATAGAAGTGTACACGGGACAGGCTTCACACACTGATTCACTTGGTCCTCAAATGAGAGTGGTCTGTGCACAAAATACACTTAACTTTAGTCTGACATTATTTAAAGAATAAGCAGTGTTATTCTATAAATATTTCTCTTAACAAATCCCATGAAAAAATGTGAAGCCAAAGCCCATTGGTTGTTACAGAAAAAGTTAAATCTTTAAAAAAAAACGGTCACAAACATATAGTTTACTCTTTTTAAAAAAAAAAAAAAAAAAAAAAAAAAGGCTTAGTAATCTACTAAAACAAGCACTTTAGTTTTTAGCGAATGTTACTCAAACAGCATTCAAAGTGCATTTGTCGGAGACTATTTTCAGCTGTGGATTAATACATATTTTGTCATTTAGTGCAACGGTGTCTCATTAATGTTTTTTTTTTTTTAATACTTTCTAGGCAACAATTTAGATTTATGACACAGAAGAATAAGAAATATTAGGTTTTGGCTGCACAAGTAACAGTTGGATGAATTCTTGTTGGTTTTGGTCTTTTCATGGGATTTTTTGACAATAAATAAACATGTAACATAATGTACTGCATTTCAAAAAACCTGCATTAACAGAATTGTAAAGGGGACAATGGGATGTCTGCACATTAGAACAGAGAAGACAAAAAAAAAAAAAGAAAGTCTCACTCAAAGTTTGACGTCTCGTTGTCCAGACAGAAGCACCGATTCTCCTCCAGCCTCCTTATTACAGTTCAACTTCCACAGTGTCGTCATCCGCCTCGTTGCTGAGGACAGATCCCTCGATGTTCGATCTTCTTGCAGGAGGTTCCACGGGGACAGAAAAGGGATCCATATCAGTCGTCTTTTCCTGATGGCTGAGGAGTTAAATGAGGTTACAGTTATTCATTTCAGCGAGGTAGAGAAGATTTACTGAGTGATTCAGAATCAGGTTTATTACCAAGTAGGTTTTCACATACAAGGAATCTGCTTTGGTGTTTAATGCTGCATACATAAAACACATTAATAGAAATTAAAATGTAAAATAAGAGCAAATAATGTAAAAACTATTGTGAAATCATAAAATGTGTACAAGAAACGTATGTACAAAAAAAGGAAATAAAATAAGAATATGTACAGTGTATCTGAATTACAAATGGAAGAGCTGTGCAGTTTTAAAAAGGGGAAGTATTGAGCAGAAATTGAGCAAAACTGTCAGAAGAATGCGGAAAGGTTCACAGTACGGAGTATGAGGAAGGTCACAAAGATGTGCGTTAATGTAACATGTAGTGTCTCTGGCCTTGTTGATGAGGCCAGTAGCTGTCGGGAAGAACAAAGAAATGAATCTGAACGTGAGAAAACATTCACCTTGGATTGAAGCTGGACCGTCGAACTTTGCTGACTTTGGAGTCAGCGGGGCTGAAGGGACAAGGGGACTTGCTTCCTGAAACAACAATAAAAGATACACACATGATGCCCCCGGTGACAATAAGGACATAGCACTTCTGTGCTTGATCTTTCGTTGCAGCACCTTCTAGTTTTTGTTTGGTGAAGGGAGAGCGACTGGGCAGGTACGGCTTCCTGTCAGAGCTCACGTAGGACGCAGCATCTTCCCCTTCGGCTACAGCCAATAAGGAAGCACGATAGTAGATGAGCGGCTGCCAGCACTCCTCCCTGAGGTCAATAATGTCCTCGGCAGTGTGTTTCTGCAGGTAGGAAAACCTGCACAGACAAGAACAAGACTTTCAGAAAGCCAAGTTTAAAAAAAAATAGAAACCTGTTTGTAACCCTGTTTGTTTCGTGCAGCACTTACACCGTTTTCTTGTCTGGTTTCAGCAGTTTGCTGGAGAACTCACTGAGGATGGTCAGGTAGGAGAGGTACGGCGGCGTGGGAGTTTCTGGGGTCTGACTGAACTCGTGGAAAACAAACTCTATGCCGTTCCTGCATGTATTAAAAAACACACAGACACACACTTTAGGCAGAAAAATCAGCGAAATAAATTGTCCAAGTAGTGCGACGAGAGCCCGCGCTGACCTGTGGATCATGACGACACACTCGCGAAACTTGACGAGGTCCCCGAAGGTGAGGGCGAACCGCCTGGCGAGCTCTTTGATGCTGGTGAAGGTCTGGACACCTGGCTGAGCCCGGCCGCCGCTCTCCTGCTCTCGCTTCAGGCGAACAACCAGCTGAGGAAAGAAGACAAACACACATCAGCAGCTTTCAAATGCCACTGTGTTCATCCTTCATCTTACCAGGAACGTCCCCAATATTATGAGGTTCAGAATATCGAAAGGGAGTCATGGCCAAGACGGCGGCATAAAAAGTTTGACATTAAAGAAACCAGACTTAAAACAACCGATGATTTAGCAGTGTTCAGTAACAGGACATGTTTTAGGACGTGCAGTGTACGGAGCTACTGTACCTGCTGCAAACAGAGCACCAGAGTACGAGCGCTCTGTATCTTATCTATCTGTCTCGTCCTGCACATCGTCTCCTTGATGATGTCTCCGAAGTCGTTATGGTACTGGGGACAAACGGGGAGAAATGAGCTTCTGTAGCACAAACTAGCATTGAAGGAATAGTTTGAGATTTTGGAAAATGTGCTTATTCACTTTCTTGCCAAGAGTTAGATTAGATTGATACCAAACCTCATGTCTGTCGGTTAAATCTGAAGCTAAAGCCAACAGCCGTTTAGCTTAGCTTAGCATAAAGATGGGCTAGCCCGGCACTGTCTGTCTGTAATAAACTGTACCTCTAAAGCTCACTAGTTAACATGTTAGATGTTGTTTGTGTAATCCGTCCAAAACTAAAGCGTAAAAACAACAAGTTGCGGTTTCACGACGGCCTATTTCTTCGTTGGGGGCGTTCAGTCTCCCCCAGGAACAGGTGCCGGTAGGCTGATTTTATCATCTTCGGACAGAGCCAGTCCAGCTGTTTCCAGTCTCTATGCTAAGCTAAGCTAACCAGCTGCTGGCTGTAGCTTCATATTTACATTACAGACATGAGACGGGTATCAATCTTCTATTAATTAACCGACTTCCCAAAATGTCCAGCTGTTCCTTTTAGGAGTTAACCTTTACCTTCATGTAGTGCATGAAGACCTCAGCCGCCATGCTCATCTCCAGCACACCATGCACTATCAGTTTGCAGAAGGCCGCCAGCATATTTCTTCGTTTGTGAAGGTCCTCCAGCCTCTCCGCTGCAGAGTTTTCACTGACTGAGGGAGCCAGATGGAGTTGAAGCGTGTGGTTGGATGTGAAGTGGTCGAGAGCGAGAGAAGGGAAGAGAGGGATTAATCATGAGAAATCATATAACAGAAACCCAAAGAACAAAGCAGAGTGTTTTAGTTAGTTTGAGGACAATGGCTTTAGCAGGTGGAAATCAAAGATAACATAAGACTAGAGTTATGGTTGTGACACCATGTGGCTTCAATCTTTCACAAGGCTAATAAAATAGGCTCAGAGGTGAGCCAGAGTTAATGGAATTTTCTCACGGAAAGAGATTGCCCTGATTTTATGATTTAACTCAGTGCCCTTGCCCTTTGAGTGATCTCTGATCCAGCCGCTAATAGAAAACACTGCCTGTATAGAACCGTTACCAGGCAAATCCAATAAAACAATAGCTTTTTATTACATGTTCAAAAAACAATAATCCTGTATTGTATTTGGTTGAACATTTAAGAGATTCCCACCAGGACCGCTATTGACTTCTCTGGACTATCCCATATTTGGATGCAATATGTCTCTGAGAATAGAAGCTATTGTGGAGATAATAAAATGTTTTAGTTACAGTCAGCCATGAATGGATTCATAAGTTTTACCTGCAGGACTTCACAAAGAAAACATTATGTATTTCCAACGTGTCAATCTTGTTTTTTTCTCATTTCAGGACAGACGGGAACATACTGCATTCATCACTTTACAAGCTGCATCGCTTTGCATAACAAAGTCTAACATCCTTTCATACAAATGAGTCGAGCCAGTTTCAGTCTAAGGATATTAACAGGGCTTCCTTTGTAATTGAGGGTCAATTGTTAGGTCAGGTTGGCAAAATCAAGACTCCATTTACAGTCAGCGGGCGGCTCTGCAGTGAGATATTAAGCCAAATGTGTGGCCATGCATTTCATATCTGCATGTTTTTACCACGGCGAGCCTTCACTCAGAGACAAGATGCTGAGCTCCGACAGAGTGAGAGTGCCATCTACTGTGTAAATGCTGCACTGCTCTTCTTCCCTTATGCTACTTAATACTTCTACTTCATTGCATTTCAGAGGCCAATATCGTCTTTTTTTTTTATCCACTTTATCAGATTGCAATTTTGCATGAAAAAAACAAACAATGTATTGTTCAAAATGAAACCAGTTGTTTCCAAACTTTTGGGCCTTTTGTGGCTCATAACAAAAAGTAGTGTGTAGTTGAGGAGAAAAAGTTCAATGAGCTTGTTGAATTTTTAAACAAATCCAGTGTTTAGGAATATGCAAATATCTCTGCTTGTGTGTACACACCTTAAACTGAGATTTAAGGTGAGCACACAGAAACAAACCTCAGCAGATGGATGTGAAAGAAACCTTCTCATGTCAAACTCTGCACACATATCGTTCTGCCCAGAGAAGCTCAAACGTCCAAGTTCATCCAACAAAGAGCAAAACACATCTGCACGCAGGTTATGCAAGTGAAAAAAAAACGTATTCATGCAAACAGGCCGACGTCTCACCGCCGCTCTGGCTGTCACAGTCTGGTCCAACAAAGATGTGCATGCATACAAAGCTCAACAGCGCCCTCTGTAGTTTGGGACTGGGTGTGTAGAGCAGTGGACCAAAGCAGGAGGGATCCCACACCTGTAGCTGGTAGGAATGAGCCGTCAGAACGTCACAGACACCCAGAAAAGCCTGAGAAAAAAGAAGAAAAAAAACAGAAATAGAGAGGAAGTCAGAAAGGAGAGAAGAAAGAGTAAATGGTGGCATGACTGATAAAACATCTGTTTACCTGCTGCTGCACACTGTGGTCAGCGTGGGAGAGACAGTGGTTACCCCGCTCACAGAAAAGACGCAGCTGGAGTCTCTGGGCCACAGCTTTGTCCTAAAACACACACACTGATAGTATTTATGTACATACACACACACACACACACAGGGGGCTTTAAGACGAGGCACTCTAAGAAGTGACAAATATGTACATTTAGTAAATGTACAAACTTTCTAGAGGGTAACAGGGAGGCAAAACATTCACAAATAATGTCACCTAATAATATATAGAATTATACTTTATAATAAGTACAGTTCCACTTAAAAACTCTGCCTGTTGCTACACTTTCCATATCAACACACATTCAACTGCTTTTTCATCCATTCTCTGTAGGGCTGGAACTAACAATTATTTTTGAATAATCTACCGATTATTTTATTGATTAAATCAATTCATTGTTTAGACTATAGAATGTCTGCAATTTGAGCCTGAGATGAAATCTTAAAATGTCTGGTTTTGTCTGAACAACAGTCGAAAACCCAAAGATAATACAATATAAGACAATAAAGACAGACAATATATTAAACTAATCACAGAACAAAGAACATTTTAAAATAGTCACATTTGACAAGCTGGACCTGGTGAAACGTTGCTTTAAAAGATCACCTAAACGATTATTGATCATCAAATATAGTTGCCGATTAGTCAGTCGGCTACTTTTGCATCCACATTTCTTTTTTCGTATTCATACTAATTAAAAGCATCAGCTTAACCCCTGAAACGGAACAGATGTAACTCACTCTGGAGGTTAAAGTGTCAGTACTGGTGTTGAGAGACCAGATCATGCAGTAAGACAGACACTGCAGTACCTCTAGCAGCACCTTCAGTCAAGAATACAGCAGAGAGAAAGAGAGACTGAGGACACTCATGAATAGAAAGAGGATGGATGAATACGTAGGTCCATAACACTTGTACAAACTTGATTTTAAAGAAACAGTGTTGTACCTCAGGCGGTGCCCCCCCCTCGCTGCTCTCCACTGAGAGCAGAGGAGACAGCAGCTCAAACAGGTTCCACCGGAGGAGGTTGTGACAGCTAACAAAACACGGAGGAACAGATCATGAACAGCCAATAATGACACATCACTGGCAGAGTACTGTGGCCCCAAACGGCTCTCAAGTCTTACTTGTGGAAAGCTCGGAGTTTCTTTAGTGTGCCTAAAATTTCTCCAGTTTTCTCCTCGTCAGCAGAGAAACTGTCACCCTGCAACAGAGAAATAGGAAATAATAAGCAATCTCGTCAAATGAGGCTCTTTATTCTTTTGCATGCAAAGTGTTTGGCACCTTTTAGAATAAAGTAATGTCTACTGGTGACCCCTCATTAGTGTGTTAATTAAGTTCAACCAAAGAGTGTTTTTTTCTTATCTCAAAAGGAGAGAAGAAATAGAGAAAAATCTGAAAAAATGACAGTATCTTGTGTAGTAAATCAAATGTTCTTGGGACCGCCTAACGGGTACCTGACCCCCAGGTTTGGAAACTCTGCTCATTTGCAAATAGACATGTATGTCAAATAGAAGAATGCTGAACATTTATTGTTCTTCAAACAATCTGGACTGTGGATACGATTATGGCGTGACATTCATTTGTCACTTTCCCGAAGGAACAACTAAGAGAAAGTCAAATCCACAGGTCTACGTCACACATCGCGTGTCCCCACAGTGTAAACGTGCTCCTCACCTTCAGCGAGTCCCAGAGCAGCGCGGTCAGCTGATCCACCCAGCGCTGGACCAAAGCGTCTCTGGCGGCCCGAGCCACGGGGCCCCAGGCCGTCTCCTCCCCACACAGGCTGAGGTACGTGCGGGCTGCAGCCTCCAGAACAGCGGGGCCGGAGTGGCGGTCCAAAACGGCATCCATCTCTGCCGTCAGGCCGGATACTGCCTGAGGATGAGGACGAGAACGACGCAGACTAACTTTAAAATTTGCGGACGGTGACGATTCTGTGACCACACCCCACAGCTAATAACAATAAAAGGCATAATAAAGACAGTCGACTGTATTTTGACAGTGCTTAAATAACTAGGTGACTGAGCAATTAGTGGATGACATAATGAATTAATTACATTTATTAATGACAATTGATTAATAATTTAAGCAATTTATACATTGAAATACAAAACATGCTAATTGTAGGCACTTGGAATGTGAGGATTGGCTGTTTCTTTATATAACTTTATTTAACTTAACAAAAGAAACAAGACGTCAAATGTGGTTCGTTCGGTATTTAATTGTTTTCTTATCTAATAGGCTACATGGTGAATAAAATCGAACAAAAAAATCATTACTAAGTAAATTGATTATCAAAAGATGAAATCATTTTGCTCGTAGAGGAAGTTGCGATACTTTCTCCATCAATCTTTGTGATTTCAGCTCAAATTTGTGTCACTTCATCTGTTTAAATTTCCATTAAAAAAGACGCCCAGTGGAGCCATGAGGCATGAGAAATATTCTCAGGATTTTATCTTTATTTTCATAATCACCTATAATTAACCATTCAATTGAACTAATCCTATCCATAACAGTGGCTCAGTAATTTTATTAAAATATCACATTTAAGTTGTATTTCTTGACTCTAGTACTTGGTTCAAACACTAGTGTTAATAGTGGCAGCACAAGTATTAAAGCTGAAGCTGTGTCGGCCCCTTTCAGTAATCATTTCATTTATCAGGATATTTGTTGAAAGTGTGGGATGCAGACCTGTGTGTTGTCAGCCTCAGGACACTCAGCGAGGAAGTACTGAGGAATCTTCATCAAGGAGGCAACAATGTCCCGAGTCCCTGAAAACTGCATAAACAACAACATCGTCACAGAATGGACATCACAACGTGACGCCCGGAGCATAAATGTGCAGCGCAGAGAACTGAAAGTTGACTAATAAATGGTCATTTATGTGTGGCAATAATACCTTGGACAGTAACTTAGGAAGCACCACGAGGAGATGATCAGTGAGCTTAGTACAGTCATCAATCTGAAGTTTCTTTTCCCTGGCACTCATTACCTGAAACATTAACACAGACTAGTTTGTTAAAATATACTTTATTATATTATTATGTTAAACATGTTTCAGGGCTTCTAACACATCAGTAATACCATAGTTACCAGTGTCACCACTTTCATTTTCTGCTACTTTATATAAATAATTTTTTTAAATCAGCTTTAGTTATTAGTTACTGTTCCGATTAAAACTGGACATGAAAAAAAAAAACATATGGTTAGATTAGAAAAATACAACACATTGTTTGGGATTAAGCCAGTGGTTTCTAATCTTTTTGGTTTGTGTATCTTACAATTCTAATGCTACTGGGAAGTCTATATCCCATAAACTAAAATAAACTCAACTAAACAGATTTCACCAAAAAGAAAAGATTTAATAAAACAAGAATACAAATGTGTAAAGCCAAACTAGTTTCTTCTTTCCTCTCCCATCATTCCATGACCCCTCAGATGTATCTTGTGACCCTCCGCAGGGACCCTAACCCCTAGGTTGGGAACCAATGATGAAACTACCGAACCGTATAAAAAGTAGTTAATGTAGCTCCACCTGGAGCATCAGTAAAATGATGCATCAGTATTAACAACCATATGTGAAATATATATTAATATATCAGGCGGAGGGGCCATCTTTCTGCAGAGTACTTTTACTTATGACACTTAAAGTACATTCAGCTGACAATACTTCTACTCTTTCAGTTCAGTATGATTTTGAATGCAGGACCTTTAATTGTAGTGCAGTGCTTTTACATTGTCGTTTGTGTACTTTTATTTAAGTAAACCAACCTAATACTCCTCTGTTCATAAATGGGCATGAATCTCTAACTGACCTTCTTTGCTCCGCTCCGTCCTGCCAGGGCTGGACCCTCTGCGGCCTGACGCACCGACGCTACCAGGATCTCCACAAGCACGGCTTGTTCTGCCTGAGTAAGACCTGCAGAAACACACGCACACACGCAATAAGCTCTAGATTTAATGACCATATTAATCCAAAGTACAAGAGAAACTATTTCCATCAAATCAATGAAATTAGGAGTCAAACTAATCCTCTGGTGGTCTAACAATTTTAAGGACACTTCTGTCTACAAATACACACGCATCAGTTACCTGGAGCGTGTGAGGAAGGGTCCTGCAGCAGTATAGATGTGAGTGTGGGCCAGTCCTTCAGCAGGGCTCCACCACAGTCCCACAGACTGTCCACCAGGTACACCACATGCTCGTGCAGCTAAAAAGCACACACACAGAGAGGACATGTTGGTCCTTCCATGCTCATTTCCTTCAGCTGAAACAACAGCCTTGAATTGAAACAGCCAGAGTATGTTCACCTCAGACTCCTGGTAGAACCGCAGCAGAGCCTTCAGTCTGGCCGATGTCTGTTGTTTATGTGCCTCCTCCTCCTTTATTTCATCCTGAGTAACAGATTCCGGGGCTACGCTGTTGAGAAGCCTAACAGAGACCAAACAACATCCAGGAAACATTAATTAACTGTTTGTTTGTTGGGTTTTTTCCAGTGATGGAGACGAACGTACCGTGAGAAGAGTAACTCCCCCGCAGCGGCTGCGAGAGGGCGCTGTGAAGAGTAAACAAAGTGGAGCAGCTGCTTGTAGTCCTCTGGACTGAGCACATCATCAGATGTTCTGAGGAGACAGAAGTAGTTTGGTGCAAAGAAAAATACCAGGAAAACACTAAGAATGACGGGAAAACTATGAGAACAAACTCACTTGGAGATGAGAAGCAGTAGTTTCATGGCCTGCACTGCCACTTCATTGTCCTTATCCAGAGTCATAGAGATCATCCGGTCCTGGAACACCAGCAGTGAACATCATGCATGAGGACACACACTTATGTGTTGGTCTGAACGTGCATTAAGCATATTTTGGATAATAACATTAAACGGAGTATCATGTGTAACGCCGGAAACCCCGACTTCCCACCAAACTCTGCATCACACAGTGAGTTTTTAAAGCGTTTTTTGCTGAAAAAACAGTAAAGTTCAAGGCCGGAGAGTTAAACAATGAGCTGAAACTCACTAAAGCTCCGTCAAGCCTTTCCGATCATCACATAGTCATTTGATACATTATCGTTATTATAAAAATAGATTATAGCAGCTAAAAGAGCCAGATATTTAACATAACAAAAAGAGTAAATATTGGACTTGTATTTGCCAGGTGGCCAGAAACACGACTCTAAATGAGCTACTGTGTCTGTGGAATGTATAAACAGACATTCACCTGACAACTTTATAAACTGTTGATATTTGATGGCTGTGAACCTGCCGTGTTGTCATGCGTTTCTGCCCCCTGGTGGCCATACTCCCTTAACGCAACTTTAAGCTGAATTGTTTACCTTGAAGCGGCTGGTGAACAGGTCCAGTTTAGGGAGGAGCGGAGGCTCTCCGTACAAACCCTGTAGACCTAACAC
Source organism: Bovichtus diacanthus (assembly GCA_943590825.1). NCBI lineage: Eukaryota > Metazoa > Chordata > Actinopteri > Perciformes > Bovichtidae > Bovichtus > Bovichtus diacanthus. The sequence continues at coordinate 3,245,436 of CALSBV010012277.1, read as the reverse complement.
GCACTTGAGACGCACGTCTGGTATCTGAAACATGATGTGCACCTCAGTGTTTGTATGAACAGTATGTATTTGGTTTTCAATTGTACAACAGAGGCTTGAGTTGAAACATTTCTAGCTGTGATGACCAATTTCAAAGTGATGAACAGCAAGATTTATTATACACAAAAATATCAAAACTCTCTTGAGGGTTATCTTTGGGTTACATCACAATATGCTAGATTATATGTTTGTTACCTTGTCGTGCATCATCCAGCCCATGTATTTGAGGTAGCTATCATTGAGAAATGCAGAACTGTAGAGCTTCATCCACAAACCCAACTCCGTCATACAGATACTGCGGATTTCTGGAAGCACGTCGCTGCACAGGCACACATGCAAAATCAGCTCCAAACTCAAAGAGATCGTGCACATTGAGAGCGATGCTGAAACCAAGAGTGTCAGGAAAACACTCACCGATATCTTTTCAGAAAAACTCCTTTGAAGATGATGTCCATCATGCTCTCTATCTCCGCCCTCTGCAGAAGCCACAAAGTGAGTCAGACATTACTTATAGAGCAAAGATAAAAATCCTCGGTCAGACACCAAGGGACACTGGTCTTACCTCTGTGATCTTCTTCTGCATTCTCTCCTGCTGCAAGGTGCTTTTCTGTCTCGTCTTCGTCCTCTGCACCTCGTAAAGTTTCTGACTGTTTTCAATGCCGACGCTCAGGCTCAGAGCCACGGCCACCAGAGAGCTCAGCAGCTTCACCGCTTATCAGGGACATCCAGAGCAAAACCAAAAGGGTTAGTTTATTGAATGTGTTCATGTATTTGTCTGTGTGTGTGTGTGTGTGTGTGTTGTATTCCTTACCTGCTAGCGTGCAGGTGTGTCTGAAAGCCCGTACGTAAGAGTCCGACAGCTCTGTGAGCAGTGAGATGAGGGTGTTCATCAAGTAAGTGTCAAATATGACGCTGTGCTGACACTGAGCCACCAGCACCGACACAAAGTCGCAGAACTCAGAGTGGAACCAGCGGCCGTACGGTCCCGGTTGTATCAGAGGATACTCCGCACTGTCCTACAGCGGGGGGAGGGAGGAGAAGAAGAGAGAAAGCACTTTGAAGGGCAGAAATGACTTGAAGGTTAGAGAAGAGACTCACTTACAGGCTCAAATATTGGACATCTTTACTTTCCTGAGGTGAAGGAGTATGTTTGGACGGGTGAGGGATCACGCTGGAGATTAAACCAATTGGATATCAGTTCAGTTAGAAGGAAAAAAAGAAAGGAGTTGGTCATCCTCAAAGGTCAAGGGAGAATTTCTCTCCATATGAAGTACTGAACAGGGGAGAGAAATTGTCTTCCTTCAGTGCTTAGGTGTACACAATAACAAAACAAGCATATAGGGAAAAAACAGGTATAACAGAGACTAAAATACAGCAGTATTAAGTAGTATTACCACGGTAAACTCAAGGCTAGATTATAGGGGAACCTAATCTCATGACAGTATCTTTAATCAACCAACTCCTCCAGTGGAGCTGCTCAATAATTCAGACTAGATCAATAAAGGTTGCTGCGTAGATTTACTGTCCGGCCTTTCACTGTCAACGAGGGTCTGAAGTCAAAGTGTTAAATGTATGCAATTTATGGCACCTCAAACAAAATCCACAATGGAGTTTTTTGGTCACAGTTAATTGTTTTACGTGTTTGTTGTTGTAATACTCATTCCGGCCACATAAGGCTGAAGAGCACCACTACCTCCATGTTCTAAATAGGACTAATAGGACTATTTCTCCCTGCACTCTAAGCACGTGCTACATCTATTGTGTGTTAGAAAGTCTCTCCGACATTACTGTCATGTTTTTAGTTTGGCTAAAAATTTATTTTAAAATCAGCAAAAGAAGTTAGTACGATTATCTTTGCAAAACCTTTTTTTTCACCTGTTTTTAAGGACAGGAAACAACTTAGATTTACAATTTTTTTTCCTCACTTGCCTCTCAGGGCTTCCGTAGATAGGGTGACAGGTAAATCTAGTGCAATTATAATACTATTATAATAACTTGTATTGAATATAATAATGCAAAAACGGGCATGATGATCACTGTTATAAAGCAATGGTGGGGCAAGAAGGTGACTTAAAAATGAACGATACAGCAAGGTGAAAGAAAAGTAAATGTCAGGACAAATCCATTAAGCAGGGAGACACTACTGACTGTGTCCATGGGCCACGTGACTGTGAGGATCCACGGATAGGCCAGAAACTTCTTATACTGCAGACCAGCGACCTGAAACACGCACACACACACACACACACACACACACACACACACAGGCAAACAGTTTGGGTTCAAAGTGTTAAAACTGATAAAGACACAGGAACGAGACACTTATTGAAGACCTCTTACCTCATCCAGCTCCTCCACCATCTTACTCATGAGTTCACTGTCCTCTTTGCTCTGACACATCTCTGCTGTGACCACACCTGGGGAGACAAGGGGGGAAACATACACCTGATTTTGTGTATTCTGTGTGTGTGTGTGTGTGTGTGTGTGTGTGTGTGTGTGTGTGTGTTTCTGCTTACCTTTGCACCCAGAGCATTGGATGAAGAAGCTGATGAGGTCGAGGAGAGAAGTGTCTCTGTCCGTCACATAAGCCTCGATCCAATCATCGATCACCGCCTGCTCAGACGTCACACAGGAGTCAACTTGTGTAAATGAATATTCAAAGAGGCACGCATGAATATAACATCAGCATATTCCAGCACAGACATTCACTCTTCTCAAATCACAACTTTGAAATGACATAAAATAAGACGATCTAGAGCAGAAGCCAAGATGTCAGGTGAGGGTTAGCTAGTCTTACCTGCATGGCACTCCTGCCCATGGCGAGCACCTGGAACAGGGTGACGGCCTCCACGTGCCGCTGTTTACCGTGGCTGCCTCCTGCTCTGCTAACACTGCTGCGACCGGCTTTGGCACTTTTGCGTTTGACATTCTCTGAGCCCGTGTGTGCTCTTTTTCTTCGTCTCTGTGGGTTTCAAAAAAGTGGCAGAAAAGACAGTAAATATATATATATATATATATATATATATATATATATATATATATA